>CAMQGK010000367.1:0-102988 GCA_947000775.1 Pterois miles | reverse complement strand
CTTCACACTCGATCTCCACTGATGGTGAGGACACATCTGGAAATAGAAAAAGAGCATGGCATCAGCAGCATGGTCAAAACATGAAGTATTTATTAGTATATTAATTCTCATAACATTAAATATACATATTTATCTTTTTACATAGGAGGGTAAGAGGAAAGATTAGGAGGGCAGATAAGAGAAAACAACAGTTGATCACAAATGAAGCGGCTTCGACTAGAAATATAATATCAATGAATAAATGTAAACTTGCCTGTTTAAAAAAGAGGGTTCACAGTGCATCCTGTCTCCTTTCTTCTGCTCTTGTCTTGTGTCAGTCTGTCGTCAATGGTGGATCAACTGTAGCTCTGACTTCGTCCCTGCAGCTGTAATGTTCTCTGCTGTGATCCTCTGTGCTCACTGAAACTTCACACTCGATCTCAACTGATGGTGAGGACACATCTGGAAATAGAAAAAGAGCAGGGCATCGGCAGCATGGTCAAAACATGAAGTATTTATTAGTATATTAATTCTCATAACATTAAATATACATATTTATCTTTTTACATAGGAGGGTAAGAGGAAAGATTAGGAGGGCAGATAAGAGAAAACAACAGTTGATCACAAATGAAGCGGCTTCGACTAGAAATATAATATCAATGAATAAATGTAAACTTGCCTGTTTAAAAAAGAGGGTTCACAGTGCATCCTGTCTCCTTTCTTCTGCTCTTGTCTTGTGTCAGTCTGTCGTCTGGTGGATCAACTGTAGCTCTGACTTCGTCCCTGCAGCTGTAATGTTCTCTGCTGTGATCCTCTGTGCTCACTGAAACTTCACACTCGATCTCAACTGTTGGTGAGGACACATCTGGAAATAGAAAAAGAGCAGGACATCGGCAGCATGGTCAAAACATGAAGTATTTATTAGTATATTAATTCTTATAACATTAAATATACATATTTATCTTTTTACATAGGAGGGTAAGAGGAAAGATTAGGAGGGCAGATAAGAGAAAACAACAGTTGATCACAAATGAAGCGGCTTCGACTAGAAATATAATATCAATGAATAAATGTAAACTTGCCTGTTTAAAAAAGAGGGTTCACAGTGCATCCTGTCTCCTTTCTTCTGCTCTTGTCTTGTGTCTTAATGTAATTTCCTTTGCGCTCTCTAAAAGACGAACAACAGAAACAAAAGGAAATAACAGTTAATAACTTCAGCAGTGACTTTAAATAAAAGTATAATCTCATAAAAGTAGAAAAAGTACAGTAACATTTTTTGCTGTGTAAAAATTCTGCTAATAACTGAGAATTATATTTGTCTTTTTATATATGCTGGTTGATGGAGCATCCTGTCTCCTTTCTACTGCTCTTGTCTTGTGTCAGTCTGTCGTCTGGTGGATCAACTGTAGCTCTGACTTCGTCCCTGCAGCTGTAACGTTCTCTGCTGTGATCCTCTGTGCTCACTGAAACTTCACACTCGATCTCAACTGATGGTGAGGACACATCTGGAAATAGAAAAAGAGCATGGCATCAGCAGCATGGTCAAAACATGAAGTATTTATTAGTATATTAATTCTCATAACATTAAATATACATATTTATCTTTTTACATAGGAGGGTAAGAGGAAAGATTAGGAGGGCAGATAAGAGAAAACAACAGTTGATCACAAATGAAGCGGCTTCGACTAGAAATATAATATCAATGAATAAATGTAAACTTGCCTGTTTAAAAAAGAGGGTTCACAGTGCATCCTGTCTCCTTTCTTCTGCTCTTGTCTTGTGTCAGTCTGTCGTCAATGGTGGATCAACTGTAGCTCTGACTTCGTCCCTGCAGCTGTAATGTTCTCTGCTGTGATCCTCTGTGCTCACTGAAACTTCACACTCGATCTCAACTGATGGTGAGGACACATCTGGAAATAGAAAAAGAGCAGGGCATCGGCAGCATGGTCAAAACATGAAGTATTTATTAGTATATTAATTCTCATAACATTAAATATACATATTTATCTTTTTACATAGGAGGGTAAGAGGAAAGATTAGGAGGGCAGATAAGAGAAAACAACAGTTGATCACAAATGAAGCGGCTTCGACTAGAAATATAATATCAATGAATAAATGTAAACTTGCCTGTTTAAAAAAGAGGGTTCACAGTGCATCCTGTCTCCTTTCTTCTGCTCTTGTCTTGTGTCTTAATGTAATTTCCTTTGCGCTCTCTAAAAGACGAACAACAGAAACAAAAGGAAATAACAGTTAATAACTTCAGCAGTGACTTTAAATAAAAGTATAATCTCATAAAAGTAGAAAAAGTACAGTAACATTTTTTGCTGTGTAAAAATTCTGCTAATAACTGAGAATTATATTTGTCTTTTTATATATGCTGGTTGATGGAGCATCCTGTCTCCTTTCTACTGCTCTTGTCTTGTGTCAGTCTGTCGTCTGGTGGATCAACTGTAGCTCTGACTTCGTCCCTGCAGCTGTAACGTTCTCTGCTGTGATCCTCTGTGCTCACTGAAACTTCACACTCGATCTCAACTGATGGTGAGGACACATCTGGAAATAGAAAAAGAGCATGGCATCAGCAGCATGGTCAAAACATGAAGTATTTATTAGTATATTAATTCTCATAACATTAAATATACATATTTATCTTTTTACATAGAAGGGTAAGAGGAAAGATTAGGAGGGCAGATAAGAGAAAACAACAGTTGATCACAAATGAAGCGGCTTCGACTAGAAATATAATATCAATGAATAAATGTAAACTTGCCTGTTTAAAAAAGAGGGTTCACAGTGCATCCTGTCTCCTTTCTTCTGCTCTTGTCTTGTGTCAGTCTGTCGTCAATGGTGGATCAACTGTAGCTCTGACTTCGTCCCTGCAGCTGTAATGTTCTCTGCTGTGATCCTCTGTGCTCACTGAAACTTCACACTCGATCTCAACTGATGGTGAGGACACATCTGGAAATAGAAAAAGAGCAGGGCATCGGCAGCATGGTCAAAACATGAAGTATTTATTAGTATATTAATTCTCATAACATTAAATATACATATTTATCTTTTTACATAGGAGGGTAAGAGGAAAGATTAGGAGGGCAGATAAGAGAAAACAACAGTTGATCACAAATGAAGCGGCTTCGACTAGAAATATAATATCAATGAATAAATGTAAACTTGCCTGTTTAAAAAAGAGGGTTCACAGTGCATCCTGTCTCCTTTCTTCTGCTCTTGTCTTGTGTCAGTCTGTCGTCAATGGTGGATCAACTGTAGCTCTGACTTCGTCCCTGCAGCTGTAATGTTCTCTGCTGTGATCCTCTGTGCTCACTGAAACTTCACATTCGATCTCAACTGATGGTGAGGACACATCTGGAAATAGAAAAAGAGCAGGGCATCGGCAGCATGGTCAAAACATGAAGTATTTATTAGTATATTAATTCTCATAACATTAAATATACATATTTATCTTTTTATATAGGAGGGTAAGAGGAAAGATTAGGAGGGCAGATAAGAGAAAACAACAGTTGATCACAAATGAAGCGGCTTCGACTAGAAATATAATATCAATGAATAAATGTATACTTGCCTGTTTAAAAAAGAGGGTTCACAGTGCATCCTGTCTCCTTTCTTCTGCTCTTGTCTTGTGTCTTAATGTAATTTCCTTTGCGCTCTCTAAAAGACGAACAACAGAAACAAAAGGAAATAACAGTTAATAACTTCAGCAGTGACTTTAAATAAAAGTATAATCTCATAAAAGTAGAAAAAGTACAGTAACATTTTTTGCTGTGTAAAAATTCTGCTAATAACTGAGAATTATATTTGTCTTTTTATATATGCTGGTTGATGGAGCATCCTGTCTCCTTTCTACTGCTCTTGTCTTGTGTCAGTCTGTCGTCTGGTGGATCAACTGTAGCTCTGACTTCGTCCCTGCAGCTGTAACGTTCTCTGCTGTGATCCTCTGTGCTCACTGAAACTTCACACTCGATCTCCACTGATGGTGAGGACACATCTGGAAATAGAAAAAGAGCATGGCATCAGCAGCATGGTCAAAACATGAAGTATTTATTAGTATATTAATTCTCATAACATTAAATATACATATTTATCTTTTTACATAGGAGGGTAAGAGGAAAGATTAGGAGGGCAGATAAGAGAAAACAACAGTTGATCACAAATGAAGCGGCTTCGACTAGAAATATAATATCAATGAATAAATGTAAACTTGCCTGTTTAAAAAAGAGGGTTCACAGTGCATCCTGTCTCCTTTCTTCTGCTCTTGTCTTGTGTCAGTCTGTCGTCAATGGTGGATCAACTGTAGCTCTGACTTCGTCCCTGCAGCTGTAATGTTCTCTGCTGTGATCCTCTGTGCTCACTGAAACTTCACACTCGATCTCAACTGATGGTGAGGACACATCTGGAAATAGAAAAAGAGCAGGGCATCGGCAGCATGGTCAAAACATGAAGTATTTATTAGTATATTAATTCTCATAACATTAAATATACATATTTATCTTTTTACATAGGAGGGTAAGAGGAAAGATTAGGAGGGCAGATAAGAGAAAACAACAGTTGATCACAAATGAAGCGGCTTCGACTAGAAATATAATATCAATGAATAAATGTAAACTTGCCTGTTTAAAAAAGAGGGTTCACAGTGCATCCTGTCTCCTTTCTTCTGCTCTTGTCTTGTGTCAGTCTGTCGTCAATGGTGGATCAACTGTAGCTCTGACTTCGTCCCTGCAGCTGTAATGTTCTCTGCTGTGATCCTCTGTGCTCACTGAAACTTCACACTCGATCTCAACTGATGGTGAGGACACATCTGGAAATAGAAAAAGAGCAGGACATCGGCAGCATGGTCAAAACATGAAGTATTTATTAGTATATTAATTCTCATAACATTAAATATACATATTTATCTTTTTATATAGGAGGGTAAGAGGAAAGATTAGGAGGGCAGATAAGAGAAAACAACAGTTGATCACAAATGAAGCGGCTTCGACTAGAAATATAATATCAATGAATAAATGTAAACTTGCCTGTTTAAAAAAGAGGGTTCACAGTGCATCCTGTCTCCTTTCTTCTGCTCTTGTCTTGTGTCTTAATGTAATTTCCTTTGCGCTCTCTAAAAGACGAACAACAGAAACAAAAGGAAATAACAGTTAATAACTTCAGCAGTGACTTTAAATAAAAGTATAATCTCATAAAAGTAGAAAAAGTACAGTAACATTTTTTGCTGTGTAAAAATTCTGCTAATAACTGAGAATTATATTTGTCTTTTTATATATGCTGGTTGATGGAGCATCCTGTCTCCTTTCTACTGCTCTTGTCTTGTGTCAGTCTGTCGTCTGGTGGATCAACTGTAGCTCTGACTTCGTCCCTGCAGCTGTAACGTTCTCTGCTGTGATCCTCTGTGCTCACTGAAACTTCACACTCGATCTCCACTGATGGTGAGGACACATCTGGAAATAGAAAAAGAGCATGGCATCAGCAGCATGGTCAAAACATGAAGTATTTATTAGTATATTAATTCTCATAACATTAAATATACATATTTATCTTTTTACATAGGAGGGTAAGAGGAAAGATTAGGAGGGCAGATAAGAGAAAACAACAGTTGATCACAAATGAAGCGGCTTCGACTAGAAATATAATATCAATGAATAAATGTAAACTTGCCTGTTTAAAAAAGAGGGTTCACAGTGCATCCTGTCTCCTTTCTTCTGCTCTTGTCTTGTGTCAGTCTGTCGTCAATGGTGGATCAACTGTAGCTCTGACTTCGTCCCTGCAGCTGTAATGTTCTCTGCTGTGATCCTCTGTGCTCACTGAAACTTCACACTCGATCTCAACTGTTGGTGAGGACACATCTGGAAATAGAAAAAGAGCAGGACATCGGCAGCATGGTCAAAACATGAAGTATTTATTAGTATATTAATTCTTATAACATTAAATATACATATTTATCTTTTTACATAGGAGGGTAAGAGGAAAGATTAGGAGGGCAGATAAGAGAAAACAACAGTTGATCACAAATGAAGCGGCTTCGACTAGAAATATAATATCAATGAATAAATGTAAACTTGCCTGTTTAAAAAAGAGGGTTCACAGTGCATCCTGTCTCCTTTCTTCTGCTCTTGTCTTGTGTCTTAATGTAATTTCCTTTGCGCTCTCTAAAAGACGAACAACAGAAACAAAAGGAAATAACAGTTAATAACTTCAGCAGTGACTTTAAATAAAAGTATAATCTCATAAAAGTAGAAAAAGTACAGTAACATTTTTTGCTGTGTAAAAATTCTGCTAATAACTGAGAATTATATTTGTCTTTTTATATATGCTGGTTGATGGAGCATCCTGTCTCCTTTCTACTGCTCTTGTCTTGTGTCAGTCTGTCGTCTGGTGGATCAACTGTAGCTCTGACTTCGTCCCTGCAGCTGTAACGTTCTCTGCTGTGATCCTCTGTGCTCACTGAAACTTCACACTCGATCTCAACTGATGGTGAGGACACATCTGGAAATAGAAAAAGAGCATGGCATCAGCAGCATGGTCAAAACATGAAGTATTTATTAGTATATTAATTCTCATAACATTAAATATACATATTTATCTTTTTACATAGGAGGGTAAGAGGAAAGATTAGGAGGGCAGATAAGAGAAAACAACAGTTGATCACAAATGAAGCGGCTTCGACTAGAAATATAATATCAATGAATAAATGTAAACTTGCCTGTTTAAAAAAGAGGGTTCACAGTGCATCCTGTCTCCTTTCTTCTGCTCTTGTCTTGTGTCAGTCTGTCGTCAATGGTGGATCAACTGTAGCTCTGACTTCGTCCCTGCAGCTGTAATGTTCTCTGCTGTGATCCTCTGTGCTCACTGAAACTTCACACTCGATCTCAACTGATGGTGAGGACACATCTGGAAATAGAAAAAGAGCAGGGCATCGGCAGCATGGTCAAAACATGAAGTATTTATTAGTATATTAATTCTCATAACATTAAATATACATATTTATCTTTTTACATAGGAGGGTAAGAGGAAAGATTAGGAGGGCAGATAAGAGAAAACAACAGTTGATCACAAATGAAGCGGCTTCGACTAGAAATATAATATCAATGAATAAATGTAAACTTGCCTGTTTAAAAAAGAGGGTTCACAGTGCATCCTGTCTCCTTTCTTCTGCTCTTGTCTTGTGTCAGTCTGTCGTCTGGTGGATCAACTGTAGCTCTGACTTCGTCCCTGCAGCTGTAATGTTCTCTGCTGTGATCCTCTGTGCTCACTGAAACTTCACACTCGATCTCAACTGATGGTGAGGACACATCTGGAAATAGAAAAAGAGCAGGACATCGGCAGCATGGTCAAAACATGAAGTATTTATTAGTATATTAATTCTCATAACATTAAATATACATATTTATCTTTTTACATAGGAGGGTAAGAGGAAAGATTAGGAGGGCAGATAAGAGAAAACAACAGTTGATCACAAATGAAGCGGCTTCGACTAGAAATATAATATCAATGAATAAATGTAAACTTGCCTGTTTAAAAAAGAGGGTTCACAGTGCATCCTGTCTCCTTTCTTCTGCTCTTGTCTTGTGTCTTAATGTAATTTCCTTTGCGCTCTCTAAAAGACGAACAACAGAAACAAAAGGAAATAACAGTTAATAACTTCAGCAGTGACTTTAAATAAAAGTATAATCTCATAAAAGTAGAAAAAGTACAGTAACATTTTTTGCTGTGTAAAAATTCTGCTAATAACTGAGAATTATATTTGTCTTTTTATATATGCTGGTTGATGGAGCATCCTGTCTCCTTTCTACTGCTCTTGTCTTGTGTCAGTCTGTCGTCTGGTGGATCAACTGTAGCTCTGACTTCGTCCCTGCAGCTGTAACGTTCTCTGCTGTGATCCTCTGTGCTCACTGAAACTTCACACTCGATCTCAACTGATGGTGAGGACACATCTGGAAATAGAAAAAGAGCATGGCATCAGCAGCATGGTCAAAACATGAAGTATTTATTAGTATATTAATTCTCATAACATTAAATATACATATTTATCTTTTTACATAGAAAGGTAAGAGGAAAGATTAGGAGGGCAGATAAGAGAAAACAACAGTTGATCACAAATGAAGCGGCTTCGACTAGAAATATAATATCAATGAATAAATGTAAACTTGCCTGTTTAAAAAAGAGGGTTCACAGTGAATCCTGTCTCCTTTCTTCTGCTCTTGTCTTGTGTCAGTCTGTCGTCAATGGTGGATCAACTGTAGCTCTGACTTCGTCCCTGCAGCTGTAATGTTCTCTGCTGTGATCCTCTGTGCTCACTGAAACTTCACACTCGATCTCAACTGATGGTGAGGACACATCTGGAAATAGAAAAAGAGCAGGGCATCGGCAGCATGGTCAAAACATGAAGTATTTATTAGTATATTAATTCTCATAACATTAAATATACATATTTATCTTTTTACATAGGAGGGTAAGAGGAAAGATTAGGAGGGCAGATAAGAGAAAACAACAGTTGATCACAAATGAAGCGGCTTCGACTAGAAATATAATATCAATGAATAAATGTAAACTTGCCTGTTTAAAAAAGAGGGTTCACAGTGCATCCTGTCTCCTTTCTTCTGCTCTTGTCTTGTGTCAGTCTGTCGTCAATGGTGGATCAACTGTAGCTCTGACTTCGTCCCTGCAGCTGTAATGTTCTCTGCTGTGATCCTCTGTGCTCACTGAAACTTCACACTCGATCTCAACTGATGGTGAGGACACATCTGGAAATAGAAAAAGAGCAGGGCATCGGCAGCATGGTCAAAACATGAAGTATTTATTAGTATATTAATTCTCATAACATTAAATATACATATTTATCTTTTTATATAGGAGGGTAAGAGGAAAGATTAGGAGGGCAGATAAGAGAAAACAACAGTTGATCACAAATGAAGCGGCTTCGACTAGAAATATAATATCAATGAATAAATGTAAACTTGCCTGTTTAAAAAAGAGGGTTCACAGTGCATCCTGTCTCCTTTCTTCTGCTCTTGTCTTGTGTCTTAATGTAATTTCCTTTGCGCTCTCTAAAAGACGAACAACAGAAACAAAAGGAAATAACAGTTAATAACTTCAGCAGTGACTTTAAATAAAAGTATAATCTCATAAAAGTAGAAAAAGTACAGTAACATTTTTTGCTGTGTAAAAATTCTGCTAATAACTGAGAATTATATTTGTCTTTTTATATATGCTGGTTGATGGAGCATCCTGTCTCCTTTCTACTGCTCTTGTCTTGTGTCAGTCTGTCGTCTGGTGGATCAACTGTAGCTCTGACTTCGTCCCTGCAGCTGTAACGTTCTCTGCTGTGATCCTCTGTGCTCACTGAAACTTCACACTCGATCTCAACTGATGGTGAGGACACATCTGGAAATAGAAAAAGAGCATGGCATCAGCAGCATGGTCAAAACATGAAGTATTTATTAGTATATTAATTCTCATAACATTAAATATACATATTTATCTTTTTACATAGGAGGGTAAGAGGAAAGATTAGGAGGGCAGATAAGAGAAAACAACAGTTGATCACAAATGAAGCGGCTTCGACTAGAAATATAATATCAATGAATAAATGTAAACTTGCCTGTTTAAAAAAGAGGGTTCACAGTGCATCCTGTCTCCTTTCTTCTGCTCTTGTCTTGTGTCAGTCTGTCGTCAATGGTGGATCAACTGTAGCTCTGACTTCGTCCCTGCAGCTGTAATGTTCTCTGCTGTGATCCTCTGTGCTCACTGAAACTTCACACTCGATCTCAACTGATGGTGAGGACACATCTGGAAATAGAAAAAGAGCAGGGCATCGGCAGCATGGTCAAAACATGAAGTATTTATTAGTATATTAATTCTCATAACATTAAATATACATATTTATCTTTTTACATAGGAGGGTAAGAGGAAAGATTAGGAGGGCAGATAAGAGAAAACAACAGTTGATCACAAATGAAGCGGCTTCGACTAGAAATATAATATCAATGAATAAATGTAAACTTGCCTGTTTAAAAAAGAGGGTTCACAGTGCATCCTGTCTCCTTTCTTCTGCTCTTGTCTTGTGTCTTAATGTAATTTCCTTTGCGCTCTCTAAAAGACGAACAACAGAAACAAAAGGAAATAACAGTTAATAACTTCAGCAGTGACTTTAAATAAAAGTATAATCTCATAAAAGTAGAAAAAGTACAGTAACATTTTTTGCTGTGTAAAAATTCTGCTAATAACTGAGAATTATATTTGTCTTTTTATATATGCTGGTTGATGGAGCATCCTGTCTCCTTTCTACTGCTCTTGTCTTGTGTCAGTCTGTCGTCTGGTGGATCAACTGTAGCTCTGACTTCGTCCCTGCAGCTGTAACGTTCTCTGCTGTGATCCTCTGTGCTCACTGAAACTTCACACTCGATCTCAACTGATGGTGAGGACACATCTGGAAATAGAAAAAGAGCATGGCATCAGCAGCATGGTCAAAACATGAAGTATTTATTAGTATATTAATTCTCATAACATTAAATATACATATTTATCTTTTTACATAGAAGGGTAAGAGGAAAGATTAGGAGGGCAGATAAGAGAAAACAACAGTTGATCACAAATGAAGCGGCTTCGACTAGAAATATAATATCAATGAATAAATGTAAACTTGCCTGTTTAAAAAAGAGGGTTCACAGTGCATCCTGTCTCCTTTCTTCTGCTCTTGTCTTGTGTCAGTCTGTCGTCAATGGTGGATCAACTGTAGCTCTGACTTCGTCCCTGCAGCTGTAATGTTCTCTGCTGTGATCCTCTGTGCTCACTGAAACTTCACACTCGATCTCAACTGATGGTGAGGACACATCTGGAAATAGAAAAAGAGCAGGGCATCGGCAGCATGGTCAAAACATGAAGTATTTATTAGTATATTAATTCTCATAACATTAAATATACATATTTATCTTTTTACATAGGAGGGTAAGAGGAAAGATTAGGAGGGCAGATAAGAGAAAACAACAGTTGATCACAAATGAAGCGGCTTCGACTAGAAATATAATATCAATGAATAAATGTAAACTTGCCTGTTTAAAAAAGAGGGTTCACAGTGCATCCTGTCTCCTTTCTTCTGCTCTTGTCTTGTGTCAGTCTGTCGTCTGGTGGATCAACTGTAGCTCTGACTTCGTCCCTGCAGCTGTAATGTTCTCTGCTGTGATCCTCTGTGCTCACTGAAACTTCACACTCGATCTCAACTGATGGTGAGGACACATCTGGAAATAGAAAAAGAGCAGGACATCGGCAGCATGGTCAAAACATGAAGTATTTATTAGTATATTAATTCTCATAACATTAAATATACATATTTATCTTTTTACATAGGAGGGTAAGAGGAAAGATTAGGAGGGCAGATAAGAGAAAACAACAGTTGATCACAAATGAAGCGGCTTCGACTAGAAATATAATATCAATGAATAAATGTAAACTTGCCTGTTTAAAAAAGAGGGTTCACAGTGCATCCTGTCTCCTTTCTTCTGCTCTTGTCTTGTGTCTTAATGTAATTTCCTTTGCGCTCTCTAAAAGACGAACAACAGAAACAAAAGGAAATAACAGTTAATAACTTCAGCAGTGACTTTAAATAAAAGTATAATCTCATAAAAGTAGAAAAAGTACAGTAACATTTTTTGCTGTGTAAAAATTCTGCTAATAACTGAGAATTATATTTGTCTTTTTATATATGCTGGTTGATGGAGCATCCTGTCTCCTTTCTACTGCTCTTGTCTTGTGTCAGTCTGTCGTCTGGTGGATCAACTGTAGCTCTGACTTCGTCCCTGCAGCTGTAACGTTCTCTGCTGTGATCCTCTGTGCTCACTGAAACTTCACACTCGATCTCAACTGATGGTGAGGACACATCTGGAAATAGAAAAAGAGCATGGCATCAGCAGCATGGTCAAAACATGAAGTATTTATTAGTATATTAATTCTCATAACATTAAATATACATATTTATCTTTTTACATAGGAGGGTAAGAGGAAAGATTAGGAGGGCAGATAAGAGAAAACAACAGTTGATCACAAATGAAGCGGCTTCGACTAGAAATATAATATCAATGAATAAATGTAAACTTGCCTGTTTAAAAAAGAGGGTTCACAGTGCATCCTGTCTCCTTTCTTCTGCTCTTGTCTTGTGTCAGTCTGTCGTCAATGGTGGATCAACTGTAGCTCTGACTTCGTCCCTGCAGCTGTAATGTTCTCTGCTGTGATCCTCTGTGCTCACTGAAACTTCACACTCGATCTCAACTGATGGTGAGGACACATCTGGAAATAGAAAAAGAGCAGGGCATCGGCAGCATGGTCAAAACATGAAGTATTTATTAGTATATTAATTCTCATAACATTAAATATACATATTTATCTTTTTACATAGGAGGGTAAGAGGAAAGATTAGGAGGGCAGATAAGAGAAAACAACAGTTGATCACAAATGAAGCGGCTTCGACTAGAAATATAATATCAATGAATAAATGTAAACTTGCCTGTTTAAAAAAGAGGGTTCACAGTGCATCCTGTCTCCTTTCTTCTGCTCTTGTCTTGTGTCAGTCTGTCGTCTGGTGGATCAACTGTAGCTCTGACTTCGTCCCTGCAGCTGTAATGTTCTCTGCTGTGATCCTCTGTGCTCACTGAAACTTCACACTCGATCTCAACTGATGGTGAGGACACATCTGGAAATAGAAAAAGAGCAGGACATCGGCAGCATGGTCAAAACATGAAGTATTTATTAGTATATTAATTCTCATAACATTAAATATACATATTTATCTTTTTACATAGGAGGGTAAGAGGAAAGATTAGGAGGGCAGATAAGAGAAAACAACAGTTGATCACAAATGAAGCGGCTTCGACTAGAAATATAATATCAATGAATAAATGTAAACTTGCCTGTTTAAAAAAGAGGGTTCACAGTGCATCCTGTCTCCTTTCTTCTGCTCTTGTCTTGTGTCTTAATGTAATTTCCTTTGCGCTCTCTAAAAGACGAACAACAGAAACAAAAGGAAATAACAGTTAATAACTTCAGCAGTGACTTTAAATAAAAGTATAATCTCATAAAAGTAGAAAAAGTACAGTAACATTTTTTGCTGTGTAAAAATTCTGCTAATAACTGAGAATTATATTTGTCTTTTTATATATGCTGGTTGATGGAGCATCCTGTCTCCTTTCTACTGCTCTTGTCTTGTGTCAGTCTGTCGTCTGGTGGATCAACTGTAGCTCTGACTTCGTCCCTGCAGCTGTAACGTTCTCTGCTGTGATCCTCTGTGCTCACTGAAACTTCACACTCGATCTCAACTGATGGTGAGGACACATCTGGAAATAGAAAAAGAGCATGGCATCAGCAGCATGGTCAAAACATGAAGTATTTATTAGTATATTAATTCTCATAACATTAAATATACATATTTATCTTTTTACATAGAAAGGTAAGAGGAAAGATTAGGAGGGCAGATAAGAGAAAACAACAGTTGATCACAAATGAAGCGGCTTCGACTAGAAATATAATATCAATGAATAAATGTAAACTTGCCTGTTTAAAAAAGAGGGTTCACAGTGAATCCTGTCTCCTTTCTTCTGCTCTTGTCTTGTGTCAGTCTGTCGTCAATGGTGGATCAACTGTAGCTCTGACTTCGTCCCTGCAGCTGTAATGTTCTCTGCTGTGATCCTCTGTGCTCACTGAAACTTCACACTCGATCTCAACTGATGGTGAGGACACATCTGGAAATAGAAAAAGAGCAGGGCATCGGCAGCATGGTCAAAACATGAAGTATTTATTAGTATATTAATTCTCATAACATTAAATATACATATTTATCTTTTTACATAGGAGGGTAAGAGGAAAGATTAGGAGGGCAGATAAGAGAAAACAACAGTTGATCACAAATGAAGCGGCTTCGACTAGAAATATAATATCAATGAATAAATGTAAACTTGCCTGTTTAAAAAAGAGGGTTCACAGTGCATCCTGTCTCCTTTCTTCTGCTCTTGTCTTGTGTCAGTCTGTCGTCAATGGTGGATCAACTGTAGCTCTGACTTCGTCCCTGCAGCTGTAATGTTCTCTGCTGTGATCCTCTGTGCTCACTGAAACTTCACACTCGATCTCAACTGATGGTGAGGACACATCTGGAAATAGAAAAAGAGCAGGGCATCGGCAGCATGGTCAAAACATGAAGTATTTATTAGTATATTAATTCTCATAACATTAAATATACATATTTATCTTTTTACATAGGAGGGTAAGAGGAAAGATTAGGAGGGCAGATAAGAGAAAACAACAGTTGATCACAAATGAAGCGGCTTCGACTAGAAATATAATATCAATGAATAAATGTAAACTTGCCTGTTTAAAAAAGAGGGTTCACAGTGCATCCTGTCTCCTTTCTTCTGCTCTTGTCTTGTGTCAGTCTGTCGTCTGGTGGATCAACTGTAGCTCTGACTTCGTCCCTGCAGCTGTAATGTTCTCTGCTGTGATCCTCTGTGCTCACTGAAACTTCACACTCGATCTCAACTGATGGTGAGGACACATCTGGAAATAGAAAAAGAGCAGGACATCGGCAGCATGGTCAAAACATGAAGTATTTATTAGTATATTAATTCTCATAACATTAAATATACATATTTATCTTTTTACATAGGAGGGTAAGAGGAAAGATTAGGAGGGCAGATAAGAGAAAACAACAGTTGATCACAAATGAAGCGGCTTCGACTAGAAATATAATATCAATGAATAAATGTAAACTTGCCTGTTTAAAAAAGAGGGTTCACAGTGCATCCTGTCTCCTTTCTTCTGCTCTTGTCTTGTGTCTTAATGTAATTTCCTTTGCGCTCTCTAAAAGACGAACAACAGAAACAAAAGGAAATAACAGTTAATAACTTCAGCAGTGACTTTAAATAAAAGTATAATCTCATAAAAGTAGAAAAAGTACAGTAACATTTTTTGCTGTGTAAAAATTCTGCTAATAACTGAGAATTATATTTGTCTTTTTATATATGCTGGTTGATGGAGCATCCTGTCTCCTTTCTACTGCTCTTGTCTTGTGTCAGTCTGTCGTCTGGTGGATCAACTGTAGCTCTGACTTCGTCCCTGCAGCTGTAACGTTCTCTGCTGTGATCCTCTGTGCTCACTGAAACTTCACACTCGATCTCAACTGATGGTGAGGACACATCTGGAAATAGAAAAAGAGCATGGCATCAGCAGCATGGTCAAAACATGAAGTATTTATTAGTATATTAATTCTCATAACATTAAATATACATATTTATCTTTTTACATAGGAGGGTAAGAGGAAAGATTAGGAGGGCAGATAAGAGAAAACAACAGTTGATCACAAATGAAGCGGCTTCGACTAGAAATATAATATCAATGAATAAATGTAAACTTGCCTGTTTAAAAAAGAGGGTTCACAGTGCATCCTGTCTCCTTTCTTCTGCTCTTGTCTTGTGTCAGTCTGTCGTCAATGGTGGATCAACTGTAGCTCTGACTTCGTCCCTGCAGCTGTAATGTTCTCTGCTGTGATCCTCTGTGCTCACTGAAACTTCACACTCGATCTCAACTGATGGTGAGGACACATCTGGAAATAGAAAAAGAGCAGGGCATCGGCAGCATGGTCAAAACATGAAGTATTTATTAGTATATTAATTCTCATAACATTAAATATACATATTTATCTTTTTACATAGGAGGGTAAGAGGAAAGATTAGGAGGGCAGATAAGAGAAAACAACAGTTGATCACAAATGAAGCGGCTTCGACTAGAAATATAATATCAATGAATAAATGTAAACTTGCCTGTTTAAAAAAGAGGGTTCACAGTGCATCCTGTCTCCTTTCTTCTGCTCTTGTCTTGTGTCAGTCTGTCGTCATGGTGGATCAACTGTAGCTCTGACTTCGTCCCTGCAGCTGTAATGTTCTCTGCTGTGATCCTCTGTGCTCACTGAAACTTCACACTCGATCTCAACTGATGGTGAGGACACATCTGGAAATAGAAAAAGAGCAGGACATCGGCAGCATGGTCAAAACATGAAGTATTTATTAGTATATTAATTCTCATAACATTAAATATACATATTTATCTTTTTACATAGGAGGGTAAGAGGAAAGATTAGGAGGGCAGATAAGAGAAAACAACAGTTGATCACAAATGAAGCGGCTTCGACTAGAAATATAATATCAATGAATAAATGTAAACTTGCCTGTTTAAAAAAGAGGGTTCACAGTGCATCCTGTCTCCTTTCTTCTGCTCTTGTCTTGTGTCTTAATGTAATTTCCTTTGCGCTCTCTAAAAGACGAACAACAGAAACAAAAGGAAATAACAGTTAATAACTTCAGCAGTGACTTTAAATAAAAGTATAATCTCATAAAAGTAGAAAAAGTACAGTAACATTTTTTGCTGTGTAAAAATTCTGCTAATAACTGAGAATTATATTTGTCTTTTTATATATGCTGGTTGATGGAGCATCCTGTCTCCTTTCTACTGCTCTTGTCTTGTGTCAGTCTGTCGTCTGGTGGATCAACTGTAGCTCTGACTTCGTCCCTGCAGCTGTAACGTTCTCTGCTGTGATCCTCTGTGCTCACTGAAACTTCACACTCGATCTCAACTGATGGTGAGGACACATCTGGAAATAGAAAAAGAGCATGGCATCAGCAGCATGGTCAAAACATGAAGTATTTATTAGTATATTAATTCTCATAACATTAAATATACATATTTATCTTTTTACATAGGAGGGTAAGAGGAAAGATTAGGAGGGCAGATAAGAGAAAACAACAGTTGATCACAAATGAAGCGGCTTCGACTAGAAATATAATATCAATGAATAAATGTAAACTTGCCTGTTTAAAAAAGAGGGTTCACAGTGCATCCTGTCTCCTTTCTTCTGCTCTTGTCTTGTGTCAGTCTGTCGTCAATGGTGGATCAACTGTAGCTCTGACTTCGTCCCTGCAGCTGTAATGTTCTCTGCTGTGATCCTCTGTGCTCACTGAAACTTCACACTCGATCTCAACTGATGGTGAGGACACATCTGGAAATAGAAAAAGAGCAGGGCATCGGCAGCATGGTCAAAACATGAAGTATTTATTAGTATATTAATTCTCATAACATTAAATATACATATTTATCTTTTTACATAGGAGGGTAAGAGGAAAGATTAGGAGGGCAGATAAGAGAAAACAACAGTTGATCACAAATGAAGCGGCTTCGACAGAAATATAATATCAATGAATAAATGTAAACTTGCCTGTTTAAAAAAGAGGGTTCACAGTGCATCCTGTCTCCTTTCTTCTGCTCTTGTCTTGTGTCAGTCTGTCGTCAATGGTGGATCAACTGTAGCTCTGACTTCGTCCCTGCAGCTGTAATGTTCTCTGCTGTGATCCTCTGTGCTCACTGAAACTTCACACTCGATCTCAACTGATGGTGAGGACACATCTGGAAATAGAAAAAGAGCAGGGCATCGGCAGCATGGTCAAAACATGAAGTATTTATTAGTATATTAATTCTCATAACATTAAATATACATATTTATCTTTTTACATAGGAGGGTAAGAGGAAAGATTAGGAGGGCAGATAAGAGAAAACAACAGTTGATCACAAATGAAGCGGCTTCGACTAGAAATATAATATCAATGAATAAATGTAAACTTGCCTGTTTAAAAAAGAGGGTTCACAGTGCATCCTGTCTCCTTTCTTCTGCTCTTGTCTTGTGTCAGTCTGTCGTCTGGTGGATCAACTGTAGCTCTGACTTCGTCCCTGCAGCTGTAATGTTCTCTGCTGTGATCCTCTGTGCTCACTGAAACTTCACACTCGATCTCAACTGATGGTGAGGACACATCTGGAAATAGAAAAAGAGCAGGACATCGGCAGCATGGTCAAAACATGAAGTATTTATTAGTATATTAATTCTCATAACATTAAATATACATATTTATCTTTTTACATAGGAGGGTAAGAGGAAAGATTAGGAGGGCAGATAAGAGAAAACAACAGTTGATCACAAATGAAGCGGCTTCGACTAGAAATATAATATCAATGAATAAATGTAAACTTGCCTGTTTAAAAAAGAGGGTTCACAGTGCATCCTGTCTCCTTTCTTCTGCTCTTGTCTTGTGTCTTAATGTAATTTCCTTTGCGCTCTCTAAAAGACGAACAACAGAAACAAAAGGAAATAACAGTTAATAACTTCAGCAGTGACTTTAAATAAAAGTATAATCTCATAAAAGTAGAAAAAGTACAGTAACATTTTTTGCTGTGTAAAAATTCTGCTAATAACTGAGAATTATATTTGTCTTTTTATATATGCTGGTTGATGGAGCATCCTGTCTCCTTTCTACTGCTCTTGTCTTGTGTCAGTCTGTCGTCTGGTGGATCAACTGTAGCTCTGACTTCGTCCCTGCAGCTGTAACGTTCTCTGCTGTGATCCTCTGTGCTCACTGAAACTTCACACTCGATCTCAACTGATGGTGAGGACACATCTGGAAATAGAAAAAGAGCATGGCATCAGCAGCATGGTCAAAACATGAAGTATTTATTAGTATATTAATTCTCATAACATTAAATATACATATTTATCTTTTTACATAGAAAGGTAAGAGGAAAGATTAGGAGGGCAGATAAGAGAAAACAACAGTTGATCACAAATGAAGCGGCTTCGACTAGAAATATAATATCAATGAATAAATGTAAACTTGCCTGTTTAAAAAAGAGGGTTCACAGTGAATCCTGTCTCCTTTCTTCTGCTCTTGTCTTGTGTCAGTCTGTCGTCAATGGTGGATCAACTGTAGCTCTGACTTCGTCCCTGCAGCTGTAATGTTCTCTGCTGTGATCCTCTGTGCTCACTGAAACTTCACACTCGATCTCAACTGATGGTGAGGACACATCTGGAAATAGAAAAAGAGCAGGGCATCGGCAGCATGGTCAAAACATGAAGTATTTATTAGTATATTAATTCTCATAACATTAAATATACATATTTATCTTTTTACATAGGAGGGTAAGAGGAAAGATTAGGAGGGCAGATAAGAGAAAACAACAGTTGATCACAAATGAAGCGGCTTCGACTAGAAATATAATATCAATGAATAAATGTAAACTTGCCTGTTTAAAAAAGAGGGTTCACAGTGCATCCTGTCTCCTTTCTTCTGCTCTTGTCTTGTGTCAGTCTGTCGTCAATGGTGGATCAACTGTAGCTCTGACTTCGTCCCTGCAGCTGTAATGTTCTCTGCTGTGATCCTCTGTGCTCACTGAAACTTCACATTCGATCTCAACTGATGGTGAGGACACATCTGGAAATAGAAAAAGAGCAGGGCATCGGCAGCATGGTCAAAACATGAAGTATTTATTAGTATATTAATTCTCATAACATTAAATATACATATTTATCTTTTTATATAGGAGGGTAAGAGGAAAGATTAGGAGGGCAGATAAGAGAAAACAACAGTTGATCACAAATGAAGCGGCTTCGACTAGAAATATAATATCAATGAATAAATGTATACTTGCCTGTTTAAAAAAGAGGGTTCACAGTGCATCCTGTCTCCTTTCTTCTGCTCTTGTCTTGTGTCTTAATGTAATTTCCTTTGCGCTCTCTAAAAGACGAACAACAGAAACAAAAGGAAATAACAGTTAATAACTTCAGCAGTGACTTTAAATAAAAGTATAATCTCATAAAAGTAGAAAAAGTACAGTAACATTTTTTGCTGTGTAAAAATTCTGCTAATAACTGAGAATTATATTTGTCTTTTTATATATGCTGGTTGATGGAGCATCCTGTCTCCTTTCTACTGCTCTTGTCTTGTGTCAGTCTGTCGTCTGGTGGATCAACTGTAGCTCTGACTTCGTCCCTGCAGCTGTAACGTTCTCTGCTGTGATCCTCTGTGCTCACTGAAACTTCACACTCGATCTCCACTGATGGTGAGGACACATCTGGAAATAGAAAAAGAGCATGGCATCAGCAGCATGGTCAAAACATGAAGTATTTATTAGTATATTAATTCTCATAACATTAAATATACATATTTATCTTTTTACATAGGAGGGTAAGAGGAAAGATTAGGAGGGCAGATAAGAGAAAACAACAGTTGATCACAAATGAAGCGGCTTCGACTAGAAATATAATATCAATGAATAAATGTAAACTTGCCTGTTTAAAAAAGAGGGTTCACAGTGCATCCTGTCTCCTTTCTTCTGCTCTTGTCTTGTGTCAGTCTGTCGTCAATGGTGGATCAACTGTAGCTCTGACTTCGTCCCTGCAGCTGTAATGTTCTCTGCTGTGATCCTCTGTGCTCACTGAAACTTCACACTCGATCTCAACTGATGGTGAGGACACATCTGGAAATAGAAAAAGAGCAGGGCATCGGCAGCATGGTCAAAACATGAAGTATTTATTAGTATATTAATTCTCATAACATTAAATATACATATTTATCTTTTTACATAGGAGGGTAAGAGGAAAGATTAGGAGGGCAGATAAGAGAAAACAACAGTTGATCACAAATGAAGCGGCTTCGACTAGAAATATAATATCAATGAATAAATGTAAACTTGCCTGTTTAAAAAAGAGGGTTCACAGTGCATCCTGTCTCCTTTCTTCTGCTCTTGTCTTGTGTCAGTCTGTCGTCTGGTGGATCAACTGTAGCTCTGACTTCGTCCCTGCAGCTGTAATGTTCTCTGCTGTGATCCTCTGTGCTCACTGAAACTTCACACTCGATCTCAACTGATGGTGAGGACACATCTGGAAATAGAAAAAGAGCAGGACATCGGCAGCATGGTCAAAACATGAAGTATTTATTAGTATATTAATTCTCATAACATTAAATATACATATTTATCTTTTTACATAGGAGGGTAAGAGGAAAGATTAGGAGGGCAGATAAGAGAAAACAACAGTTGATCACAAATGAAGCGGCTTCGACTAGAAATATAATATCAATGAATAAATGTAAACTTGCCTGTTTAAAAAAGAGGGTTCACAGTGCATCCTGTCTCCTTTCTTCTGCTCTTGTCTTGTGTCTTAATGTAATTTCCTTTGCGCTCTCTAAAAGACGAACAACAGAAACAAAAGGAAATAACAGTTAATAACTTCAGCAGTGACTTTAAATAAAAGTATAATCTCATAAAAGTAGAAAAAGTACAGTAACATTTTTTGCTGTGTAAAAATTCTGCTAATAACTGAGAATTATATTTGTCTTTTTATATATGCTGGTTGATGGAGCATCCTGTCTCCTTTCTACTGCTCTTGTCTTGTGTCAGTCTGTCGTCTGGTGGATCAACTGTAGCTCTGACTTCGTCCCTGCAGCTGTAACGTTCTCTGCTGTGATCCTCTGTGCTCACTGAAACTTCACACTCGATCTCAACTGATGGTGAGGACACATCTGGAAATAGAAAAAGAGCATGGCATCAGCAGCATGGTCAAAACATGAAGTATTTATTAGTATATTAATTCTCATAACATTAAATATACATATTTATCTTTTTACATAGGAGGGTAAGAGGAAAGATTAGGAGGGCAGATAAGAGAAAACAACAGTTGATCACAAATGAAGCGGCTTCGACTAGAAATATAATATCAATGAATAAATGTAAACTTGCCTGTTTAAAAAAGAGGGTTCACAGTGCATCCTGTCTCCTTTCTTCTGCTCTTGTCTTGTGTCAGTCTGTCGTCAATGGTGGATCAACTGTAGCTCTGACTTCGTCCCTGCAGCTGTAATGTTCTCTGCTGTGATCCTCTGTGCTCACTGAAACTTCACACTCGATCTCAACTGATGGTGAGGACACATCTGGAAATAGAAAAAGAGCAGGGCATCGGCAGCATGGTCAAAACATGAAGTATTTATTAGTATATTAATTCTCATAACATTAAATATACATATTTATCTTTTTACATAGGAGGGTAAGAGGAAAGATTAGGAGGGCAGATAAGAGAAAACAACAGTTGATCACAAATGAAGCGGCTTCGACTAGAAATATAATATCAATGAATAAATGTAAACTTGCCTGTTTAAAAAAGAGGGTTCACAGTGCATCCTGTCTCCTTTCTTCTGCTCTTGTCTTGTGTCAGTCTGTCGTCAATGGTGGATCAACTGTAGCTCTGACTTCGTCCCTGCAGCTGTAATGTTCTCTGCTGTGATCCTCTGTGCTCACTGAAACTTCACACTCGATCTCAACTGATGGTGAGGACACATCTGGAAATAGAAAAAGAGCAGGGCATCGGCAGCATGGTCAAAACATGAAGTATTTATTAGTATATTAATTCTCATAACATTAAATATACATATTTATCTTTTTACATAGGAGGGTAAGAGGAAAGATTAGGAGGGCAGATAAGAGAAAACAACAGTTGATCACAAATGAAGCGGCTTCGACTAGAAATATAATATCAATGAATAAATGTAAACTTGCCTGTTTAAAAAAGAGGGTTCACAGTGCATCCTGTCTCCTTTCTTCTGCTCTTGTCTTGTGTCAGTCTGTCGTCTGGTGGATCAACTGTAGCTCTGACTTCGTCCCTGCAGCTGTAATGTTCTCTGCTGTGATCCTCTGTGCTCACTGAAACTTCACACTCGATCTCAACTGATGGTGAGGACACATCTGGAAATAGAAAAAGAGCAGGACATCGGCAGCATGGTCAAAACATGAAGTATTTATTAGTATATTAATTCTCATAACATTAAATATACATATTTATCTTTTTACATAGGAGGGTAAGAGGAAAGATTAGGAGGGCAGATAAGAGAAAACAACAGTTGATCACAAATGAAGCGGCTTCGACTAGAAATATAATATCAATGAATAAATGTAAACTTGCCTGTTTAAAAAAGAGGGTTCACAGTGCATCCTGTCTCCTTTCTTCTGCTCTTGTCTTGTGTCTTAATGTAATTTCCTTTGCGCTCTCTAAAAGACGAACAACAGAAACAAAAGGAAATAACAGTTAATAACTTCAGCAGTGACTTTAAATAAAAGTATAATCTCATAAAAGTAGAAAAAGTACAGTAACATTTTTTGCTGTGTAAAAATTCTGCTAATAACTGAGAATTATATTTGTCTTTTTATATATGCTGGTTGATGGAGCATCCTGTCTCCTTTCTACTGCTCTTGTCTTGTGTCAGTCTGTCGTCTGGTGGATCAACTGTAGCTCTGACTTCGTCCCTGCAGCTGTAACGTTCTCTGCTGTGATCCTCTGTGCTCACTGAAACTTCACACTCGATCTCAACTGATGGTGAGGACACATCTGGAAATAGAAAAAGAGCATGGCATCAGCAGCATGGTCAAAACATGAAGTATTTATTAGTATATTAATTCTCATAACATTAAATATACATATTTATCTTTTTACATAGAAAGGTAAGAGGAAAGATTAGGAGGGCAGATAAGAGAAAACAACAGTTGATCACAAATGAAGCGGCTTCGACTAGAAATATAATATCAATGAATAAATGTAAACTTGCCTGTTTAAAAAAGAGGGTTCACAGTGAATCCTGTCTCCTTTCTTCTGCTCTTGTCTTGTGTCAGTCTGTCGTCAATGGTGGATCAACTGTAGCTCTGACTTCGTCCCTGCAGCTGTAATGTTCTCTGCTGTGATCCTCTGTGCTCACTGAAACTTCACACTCGATCTCAACTGATGGTGAGGACACATCTGGAAATAGAAAAAGAGCAGGGCATCGGCAGCATGGTCAAAACATGAAGTATTTATTAGTATATTAATTCTCATAACATTAAATATACATATTTATCTTTTTACATAGGAGGGTAAGAGGAAAGATTAGGAGGGCAGATAAGAGAAAACAACAGTTGATCACAAATGAAGCGGCTTCGACTAGAAATATAATATCAATGAATAAATGTAAACTTGCCTGTTTAAAAAAGAGGGTTCACAGTGCATCCTGTCTCCTTTCTTCTGCTCTTGTCTTGTGTCAGTCTGTCGTCAATGGTGGATCAACTGTAGCTCTGACTTCGTCCCTGCAGCTGTAATGTTCTCTGCTGTGATCCTCTGTGCTCACTGAAACTTCACATTCGATCTCAACTGATGGTGAGGACACATCTGGAAATAGAAAAAGAGCAGGGCATCGGCAGCATGGTCAAAACATGAAGTATTTATTAGTATATTAATTCTCATAACATTAAATATACATATTTATCTTTTTATATAGGAGGGTAAGAGGAAAGATTAGGAGGGCAGATAAGAGAAAACAACAGTTGATCACAAATGAAGCGGCTTCGACTAGAAATATAATATCAATGAATAAATGTATACTTGCCTGTTTAAAAAAGAGGGTTCACAGTGCATCCTGTCTCCTTTCTTCTGCTCTTGTCTTGTGTCTTAATGTAATTTCCTTTGCGCTCTCTAAAAGACGAACAACAGAAACAAAAGGAAATAACAGTTAATAACTTCAGCAGTGACTTTAAATAAAAGTATAATCTCATAAAAGTAGAAAAAGTACAGTAACATTTTTTGCTGTGTAAAAATTCTGCTAATAACTGAGAATTATATTTGTCTTTTTATATATGCTGGTTGATGGAGCATCCTGTCTCCTTTCTACTGCTCTTGTCTTGTGTCAGTCTGTCGTCTGGTGGATCAACTGTAGCTCTGACTTCGTCCCTGCAGCTGTAACGTTCTCTGCTGTGATCCTCTGTGCTCACTGAAACTTCACACTCGATCTCCACTGATGGTGAGGACACATCTGGAAATAGAAAAAGAGCATGGCATCAGCAGCATGGTCAAAACATGAAGTATTTATTAGTATATTAATTCTCATAACATTAAATATACATATTTATCTTTTTACATAGGAGGGTAAGAGGAAAGATTAGGAGGGCAGATAAGAGAAAACAACAGTTGATCACAAATGAAGCGGCTTCGACTAGAAATATAATATCAATGAATAAATGTAAACTTGCCTGTTTAAAAAAGAGGGTTCACAGTGCATCCTGTCTCCTTTCTTCTGCTCTTGTCTTGTGTCAGTCTGTCGTCAATGGTGGATCAACTGTAGCTCTGACTTCGTCCCTGCAGCTGTAATGTTCTCTGCTGTGATCCTCTGTGCTCACTGAAACTTCACACTCGATCTCAACTGATGGTGAGGACACATCTGGAAATAGAAAAAGAGCAGGGCATCGGCAGCATGGTCAAAACATGAAGTATTTATTAGTATATTAATTCTCATAACATTAAATATACATATTTATCTTTTTACATAGGAGGGTAAGAGGAAAGATTAGGAGGGCAGATAAGAGAAAACAACAGTTGATCACAAATGAAGCGGCTTCGACTAGAAATATAATATCAATGAATAAATGTAAACTTGCCTGTTTAAAAAAGAGGGTTCACAGTGCATCCTGTCTCCTTTCTTCTGCTCTTGTCTTGTGTCAGTCTGTCGTCTGGTGGATCAACTGTAGCTCTGACTTCGTCCCTGCAGCTGTAATGTTCTCTGCTGTGATCCTCTGTGCTCACTGAAACTTCACACTCGATCTCAACTGTTGGTGAGGACACATCTGGAAATAGAAAAAGAGCAGGACATCGGCAGCATGGTCAAAACATGAAGTATTTATTAGTATATTAATTCTCATAACATTAAATATACATATTTATCTTTTTACATAGGAGGGTAAGAGGAAAGATTAGGAGGGCAGATAAGAGAAAACAACAGTTGATCACAAATGAAGCGGCTTCGACTAGAAATATAATATCAATGAATAAATGTAAACTTGCCTGTTTAAAAAAGAGGGTTCACAGTGCATCCTGTCTCCTTTCTTCTGCTCTTGTCTTGTGTCTTAATGTAATTTCCTTTGCGCTCTCTAAAAGACGAACAACAGAAACAAAAGGAAATAACAGTTAATAACTTCAGCAGTGACTTTAAATAAAAGTATAATCTCATAAAAGTAGAAAAAGTACAGTAACATTTTTTGCTGTGTAAAAATTCTGCTAATAACTGAGAATTATATTTGTCTTTTTATATATGCTGGTTGATGGAGCATCCTGTCTCCTTTCTACTGCTCTTGTCTTGTGTCAGTCTGTCGTCTGGTGGATCAACTGTAGCTCTGACTTCGTCCCTGCAGCTGTAACGTTCTCTGCTGTGATCCTCTGTGCTCACTGAAACTTCACACTCGATCTCAACTGATGGTGAGGACACATCTGGAAATAGAAAAAGAGCATGGCATCAGCAGCATGGTCAAAACATGAAGTATTTATTAGTATATTAATTCTCATAACATTAAATATACATATTTATCTTTTTACATAGGAGGGTAAGAGGAAAGATTAGGAGGGCAGATAAGAGAAAACAACAGTTGATCACAAATGAAGCGGCTTCGACTAGAAATATAATATCAATGAATAAATGTAAACTTGCCTGTTTAAAAAAGAGGGTTCACAGTGCATCCTGTCTCCTTTCTTCTGCTCTTGTCTTGTGTCAGTCTGTCGTCAATGGTGGATCAACTGTAGCTCTGACTTCGTCCCTGCAGCTGTAATGTTCTCTGCTGTGATCCTCTGTGCTCACTGAAACTTCACACTCGATCTCAACTGATGGTGAGGACACATCTGGAAATAGAAAAAGAGCAGGGCATCGGCAGCATGGTCAAAACATGAAGTATTTATTAGTATATTAATTCTCATAACATTAAATATACATATTTATCTTTTTACATAGGAGGGTAAGAGGAAAGATTAGGAGGGCAGATAAGAGAAAACAACAGTTGATCACAAATGAAGCGGCTTCGACTAGAAATATAATATCAATGAATAAATGTAAACTTGCCTGTTTAAAAAAGAGGGTTCACAGTGCATCCTGTCTCCTTTCTTCTGCTCTTGTCTTGTGTCAGTCTGTCGTCTGGTGGATCAACTGTAGCTCTGACTTCGTCCCTGCAGCTGTAATGTTCTCTGCTGTGATCCTCTGTGCTCACTGAAACTTCACACTCGATCTCAACTGATGGTGAGGACACATCTGGAAATAGAAAAAGAGCAGGACATCGGCAGCATGGTCAAAACATGAAGTATTTATTAGTATATTAATTCTCATAACATTAAATATACATATTTATCTTTTTACATAGGAGGGTAAGAGGAAAGATTAGGAGGGCAGATAAGAGAAAACAACAGTTGATCACAAATGAAGCGGCTTCGACTAGAAATATAATATCAATGAATAAATGTAAACTTGCCTGTTTAAAAAAGAGGGTTCACAGTGCATCCTGTCTCCTTTCTTCTGCTCTTGTCTTGTGTCTTAATGTAATTTCCTTTGCGCTCTCTAAAAGACGAACAACAGAAACAAAAGGAAATAACAGTTAATAACTTCAGCAGTGACTTTAAATAAAAGTATAATCTCATAAAAGTAGAAAAAGTACAGTAACATTTTTTGCTGTGTAAAAATTCTGCTAATAACTGAGAATTATATTTGTCTTTTTATATATGCTGGTTGATGGAGCATCCTGTCTCCTTTCTACTGCTCTTGTCTTGTGTCAGTCTGTCGTCTGGTGGATCAACTGTAGCTCTGACTTCGTCCCTGCAGCTGTAACGTTCTCTGCTGTGATCCTCTGTGCTCACTGAAACTTCACACTCGATCTCAACTGATGGTGAGGACACATCTGGAAATAGAAAAAGAGCATGGCATCAGCAGCATGGTCAAAACATGAAGTATTTATTAGTATATTAATTCTCATAACATTAAATATACATATTTATCTTTTTACATAGAAAGGTAAGAGGAAAGATTAGGAGGGCAGATAAGAGAAAACAACAGTTGATCACAAATGAAGCGGCTTCGACTAGAAATATAATATCAATGAATAAATGTAAACTTGCCTGTTTAAAAAAGAGGGTTCACAGTGCATCCTGTCTCCTTTCTTCTGCTCTTGTCTTGTGTCAGTCTGTCGTCAATGGTGGATCAACTGTAGCTCTGACTTCGTCCCTGCAGCTGTAATGTTCTCTGCTGTGATCCTCTGTGCTCACTGAAACTTCACACTCGATCTCAACTGATGGTGAGGACACATCTGGAAATAGAAAAAGAGCAGGGCATCGGCAGCATGGTCAAAACATGAAGTATTTATTAGTATATTAATTCTCATAACATTAAATATACATATTTATCTTTTTACATAGGAGGGTAAGAGGAAAGATTAGGAGGGCAGATAAGAGAAAACAACAGTTGATCACAAATGAAGCGGCTTCGACTAGAAATATAATATCAATGAATAAATGTAAACTTGCCTGTTTAAAAAAGAGGGTTCACAGTGCATCCTGTCTCCTTTCTTCTGCTCTTGTCTTGTGTCAGTCTGTCGTCAATGGTGGATCAACTGTAGCTCTGACTTCGTCCCTGCAGCTGTAATGTTCTCTGCTGTGATCCTCTGTGCTCACTGAAACTTCACACTCGATCTCAACTGTTGGTGAGGACACATCTGGAAATAGAAAAAGAGCAGGACATCGGCAGCATGGTCAAAACATGAAGTATTTATTAGTATATTAATTCTCATAACATTAAATATACATATTTATCTTTTTACATAGGAGGGTAAGAGGAAAGATTAGGAGGGCAGATAAGAGAAAACAACAGTTGATCACAAATGAAGCGGCTTCGACTAGAAATATAATATCAATGAATAAATGTAAACTTGCCTGTTTAAAAAAGAGGGTTCACAGTGCATCCTGTCTCCTTTCTTCTGCTCTTGTCTTGTGTCTTAATGTAATTTCCTTTGCGCTCTCTAAAAGACGAACAACAGAAACAAAAGGAAATAACAGTTAATAACTTCAGCAGTGACTTTAAATAAAAGTATAATCTCATAAAAGTAGAAAAAGTACAGTAACATTTTTTGCTGTGTAAAAATTCTGCTAATAACTGAGAATTATATTTGTCTTTTTATATATGCTGGTTGATGGAGCATCCTGTCTCCTTTCTACTGCTCTTGTCTTGTGTCAGTCTGTCGTCTGGTGGATCAACTGTAGCTCTGACTTCGTCCCTGCAGCTGTAACGTTCTCTGCTGTGATCCTCTGTGCTCACTGAAACTTCACACTCGATCTCAACTGATGGTGAGGACACATCTGGAAATAGAAAAAGAGCATGGCATCAGCAGCATGGTCAAAACATGAAGTATTTATTAGTATATTAATTCTCATAACATTAAATATACATATTTATCTTTTTACATAGGAGGGTAAGAGGAAAGATTAGGAGGGCAGATAAGAGAAAACAACAGTTGATCACAAATGAAGCGGCTTCGACTAGAAATATAATATCAATGAATAAATGTAAACTTGCCTGTTTAAAAAAGAGGGTTCACAGTGCATCCTGTCTCCTTTCTTCTGCTCTTGTCTTGTGTCAGTCTGTCGTCAATGGTGGATCAACTGTAGCTCTGACTTCGTCCCTGCAGCTGTAATGTTCTCTGCTGTGATCCTCTGTGCTCACTGAAACTTCACACTCGATCTCAACTGATGGTGAGGACACATCTGGAAATAGAAAAAGAGCAGGGCATCGGCAGCATGGTCAAAACATGAAGTATTTATTAGTATATTAATTCTCATAACATTAAATATACATATTTATCTTTTTACATAGGAGGGTAAGAGGAAAGATTAGGAGGGCAGATAAGAGAAAACAACAGTTGATCACAAATGAAGCGGCTTCGACTAGAAATATAATATCAATGAATAAATGTAAACTTGCCTGTTTAAAAAAGAGGGTTCACAGTGCATCCTGTCTCCTTTCTTCTGCTCTTGTCTTGTGTCAGTCTGTCGTCTGGTGGATCAACTGTAGCTCTGACTTCGTCCCTGCAGCTGTAATGTTCTCTGCTGTGATCCTCTGTGCTCACTGAAACTTCACACTCGATCTCAACTGATGGTGAGGACACATCTGGAAATAGAAAAAGAGCAGGACATCGGCAGCATGGTCAAAACATGAAGTATTTATTAGTATATTAATTCTCATAACATTAAATATACATATTTATCTTTTTACATAGGAGGGTAAGAGGAAAGATTAGGAGGGCAGATAAGAGAAAACAACAGTTGATCACAAATGAAGCGGCTTCGACTAGAAATATAATATCAATGAATAAATGTAAACTTGCCTGTTTAAAAAAGAGGGTTCACAGTGCATCCTGTCTCCTTTCTTCTGCTCTTGTCTTGTGTCTTAATGTAATTTCCTTTGCGCTCTCTAAAAGACGAACAACAGAAACAAAAGGAAATAACAGTTAATAACTTCAGCAGTGACTTTAAATAAAAGTATAATCTCATAAAAGTAGAAAAAGTACAGTAACATTTTTTGCTGTGTAAAAATTCTGCTAATAACTGAGAATTATATTTGTCTTTTTATATATGCTGGTTGATGGAGCATCCTGTCTCCTTTCTACTGCTCTTGTCTTGTGTCAGTCTGTCGTCTGGTGGATCAACTGTAGCTCTGACTTCGTCCCTGCAGCTGTAACGTTCTCTGCTGTGATCCTCTGTGCTCACTGAAACTTCACACTCGATCTCAACTGATGGTGAGGACACATCTGGAAATAGAAAAAGAGCATGGCATCAGCAGCATGGTCAAAACATGAAGTATTTATTAGTATATTAATTCTCATAACATTAAATATACATATTTATCTTTTTACATAGAAAGGTAAGAGGAAAGATTAGGAGGGCAGATAAGAGAAAACAACAGTTGATCACAAATGAAGCGGCTTCGACTAGAAATATAATATCAATGAATAAATGTAAACTTGCCTGTTTAAAAAAGAGGGTTCACAGTGAATCCTGTCTCCTTTCTTCTGCTCTTGTCTTGTGTCAGTCTGTCGTCAATGGTGGATCAACTGTAGCTCTGACTTCGTCCCTGCAGCTGTAATGTTCTCTGCTGTGATCCTCTGTGCTCACTGAAACTTCACACTCGATCTCAACTGATGGTGAGGACACATCTGGAAATAGAAAAAGAGCAGGGCATCGGCAGCATGGTCAAAACATGAAGTATTTATTAGTATATTAATTCTCATAACATTAAATATACATATTTATCTTTTTACATAGGAGGGTAAGAGGAAAGATTAGGAGGGCAGATAAGAGAAAACAACAGTTGATCACAAATGAAGCGGCTTCGACTAGAAATATAATATCAATGAATAAATGTAAACTTGCCTGTTTAAAAAAGAGGGTTCACAGTGCATCCTGTCTCCTTTCTTCTGCTCTTGTCTTGTGTCAGTCTGTCGTCAATGGTGGATCAACTGTAGCTCTGACTTCGTCCCTGCAGCTGTAATGTTCTCTGCTGTGATCCTCTGTGCTCACTGAAACTTCACATTCGATCTCAACTGATGGTGAGGACACATCTGGAAATAGAAAAAGAGCAGGGCATCGGCAGCATGGTCAAAACATGAAGTATTTATTAGTATATTAATTCTCATAACATTAAATATACATATTTATCTTTTTATATAGGAGGGTAAGAGGAAAGATTAGGAGGGCAGATAAGAGAAAACAACAGTTGATCACAAATGAAGCGGCTTCGACTAGAAATATAATATCAATGAATAAATGTAAACTTGCCTGTTTAAAAAAAGAGGGTTCACAGTGCATCCTGTCTCCTTTCTTCTGCTCTTGTCTTGTGTCTTAATGTAATTTCCTTTGCGCTCTCTAAAAGACGAACAACAGAAACAAAAGGAAATAACAGTTAATAACTTCAGCAGTGACTTTAAATAAAAGTATAATCTCATAAAAGTAGAAAAAGTACAGTAACATTTTTTGCTGTGTAAAAATTCTGCTAATAACTGAGAATTATATTTGTCTTTTTATATATGCTGGTTGATGGAGCATCCTGTCTCCTTTCTACTGCTCTTGTCTTGTGTCAGTCTGTCGTCTGGTGGATCAACTGTAGCTCTGACTTCGTCCCTGCAGCTGTAACGTTCTCTGCTGTGATCCTCTGTGCTCACTGAAACTTCACACTCGATCTCCACTGATGGTGAGGACACATCTGGAAATAGAAAAAGAGCATGGCATCAGCAGCATGGTCAAAACATGAAGTATTTATTAGTATATTAATTCTCATAACATTAAATATACATATTTATCTTTTTACATAGGAGGGTAAGAGGAAAGATTAGGAGGGCAGATAAGAGAAAACAACAGTTGATCACAAATGAAGCGGCTTCGACTAGAAATATAATATCAATGAATAAATGTAAACTTGCCTGTTTAAAAAAGAGGGTTCACAGTGCATCCTGTCTCCTTTCTTCTGCTCTTGTCTTGTGTCAGTCTGTCGTCAATGGTGGATCAACTGTAGCTCTGACTTCGTCCCTGCAGCTGTAATGTTCTCTGCTGTGATCCTCTGTGCTCACTGAAACTTCACACTCGATCTCAACTGATGGTGAGGACACATCTGGAAATAGAAAAAGAGCAGGGCATCGGCAGCATGGTCAAAACATGAAGTATTTATTAGTATATTAATTCTCATAACATTAAATATACATATTTATCTTTTTACATAGGAGGGTAAGAGGAAAGATTAGGAGGGCAGATAAGAGAAAACAACAGTTGATCACAAATGAAGCGGCTTCGACTAGAAATATAATATCAATGAATAAATGTAAACTTGCCTGTTTAAAAAAGAGGGTTCACAGTGCATCCTGTCTCCTTTCTTCTGCTCTTGTCTTGTGTCAGTCTGTCGTCTGGTGGATCAACTGTAGCTCTGACTTCGTCCCTGCAGCTGTAATGTTCTCTGCTGTGATCCTCTGTGCTCACTGAAACTTCACACTCGATCTCAACTGTTGGTGAGGACACATCTGGAAATAGAAAAAGAGCAGGACATCGGCAGCATGGTCAAAACATGAAGTATTTATTAGTATATTAATTCTCATAACATTAAATATACATATTTATCTTTTTACATAGGAGGGTAAGAGGAAAGATTAGGAGGGCAGATAAGAGAAAACAACAGTTGATCACAAATGAAGCGGCTTCGACTAGAAATATAATATCAATGAATAAATGTAAACTTGCCTGTTTAAAAAAGAGGGTTCACAGTGCATCCTGTCTCCTTTCTTCTGCTCTTGTCTTGTGTCTTAATGTAATTTCCTTTGCGCTCTCTAAAAGACGAACAACAGAAACAAAAGGAAATAACAGTTAATAACTTCAGCAGTGACTTTAAATAAAAGTATAATCTCATAAAAGTAGAAAAAGTACAGTAACATTTTTTGCTGTGTAAAAATTCTGCTAATAACTGAGAATTATATTTGTCTTTTTATATATGCTGGTTGATGGAGCATCCTGTCTCCTTTCTACTGCTCTTGTCTTGTGTCAGTCTGTCGTCTGGTGGATCAACTGTAGCTCTGACTTCGTCCCTGCAGCTGTAACGTTCTCTGCTGTGATCCTCTGTGCTCACTGAAACTTCACACTCGATCTCAACTGATGGTGAGGACACATCTGGAAATAGAAAAAGAGCATGGCATCAGCAGCATGGTCAAAACATGAAGTATTTATTAGTATATTAATTCTCATAACATTAAATATACATATTTATCTTTTTACATAGGAGGGTAAGAGGAAAGATTAGGAGGGCAGATAAGAGAAAACAACAGTTGATCACAAATGAAGCGGCTTCGACTAGAAATATAATATCAATGAATAAATGTAAACTTGCCTGTTTAAAAAAGAGGGTTCACAGTGCATCCTGTCTCCTTTCTTCTGCTCTTGTCTTGTGTCAGTCTGTCGTCAATGGTGGATCAACTGTAGCTCTGACTTCGTCCCTGCAGCTGTAATGTTCTCTGCTGTGATCCTCTGTGCTCACTGAAACTTCACACTCGATCTCAACTGATGGTGAGGACACATCTGGAAATAGAAAAAGAGCAGGGCATCGGCAGCATGGTCAAAACATGAAGTATTTATTAGTATATTAATTCTCATAACATTAAATATACATATTTATCTTTTTACATAGGAGGGTAAGAGGAAAGATTAGGAGGGCAGATAAGAGAAAACAACAGTTGATCACAAATGAAGCGGCTTCGACTAGAAATATAATATCAATGAATAAATGTAAACTTGCCTGTTTAAAAAAGAGGGTTCACAGTGCATCCTGTCTCCTTTCTTCTGCTCTTGTCTTGTGTCAGTCTGTCGTCATGGTGGATCAACTGTAGCTCTGACTTCGTCCCTGCAGCTGTAATGTTCTCTGCTGTGATCCTCTGTGCTCACTGAAACTTCACACTCGATCTCAACTGATGGTGAGGACACATCTGGAAATAGAAAAAGAGCAGGACATCGGCAGCATGGTCAAAACATGAAGTATTTATTAGTATATTAATTCTCATAACATTAAATATACATATTTATCTTTTTACATAGGAGGGTAAGAGGAAAGATTAGGAGGGCAGATAAGAGAAAACAACAGTTGATCACAAATGAAGCGGCTTCGACTAGAAATATAATATCAATGAATAAATGTAAACTTGCCTGTTTAAAAAAGAGGGTTCACAGTGCATCCTGTCTCCTTTCTTCTGCTCTTGTCTTGTGTCTTAATGTAATTTCCTTTGCGCTCTCTAAAAGACGAACAACAGAAACAAAAGGAAATAACAGTTAATAACTTCAGCAGTGACTTTAAATAAAAGTATAATCTCATAAAAGTAGAAAAAGTACAGTAACATTTTTTGCTGTGTAAAAATTCTGCTAATAACTGAGAATTATATTTGTCTTTTTATATATGCTGGTTGATGGAGCATCCTGTCTCCTTTCTACTGCTCTTGTCTTGTGTCAGTCTGTCGTCTGGTGGATCAACTGTAGCTCTGACTTCGTCCCTGCAGCTGTAACGTTCTCTGCTGTGATCCTCTGTGCTCACTGAAACTTCACACTCGATCTCAACTGATGGTGAGGACACATCTGGAAATAGAAAAAGAGCATGGCATCAGCAGCATGGTCAAAACATGAAGTATTTATTAGTATATTAATTCTCATAACATTAAATATACATATTTATCTTTTTACATAGGAGGGTAAGAGGAAAGATTAGGAGGGCAGATAAGAGAAAACAACAGTTGATCACAAATGAAGCGGCTTCGACTAGAAATATAATATCAATGAATAAATGTAAACTTGCCTGTTTAAAAAAGAGGGTTCACAGTGCATCCTGTCTCCTTTCTTCTGCTCTTGTCTTGTGTCAGTCTGTCGTCAATGGTGGATCAACTGTAGCTCTGACTTCGTCCCTGCAGCTGTAATGTTCTCTGCTGTGATCCTCTGTGCTCACTGAAACTTCACACTCGATCTCAACTGATGGTGAGGACACATCTGGAAATAGAAAAAGAGCAGGGCACGGCAGCAGGCAAAACATAAGATTATAGATATTAATTCTCAAACATAAATATACATATTTATCTTTTTACATAGAAGGTAAGAGGAAAGATTAGGAGGGCAGATAAGAGAAAACAACAGTTGATCACAAATGAAGCGGCTTCGACTAGAAATATAATATCAATGAATAAATGTAAACTTGCCTGTTTAAAAAAGAGGGTTCACAGTGCATCCTGTCTCCTTTCTTCTGCTCTTGTCTTGTGTCAGTCTGTCGTCAATGGTGGATCAACTGTAGCTCTGACTTCGTCCCTGCAGCTGTAATGTTCTCTGCTGTGATCCTCTGTGCTCACTGAAACTTCACACTCGATCTCAACTGATGGTGAGGACACATCTGGAAATAGAAAAAGAGCAGGGCATCGGCAGCATGGTCAAAACATGAAGTATTTATTAGTATATTAATTCTCATAACATTAAATATACATATTTATCTTTTTACATAGGAGGGTAAGAGGAAAGATTAGGAGGGCAGATAAGAGAAAACAACAGTTGATCACAAATGAAGCGGCTTCGACTAGAAATATAATATCAATGAATAAATGTAAACTTGCCTGTTTAAAAAAGAGGGTTCACAGTGCATCCTGTCTCCTTTCTTCTGCTCTTGTCTTGTGTCAGTCTGTCGTCAATGGTGGATCAACTGTAGCTCTGACTTCGTCCCTGCAGCTGTAATGTTCTCTGCTGTGATCCTCTGTGCTCACTGAAACTTCACACTCGATCTCAACTGATGGTGAGGACACATCTGGAAATAGAAAAAGAGCAGGACATCGGCAGCATGGTCAAAACATGAAGTATTTATTAGTATATTAATTCTCATAACATTAAATATACATATTTATCTTTTTATATAGGAGGGTAAGAGGAAAGATTAGGAGGGCAGATAAGAGAAAACAACAGTTGATCACAAATGAAGCGGCTTCGACTAGAAATATAATATCAATGAATAAATGTAAACTTGCCTGTTTAAAAAAGAGGGTTCACAGTGCATCCTGTCTCCTTTCTTCTGCTCTTGTCTTGTGTCTTAATGTAATTTCCTTTGCGCTCTCTAAAAGACGAACAACAGAAACAAAAGGAAATAACAGTTAATAACTTCAGCAGTGACTTTAAATAAAAGTATAATCTCATAAAAGTAGAAAAAGTACAGTAACATTTTTTGCTGTGTAAAAATTCTGCTAATAACTGAGAATTATATTTGTCTTTTTATATATGCTGGTTGATGGAGCATCCTGTCTCCTTTCTACTGCTCTTGTCTTGTGTCAGTCTGTCGTCTGGTGGATCAACTGTAGCTCTGACTTCGTCCCTGCAGCTGTAACGTTCTCTGCTGTGATCCTCTGTGCTCACTGAAACTTCACACTCGATCTCAACTGATGGTGAGGACACATCTGGAAATAGAAAAAGAGCATGGCATCAGCAGCATGGTCAAAACATGAAGTATTTATTAGTATATTAATTCTCATAACATTAAATATACATATTTATCTTTTTACATAGGAGGGTAAGAGGAAAGATTAGGAGGGCAGATAAGAGAAAACAACAGTTGATCACAAATGAAGCGGCTTCGACTAGAAATATAATATCAATGAATAAATGTAAACTTGCCTGTTTAAAAAAGAGGGTTCACAGTGCATCCTGTCTCCTTTCTTCTGCTCTTGTCTTGTGTCAGTCTGTCGTCAATGGTGGATCAACTGTAGCTCTGACTTCGTCCCTGCAGCTGTAATGTTCTCTGCTGTGATCCTCTGTGCTCACTGAAACTTCACACTCGATCTCAACTGATGGTGAGGACACATCTGGAAATAGAAAAAGAGCAGGGCATCGGCAGCATGGTCAAAACATGAAGTATTTATTAGTATATTAATTCTCATAACATTAAATATACATATTTATCTTTTTACATAGGAGGGTAAGAGGAAAGATTAGGAGGGCAGATAAGAGAAAACAACAGTTGATCACAAATGAAGCGGCTTCGACTAGAAATATAATATCAATGAATAAATGTAAACTTGCCTGTTTAAAAAAGAGGGTTCACAGTGCATCCTGTCTCCTTTCTTCTGCTCTTGTCTTGTGTCAGTCTGTCGTCTGGTGGATCAACTGTAGCTCTGACTTCGTCCCTGCAGCTGTAATGTTCTCTGCTGTGATCCTCTGTGCTCACTGAAACTTCACACTCGATCTCAACTGATGGTGAGGACACATCTGGAAATAGAAAAAGAGCAGGACATCGGCAGCATGGTCAAAACATGAAGTATTTATTAGTATATTAATTCTCATAACATTAAATATACATATTTATCTTTTTACATAGGAGGGTAAGAGGAAAGATTAGGAGGGCAGATAAGAGAAAACAACAGTTGATCACAAATGAAGCGGCTTCGACTAGAAATATAATATCAATGAATAAATGTAAACTTGCCTGTTTAAAAAAGAGGGTTCACAGTGCATCCTGTCTCCTTTCTTCTGCTCTTGTCTTGTGTCTTAATGTAATTTCCTTTGCGCTCTCTAAAAGACGAACAACAGAAACAAAAGGAAATAACAGTTAATAACTTCAGCAGTGACTTTAAATAAAAGTATAATCTCATAAAAGTAGAAAAAGTACAGTAACATTTTTTGCTGTGTAAAAATTCTGCTAATAACTGAGAATTATATTTGTCTTTTTATATATGCTGGTTGATGGAGCATCCTGTCTCCTTTCTACTGCTCTTGTCTTGTGTCAGTCTGTCGTCTGGTGGATCAACTGTAGCTCTGACTTCGTCCCTGCAGCTGTAACGTTCTCTGCTGTGATCCTCTGTGCTCACTGAAACTTCACACTCGATCTCAACTGATGGTGAGGACACATCTGGAAATAGAAAAAGAGCATGGCATCAGCAGCATGGTCAAAACATGAAGTATTTATTAGTATATTAATTCTCATAACATTAAATATACATATTTATCTTTTTACATAGAAAGGTAAGAGGAAAGATTAGGAGGGCAGATAAGAGAAAACAACAGTTGATCACAAATGAAGCGGCTTCGACTAGAAATATAATATCAATGAATAAATGTAAACTTGCCTGTTTAAAAAAGAGGGTTCACAGTGCATCCTGTCTCCTTTCTTCTGCTCTTGTCTTGTGTCAGTCTGTCGTCAATGGTGGATCAACTGTAGCTCTGACTTCGTCCCTGCAGCTGTAATGTTCTCTGCTGTGATCCTCTGTGCTCACTGAAACTTCACACTCGATCTCAACTGATGGTGAGGACACATCTGGAAATAGAAAAAGAGCAGGGCATCGGCAGCATGGTCAAAACATGAAGTATTTATTAGTATATTAATTCTCATAACATTAAATATACATATTTATCTTTTTACATAGGAGGGTAAGAGGAAAGATTAGGAGGGCAGATAAGAGAAAACAACAGTTGATCACAAATGAAGCGGCTTCGACTAGAAATATAATATCAATGAATAAATGTAAACTTGCCTGTTTAAAAAAGAGGGTTCACAGTGCATCCTGTCTCCTTTCTTCTGCTCTTGTCTTGTGTCTTAATGTAATTTCCTTTGCGCTCTCTAAAAGACGAACAACAGAAACAAAAGGAAATAACAGTTAATAACTTCAGCAGTGACTTTAAATAAAAGTATAATCTCATAAAAGAGAAAAAGACAGAACATTTTTTCTTTAAAAATTCTCTAAAACGAAAATATTTCTTTTTATATATCTGTTGATGAGCACCTCTCCTTTCTACTGCTCTTTCTTGTGTCAGTCTTCGTCTGGTGGATCAACTGTAGCTCTGACTTCGTCCCTGCAGCTGTAACGTTCTCTGCTGTGATCCTCTGTGCTCACTGAAACTTCACACTCGATCTCAACTGATGGTGAGGACACATCTGGAAATAGAAAAAGAGCATGGCATCAGCAGCATCAAAACATGAAGTATTTATTAGTATATTAATTCTCATAACATTAAATATAATATTTATCTTTTTACATAGGAGGGTAAGAGGAAAGATTAGGAGGGCAATAAGAGAAAACAACAGTTGATCACAAATGAAGCGGCTCACTAAAATATAATTATAATAAATGTAAACTGCCTGTAAAAAAGAGGGTTCACAGTGCATCCTGTCTCCTTTCTTCTGCTCTTGTCTTGTGTCAGTCTGTCGTCAATGGTGGATCAACTGTAGCTCTGACTTCGTCCCTGCAGCTGTAATGTTCTCTGCTGTGATCCTCTGTGCTCACTGAAACTTCACACTCGATCTCAACTGATGGTGAGGACACATCTGGAAATAGAAAAAGAGCAGGGCATCGGCAGCATGGTCAAAACATGAAGTATTTATTAGTATATTAATTCTCATAACATTAAATATACATATTTATCTTTTTACATAGGAGGGTAAGAGGAAAGATTAGGAGGGCAGATAAGAGAAAACAACAGTTGATCACAAATGAAGCGGCTTCGACTAGAAATATAATATCAATGAATAAATGTAAACTTGCCTGTTTAAAAAAGAGGGTTCACAGTGCATCCTGTCTCCTTTCTTCTGCTCTTGTCTTGTGTCTTAATGTAATTTCCTTTGCGCTCTCTAAAAGACGAACAACAGAAACAAAAGGAAATAACAGTTAATAACTTCAGCAGTGACTTTAAATAAAAGTATAATCTCATAAAAGTAGAAAAAGTACAGTAACATTTTTTGCTGTGTAAAAATTCTGCTAATAACTGAGAATTATATTTGTCTTTTTATATATGCTGGTTGATGGAGCATCCTGTCTCCTTTCTACTGCTCTTGTCTTGTGTCAGTCTGTCGTCTGGTGGATCAACTGTAGCTCTGACTTCGTCCCTGCAGCTGTAATGTTCTCTGCTGTGATCCTCTGTGCTCACTGAAACTTCACACTCGATCTCAACTGATGGTGAGGACACATCTGGAAATAGAAAAAGAGCATGGCATCAGCAGCATGGTCAAAACATGAAGTATTTATTAGTATATTAATTCTCATAACATTAAATATACATATTTATCTTTTTACATAGGAGGGTAAGAGGAAAGATTAGGAGGGCAGATAAGAGAAAACAACAGTTGATCACAAATGAAGCGGCTTCGACTAGAAATATAATATCAATGAATAAATGTAAACTTGCCTGTTTAAAAAAGAGGGTTCACAGTGCATCCTGTCTCCTTTCTTCTGCTCTTGTCTTGTGTCAGTCTGTCGTCAATGGTGGATCAACTGTAGCTCTGACTTCGTCCCTGCAGCTGTAATGTTCTCTGCTGTGATCCTCTGTGCTCACTGAAACTTCACACTCGATCTCAACTGATGGTGAGGACACATCTGGAAATAGAAAAAGAGCAGGACATCGGCAGCATGGTCAAAACATGAAGTATTTATTAGTATATTAATTCTCATAACATTAAATATACATATTTATCTTTTTACATAGGAGGGTAAGAGGAAAGATTAGGAGGGCAGATAAGAGAAAACAACAGTTGATCACAAATGAAGCGGCTTCGACTAGAAATATAATATCAATGAATAAATGTAAACTTGCCTGTTTAAAAAAGAGGGTTCACAGTGCATCCTGTCTCCTTTCTTCTGCTCTTGTCTTGTGTCTTAATGTAATTTCCTTTGCGCTCTCTAAAAGACGAACAACAGAAACAAAAGGAAATAACAGTTAATAACTTCAGCAGTGACTTTAAATAAAAGTATAATCTCATAAAAGTAGAAAAAGTACAGTAACATTTTTTGCTGTGTAAAAATTCTGCTAATAACTGAGAATTATATTTGTCTTTTTATATATGCTGGTTGATGGAGCATCCTGTCTCCTTTCTACTGCTCTTGTCTTGTGTCAGTCTGTCGTCTGGTGGATCAACTGTAGCTCTGACTTCGTCCCTGCAGCTGTAACGTTCTCTGCTGTGATCCTCTGTGCTCACTGAAACTTCACACTCGATCTCAACTGATGGTGAGGACACATCTGGAAATAGAAAAAGAGCATGGCATCAGCAGCATGGTCAAAACATGAAGTATTTATTAGTATATTAATTCTCATAACATTAAATATACATATTTATCTTTTTACATAGGAGGGTAAGAGGAAAGATTAGGAGGGCAGATAAGAGAAAACAACAGTTGATCACAAATGAAGCGGCTTCGACTAGAAATATAATATCAATGAATAAATGTAAACTTGCCTGTTTAAAAAAGAGGGTTCACAGTGCATCCTGTCTCCTTTCTTCTGCTCTTGTCTTGTGTCAGTCTGTCGTCAATGGTGGATCAACTGTAGCTCTGACTTCGTCCCTGCAGCTGTAATGTTCTCTGCTGTGATCCTCTGTGCTCACTGAAACTTCACACTCGATCTCAACTGATGGTGAGGACACATCTGGAAATAGAAAAAGAGCAGGGCATCGGCAGCATGGTCAAAACATGAAGTATTTATTAGTATATTAATTCTCATAACATTAAATATACATATTTATCTTTTTACATAGGAGGGTAAGAGGAAAGATTAGGAGGGCAGATAAGAGAAAACAACAGTTGATCACAAATGAAGCGGCTTCGACTAGAAATATAATATCAATGAATAAATGTAAACTTGCCTGTTTAAAAAAGAGGGTTCACAGTGCATCCTGTCTCCTTTCTTCTGCTCTTGTCTTGTGTCAGTCTGTCGTCATGGTGGATCAACTGTAGCTCTGACTTCGTCCCTGCAGCTGTAATGTTCTCTGCTGTGATCCTCTGTGCTCACTGAAACTTCACACTCGATCTCAACTGATGGTGAGGACACATCTGGAAATAGAAAAAGAGCAGGACATCGGCAGCATGGTCAAAACATGAAGTATTTATTAGTATATTAATTCTCATAACATTAAATATACATATTTATCTTTTTACATAGGAGGGTAAGAGGAAAGATTAGGAGGGCAGATAAGAGAAAACAACAGTTGATCACAAATGAAGCGGCTTCGACTAGAAATATAATATCAATGAATAAATGTAAACTTGCCTGTTTAAAAAAGAGGGTTCACAGTGCATCCTGTCTCCTTTCTTCTGCTCTTGTCTTGTGTCTTAATGTAATTTCCTTTGCGCTCTCTAAAAGACGAACAACAGAAACAAAAGGAAATAACAGTTAATAACTTCAGCAGTGACTTTAAATAAAAGTATAATCTCATAAAAGTAGAAAAAGTACAGTAACATTTTTTGCTGTGTAAAAATTCTGCTAATAACTGAGAATTATATTTGTCTTTTTATATATGCTGGTTGATGGAGCATCCTGTCTCCTTTCTACTGCTCTTGTCTTGTGTCAGTCTGTCGTCTGGTGGATCAACTGTAGCTCTGACTTCGTCCCTGCAGCTGTAACGTTCTCTGCTGTGATCCTCTGTGCTCACTGAAACTTCACACTCGATCTCAACTGATGGTGAGGACACATCTGGAAATAGAAAAAGAGCATGGCATCAGCAGCATGGTCAAAACATGAAGTATTTATTAGTATATTAATTCTCATAACATTAAATATACATATTTATCTTTTTACATAGGAGGGTAAGAGGAAAGATTAGGAGGGCAGATAAGAGAAAACAACAGTTGATCACAAATGAAGCGGCTTCGACTAGAAATATAATATCAATGAATAAATGTAAACTTGCCTGTTTAAAAAAGAGGGTTCACAGTGCATCCTGTCTCCTTTCTTCTGCTCTTGTCTTGTGTCAGTCTGTCGTCAATGGTGGATCAACTGTAGCTCTGACTTCGTCCCTGCAGCTGTAATGTTCTCTGCTGTGATCCTCTGTGCTCACTGAAACTTCACACTCGATCTCAACTGATGGTGAGGACACATCTGGAAATAGAAAAAGAGCAGGGCATCGGCAGCATGGTCAAAACATGAAGTATTTATTAGTATATTAATTCTCATAACATTAAATATACATATTTATCTTTTTACATAGGAGGGTAAGAGGAAAGATTAGGAGGGCAGATAAGAGAAAACAACAGTTGATCACAAATGAAGCGGCTTCGACTAGAAATATAATATCAATGAATAAATGTAAACTTGCCTGTTTAAAAAAGAGGGTTCACAGTGCATCCTGTCTCCTTTCTTCTGCTCTTGTCTTGTGTCAGTCTGTCGTCTGGTGGATCAACTGTAGCTCTGACTTCGTCCCTGCAGCTGTAATGTTCTCTGCTGTGATCCTCTGTGCTCACTGAAACTTCACACTCGATCTCAACTGATGGTGAGGACACATCTGGAAATAGAAAAAGAGCAGGACATCGGCAGCATGGTCAAAACATGAAGTATTTATTAGTATATTAATTCTCATAACATTAAATATACATATTTATCTTTTTACATAGGAGGGTAAGAGGAAAGATTAGGAGGGCAGATAAGAGAAAACAACAGTTGATCACAAATGAAGCGGCTTCGACTAGAAATATAATATCAATGAATAAATGTAAACTTGCCTGTTTAAAAAAGAGGGTTCACAGTGCATCCTGTCTCCTTTCTTCTGCTCTTGTCTTGTGTCTTAATGTAATTTCCTTTGCGCTCTCTAAAAGACGAACAACAGAAACAAAAGGAAATAACAGTTAATAACTTCAGCAGTGACTTTAAATAAAAGTATAATCTCATAAAAGTAGAAAAAGTACAGTAACATTTTTTGCTGTGTAAAAATTCTGCTAATAACTGAGAATTATATTTGTCTTTTTATATATGCTGGTTGATGGAGCATCCTGTCTCCTTTCTACTGCTCTTGTCTTGTGTCAGTCTGTCGTCTGGTGGATCAACTGTAGCTCTGACTTCGTCCCTGCAGCTGTAACGTTCTCTGCTGTGATCCTCTGTGCTCACTGAAACTTCACACTCGATCTCAACTGATGGTGAGGACACATCTGGAAATAGAAAAAGAGCAGGGCATCGGCAGCATGGTCAAAACATGAAGTATTTATTAGTATATTAATTCTCATAACATTAAATATACATATTTATCTTTTTACATAGGAGGGTAAGAGGAAAGATTAGGAGGGCAGATAAGAGAAAACAACAGTTGATCACAAATGAAGCGGCTTCGACTAGAAATATAATATCAATGAATAAATGTAAACTTGCCTGTTTAAAAAAGAGGGTTCACAGTGAATCCTGTCTCCTTTCTTCTGCTCTTGTCTTGTGTCAGTCTGTCGTCAATGGTGGATCAACTGTAGCTCTGACTTCGTCCCTGCAGCTGTAATGTTCTCTGCTGTGATCCTCTGTGCTCACTGAAACTTCACACTCGATCTCAACTGATGGTGAGGACACATCTGGAAATAGAAAAAGAGCAGGGCATCGGCAGCATGGTCAAAACATGAAGTATTTATTAGTATATTAATTCTCATAACATTAAATATACATATTTATCTTTTTACATAGGAGGGTAAGAGGAAAGATTAGGAGGGCAGATAAGAGAAAACAACAGTTGATCACAAATGAAGCGGCTTCGACTAGAAATATAATATCAATGAATAAATGTAAACTTGCCTGTTTAAAAAAGAGGGTTCACAGTGCATCCTGTCTCCTTTCTTCTGCTCTTGTCTTGTGTCAGTCTGTCGTCAATGGTGGATCAACTGTAGCTCTGACTTCGTCCCTGCAGCTGTAATGTTCTCTGCTGTGATCCTCTGTGCTCACTGAAACTTCACATTCGATCTCAACTGATGGTGAGGACACATCTGGAAATAGAAAAAGAGCAGGGCATCGGCAGCATGGTCAAAACATGAAGTATTTATTAGTATATTAATTCTCATAACATTAAATATACATATTTATCTTTTTATATAGGAGGGTAAGAGGAAAGATTAGGAGGGCAGATAAGAGAAAACAACAGTTGATCACAAATGAAGCGGCTTCGACTAGAAATATAATATCAATGAATAAATGTATACTTGCCTGTTTAAAAAAGAGGGTTCACAGTGCATCCTGTCTCCTTTCTTCTGCTCTTGTCTTGTGTCTTAATGTAATTTCCTTTGCGCTCTCTAAAAGACGAACAACAGAAACAAAAGGAAATAACAGTTAATAACTTCAGCAGTGACTTTAAATAAAAGTATAATCTCATAAAAGTAGAAAAAGTACAGTAACATTTTTTGCTGTGTAAAAATTCTGCTAATAACTGAGAATTATATTTGTCTTTTTATATATGCTGGTTGATGGAGCATCCTGTCTCCTTTCTACTGCTCTTGTCTTGTGTCAGTCTGTCGTCTGGTGGATCAACTGTAGCTCTGACTTCGTCCCTGCAGCTGTAACGTTCTCTGCTGTGATCCTCTGTGCTCACTGAAACTTCACACTCGATCTCAACTGATGGTGAGGACACATCTGGAAATAGAAAAAGAGCATGGCATCAGCAGCATGGTCAAAACATGAAGTATTTATTAGTATATTAATTCTCATAACATTAAATATACATATTTATCTTTTTACATAGGAGGGTAAGAGGAAAGATTAGGAGGGCAGATAAGAGAAAACAACAGTTGATCACAAATGAAGCGGCTTCGACTAGAAATATAATATCAATGAATAAATGTAAACTTGCCTGTTTAAAAAAGAGGGTTCACAGTGCATCCTGTCTCCTTTCTTCTGCTCTTGTCTTGTGTCAGTCTGTCGTCAATGGTGGATCAACTGTAGCTCTGACTTCGTCCCTGCAGCTGTAATGTTCTCTGCTGTGATCCTCTGTGCTCACTGAAACTTCACACTCGATCTCAACTGATGGTGAGGACACATCTGGAAATAGAAAAAGAGCAGGGCATCGGCAGCATGGTCAAAACATGAAGTATTTATTAGTATATTAATTCTCATAACATTAAATATACATATTTATCTTTTTACATAGGAGGGTAAGAGGAAAGATTAGGAGGGCAGATAAGAGAAAACAACAGTTGATCACAAATGAAGCGGCTTCGACTAGAAATATAATATCAATGAATAAATGTAAACTTGCCTGTTTAAAAAAGAGGGTTCACAGTGCATCCTGTCTCCTTTCTTCTGCTCTTGTCTTGTGTCAGTCTGTCGTCTGGTGGATCAACTGTAGCTCTGACTTCGTCCCTGCAGCTGTAATGTTCTCTGCTGTGATCCTCTGTGCTCACTGAAACTTCACACTCGATCTCAACTGATGGTGAGGACACATCTGGAAATAGAAAAAGAGCAGGACATCGGCAGCATGGTCAAAACATGAAGTATTTATTAGTATATTAATTCTCATAACATTAAATATACATATTTATCTTTTTACATAGGAGGGTAAGAGGAAAGATTAGGAGGGCAGATAAGAGAAAACAACAGTTGATCACAAATGAAGCGGCTTCGACTAGAAATATAATATCAATGAATAAATGTAAACTTGCCTGTTTAAAAAAGAGGGTTCACAGTGCATCCTGTCTCCTTTCTTCTGCTCTTGTCTTGTGTCTTAATGTAATTTCCTTTGCGCTCTCTAAAAGACGAACAACAGAAACAAAAGGAAATAACAGTTAATAACTTCAGCAGTGACTTTAAATAAAAGTATAATCTCATAAAAGTAGAAAAAGTACAGTAACATTTTTTGCTGTGTAAAAATTCTGCTAATAACTGAGAATTATATTTGTCTTTTTATATATGCTGGTTGATGGAGCATCCTGTCTCCTTTCTACTGCTCTTGTCTTGTGTCAGTCTGTCGTCTGGTGGATCAACTGTAGCTCTGACTTCGTCCCTGCAGCTGTAACGTTCTCTGCTGTGATCCTCTGTGCTCACTGAAACTTCACACTCGATCTCAACTGATGGTGAGGACACATCTGGAAATAGAAAAAGAGCATGGCATCAGCAGCATGGTCAAAACATGAAGTATTTATTAGTATATTAATTCTCATAACATTAAATATACATATTTATCTTTTTACATAGGAGGGTAAGAGGAAAGATTAGGAGGGCAGATAAGAGAAAACAACAGTTGATCACAAATGAAGCGGCTTCGACTAGAAATATAATATCAATGAATAAATGTAAACTTGCCTGTTTAAAAAAGAGGGTTCACAGTGCATCCTGTCTCCTTTCTTCTGCTCTTGTCTTGTGTCAGTCTGTCGTCAATGGTGGATCAACTGTAGCTCTGACTTCGTCCCTGCAGCTGTAATGTTCTCTGCTGTGATCCTCTGTGCTCACTGAAACTTCACACTCGATCTCAACTGATGGTGAGGACACATCTGGAAATAGAAAAAGAGCAGGGCATCGGCAGCATGGTCAAAACATGAAGTATTTATTAGTATATTAATTCTCATAACATTAAATATACATATTTATCTTTTTACATAGGAGGGTAAGAGGAAAGATTAGGAGGGCAGATAAGAGAAAACAACAGTTGATCACAAATGAAGCGGCTTCGACTAGAAATATAATATCAATGAATAAATGTAAACTTGCCTGTTTAAAAAAGAGGGTTCACAGTGCATCCTGTCTCCTTTCTTCTGCTCTTGTCTTGTGTCAGTCTGTCGTCTGGTGGATCAACTGTAGCTCTGACTTCGTCCCTGCAGCTGTAATGTTCTCTGCTGTGATCCTCTGTGCTCACTGAAACTTCACACTCGATCTCAACTGATGGTGAGGACACATCTGGAAATAGAAAAAGAGCAGGACATCGGCAGCATGGTCAAAACATGAAGTATTTATTAGTATATTAATTCTTATAACATTAAATATACATATTTATCTTTTTACATAGGAGGGTAAGAGGAAAGATTAGGAGGGCAGATAAGAGAAAACAACAGTTGATCACAAATGAAGCGGCTTCGACTAGAAATATAATATCAATGAATAAATGTAAACTTGCCTGTTTAAAAAAGAGGGTTCACAGTGCATCCTGTCTCCTTTCTTCTGCTCTTGTCTTGTGTCTTAATGTAATTTCCTTTGCGCTCTCTAAAAGACGAACAACAGAAACAAAAGGAAATAACAGTTAATAACTTCAGCAGTGACTTTAAATAAAAGTATAATCTCATAAAAGTAGAAAAAGTACAGTAACATTTTTTGCTGTGTAAAAATTCTGCTAATAACTGAGAATTATATTTGTCTTTTTATATATGCTGGTTGATGGAGCATCCTGTCTCCTTTCTACTGCTCTTGTCTTGTGTCAGTCTGTCGTCTGGTGGATCAACTGTAGCTCTGACTTCGTCCCTGCAGCTGTAACGTTCTCTGCTGTGATCCTCTGTGCTCACTGAAACTTCACACTCGATCTCAACTGATGGTGAGGACACATCTGGAAATAGAAAAAGAGCATGGCATCAGCAGCATGGTCAAAACATGAAGTATTTATTAGTATATTAATTCTCATAACATTAAATATACATATTTATCTTTTTACATAGGAGGGTAAGAGGAAAGATTAGGAGGGCAGATAAGAGAAAACAACAGTTGATCACAAATGAAGCGGCTTCGACTAGAAATATAATATCAATGAATAAATGTAAACTTGCCTGTTTAAAAAAGAGGGTTCACAGTGCATCCTGTCTCCTTTCTTCTGCTCTTGTCTTGTGTCAGTCTGTCGTCAATGGTGGATCAACTGTAGCTCTGACTTCGTCCCTGCAGCTGTAATGTTCTCTGCTGTGATCCTCTGTGCTCACTGAAACTTCACACTCGATCTCAACTGATGGTGAGGACACATCTGGAAATAGAAAAAGAGCAGGGCATCGGCAGCATGGTCAAAACATGAAGTATTTATTAGTATATTAATTCTCATAACATTAAATATACATATTTATCTTTTTACATAGGAGGGTAAGAGGAAAGATTAGGAGGGCAGATAAGAGAAAACAACAGTTGATCACAAATGAAGCGGCTTCGACTAGAAATATAATATCAATGAATAAATGTAAACTTGCCTGTTTAAAAAAGAGGGTTCACAGTGCATCCTGTCTCCTTTCTTCTGCTCTTGTCTTGTGTCAGTCTGTCGTCTGGTGGATCAACTGTAGCTCTGACTTCGTCCCTGCAGCTGTAATGTTCTCTGCTGTGATCCTCTGTGCTCACTGAAACTTCACACTCGATCTCAACTGATGGTGAGGACACATCTGGAAATAGAAAAAGAGCAGGACATCGGCAGCATGGTCAAAACATGAAGTATTTATTAGTATATTAATTCTCATAACATTAAATATACATATTTATCTTTTTACATAGGAGGGTAAGAGGAAAGATTAGGAGGGCAGATAAGAGAAAACAACAGTTGATCACAAATGAAGCGGCTTCGACTAGAAATATAATATCAATGAATAAATGTAAACTTGCCTGTTTAAAAAAGAGGGTTCACAGTGCATCCTGTCTCCTTTCTTCTGCTCTTGTCTTGTGTCTTAATGTAATTTCCTTTGCGCTCTCTAAAAGACGAACAACAGAAACAAAAGGAAATAACAGTTAATAACTTCAGCAGTGACTTTAAATAAAAGTATAATCTCATAAAAGTAGAAAAAGTACAGTAACATTTTTTGCTGTGTAAAAATTCTGCTAATAACTGAGAATTATATTTGTCTTTTTATATATGCTGGTTGATGGAGCATCCTGTCTCCTTTCTACTGCTCTTGTCTTGTGTCAGTCTGTCGTCTGGTGGATCAACTGTAGCTCTGACTTCGTCCCTGCAGCTGTAACGTTCTCTGCTGTGATCCTCTGTGCTCACTGAAACTTCACACTCGATCTCAACTGATGGTGAGGACACATCTGGAAATAGAAAAAGAGCAGGGCATCGGCAGCATGGTCAAAACATGAAGTATTTATTAGTATATTAATTCTCATAACATTAAATATACATATTTATCTTTTTACATAGGAGGGTAAGAGGAAAGATTAGGAGGGCAGATAAGAGAAAACAACAGTTGATCACAAATGAAGCGGCTTCGACTAGAAATATAATATCAATGAATAAATGTAAACTTGCCTGTTTAAAAAAGAGGGTTCACAGTGCATCCTGTCTCCTTTCTTCTGCTCTTGTCTTGTGTCAGTCTGTCGTCAATGGTGGATCAACTGTAGCTCTGACTTCGTCCCTGCAGCTGTAATGTTCTCTGCTGTGATCCTCTGTGCTCACTGAAACTTCACACTCGATCTCAACTGATGGTGAGGACACATCTGGAAATAGAAAAAGAGCAGGGCATCGGCAGCATGGTCAAAACATGAAGTATTTATTAGTATATTAATTCTCATAACATTAAATATACATATTTATCTTTTTACATAGGAGGGTAAGAGGAAAGATTAGGAGGGCAGATAAGAGAAAACAACAGTTGATCACAAATGAAGCGGCTTCGACTAGAAATATAATATCAATGAATAAATGTAAACTTGCCTGTTTAAAAAAGAGGGTTCACAGTGCATCCTGTCTCCTTTCTTCTGCTCTTGTCTTGTGTCAGTCTGTCGTCATGGTGGATCAACTGTAGCTCTGACTTCGTCCCTGCAGCTGTAATGTTCTCTGCTGTGATCCTCTGTGCTCACTGAAACTTCACACTCGATCTCAACTGATGGTGAGGACACATCTGGAAATAGAAAAAGAGCAGGACATCGGCAGCATGGTCAAAACATGAAGTATTTATTAGTATATTAATTCTCATAACATTAAATATACATATTTATCTTTTTACATAGGAGGGTAAGAGGAAAGATTAGGAGGGCAGATAAGAGAAAACAACAGTTGATCACAAATGAAGCGGCTTCGACTAGAAATATAATATCAATGAATAAATGTAAACTTGCCTGTTTAAAAAAGAGGGTTCACAGTGCATCCTGTCTCCTTTCTTCTGCTCTTGTCTTGTGTCTTAATGTAATTTCCTTTGCGCTCTCTAAAAGACGAACAACAGAAACAAAAGGAAATAACAGTTAATAACTTCAGCAGTGACTTTAAATAAAAGTATAATCTCATAAAAGTAGAAAAAGTACAGTAACATTTTTTGCTGTGTAAAAATTCTGCTAATAACTGAGAATTATATTTGTCTTTTTATATATGCTGGTTGATGGAGCATCCTGTCTCCTTTCTACTGCTCTTGTCTTGTGTCAGTCTGTCGTCTGGTGGATCAACTGTAGCTCTGACTTCGTCCCTGCAGCTGTAACGTTCTCTGCTGTGATCCTCTGTGCTCACTGAAACTTCACACTCGATCTCAACTGATGGTGAGGACACATCTGGAAATAGAAAAAGAGCATGGCATCAGCAGCATGGTCAAAACATGAAGTATTTATTAGTATATTAATTCTCATAACATTAAATATACATATTTATCTTTTTACATAGAAAGGTAAGAGGAAAGATTAGGAGGGCAGATAAGAGAAAACAACAGTTGATCACAAATGAAGCGGCTTCGACTAGAAATATAATATCAATGAATAAATGTAAACTTGCCTGTTTAAAAAAGAGGGTTCACAGTGCATCCTGTCTCCTTTCTTCTGCTCTTGTCTTGTGTCAGTCTGTCGTCAATGGTGGATCAACTGTAGCTCTGACTTCGTCCCTGCAGCTGTAATGTTCTCTGCTGTGATCCTCTGTGCTCACTGAAACTTCACACTCGATCTCAACTGATGGTGAGGACACATCTGGAAATAGAAAAAGAGCAGGGCATCGGCAGCATGGTCAAAACATGAAGTATTTATTAGTATATTAATTCTCATAACATTAAATATACATATTTATCTTTTTACATAGAAAGGTAAGAGGAAAGATTAGGAGGGCAGATAAGAGAAAACAACAGTTGATCACAAATGAAGCGGCTTCGACTAGAAATATAATATCAATGAATAAATGTAAACTTGCCTGTTTAAAAAAGAGGGTTCACAGTGAATCCTGTCTCCTTTCTTCTGCTCTTGTCTTGTGTCAGTCTGTCGTCAATGGTGGATCAACTGTAGCTCTGACTTCGTCCCTGCAGCTGTAATGTTCTCTGCTGTGATCCTCTGTGCTCACTGAAACTTCACACTCGATCTCAACTGATGGTGAGGACACATCTGGAAATAGAAAAAGAGCAGGGCATCGGCAGCATGGTCAAAACATGAAGTATTTATTAGTATATTAATTCTCATAACATTAAATATACATATTTATCTTTTTACATAGGAGGGTAAGAGGAAAGATTAGGAGGGCAGATAAGAGAAAACAACAGTTGATCACAAATGAAGCGGCTTCGACTAGAAATATAATATCAATGAATAAATGTAAACTTGCCTGTTTAAAAAAGAGGGTTCACAGTGCATCCTGTCTCCTTTCTTCTGCTCTTGTCTTGTGTCAGTCTGTCGTCAATGGTGGATCAACTGTAGCTCTGACTTCGTCCCTGCAGCTGTAATGTTCTCTGCTGTGATCCTCTGTGCTCACTGAAACTTCACATTCGATCTCAACTGATGGTGAGGACACATCTGGAAATAGAAAAAGAGCAGGGCATCGGCAGCATGGTCAAAACATGAAGTATTTATTAGTATATTAATTCTCATAACATTAAATATACATATTTATCTTTTTATATAGGAGGGTAAGAGGAAAGATTAGGAGGGCAGATAAGAGAAAACAACAGTTGATCACAAATGAAGCGGCTTCGACTAGAAATATAATATCAATGAATAAATGTAAACTTGCCTGTTTAAAAAAGAGGGTTCACAGTGCATCCTGTCTCCTTTCTTCTGCTCTTGTCTTGTGTCTTAATGTAATTTCCTTTGCGCTCTCTAAAAGACGAACAACAGAAACAAAAGGAAATAACAGTTAATAACTTCAGCAGTGACTTTAAATAAAAGTATAATCTCATAAAAGTAGAAAAAGTACAGTAACATTTTTTGCTGTGTAAAAATTCTGCTAATAACTGAGAATTATATTTGTCTTTTTATATATGCTGGTTGATGGAGCATCCTGTCTCCTTTCTACTGCTCTTGTCTTGTGTCAGTCTGTCGTCTGGTGGATCAACTGTAGCTCTGACTTCGTCCCTGCAGCTGTAACGTTCTCTGCTGTGATCCTCTGTGCTCACTGAAACTTCACACTCGATCTCCACTGATGGTGAGGACACATCTGGAAATAGAAAAAGAGCATGGCATCAGCAGCATGGTCAAAACATGAAGTATTTATTAGTATATTAATTCTCATAACATTAAATATACATATTTATCTTTTTACATAGGAGGGTAAGAGGAAAGATTAGGAGGGCAGATAAGAGAAAACAACAGTTGATCACAAATGAAGCGGCTTCGACTAGAAATATAATATCAATGAATAAATGTAAACTTGCCTGTTTAAAAAAGAGGGTTCACAGTGCATCCTGTCTCCTTTCTTCTGCTCTTGTCTTGTGTCAGTCTGTCGTCAATGGTGGATCAACTGTAGCTCTGACTTCGTCCCTGCAGCTGTAATGTTCTCTGCTGTGATCCTCTGTGCTCACTGAAACTTCACACTCGATCTCAACTGATGGTGAGGACACATCTGGAAATAGAAAAAGAGCAGGGCATCGGCAGCATGGTCAAAACATGAAGTATTTATTAGTATATTAATTCTCATAACATTAAATATACATATTTATCTTTTTACATAGGAGGGTAAGAGGAAAGATTAGGAGGGCAGATAAGAGAAAACAACAGTTGATCACAAATGAAGCGGCTTCGACTAGAAATATAATATCAATGAATAAATGTAAACTTGCCTGTTTAAAAAAGAGGGTTCACAGTGCATCCTGTCTCCTTTCTTCTGCTCTTGTCTTGTGTCAGTCTGTCGTCTGGTGGATCAACTGTAGCTCTGACTTCGTCCCTGCAGCTGTAATGTTCTCTGCTGTGATCCTCTGTGCTCACTGAAACTTCACACTCGATCTCAACTGATGGTGAGGACACATCTGGAAATAGAAAAAGAGCAGGACATCGGCAGCATGGTCAAAACATGAAGTATTTATTAGTATATTAATTCTCATAACATTAAATATACATATTTATCTTTTTACATAGGAGGGTAAGAGGAAAGATTAGGAGGGCAGATAAGAGAAAACAACAGTTGATCACAAATGAAGCGGCTTCGACTAGAAATATAATATCAATGAATAAATGTAAACTTGCCTGTTTAAAAAAGAGGGTTCACAGTGCATCCTGTCTCCTTTCTTCTGCTCTTGTCTTGTGTCTTAATGTAATTTCCTTTGCGCTCTCTAAAAGACGAACAACAGAAACAAAAGGAAATAACAGTTAATAACTTCAGCAGTGACTTTAAATAAAAGTATAATCTCATAAAAGTAGAAAAAGTACAGTAACATTTTTTGCTGTGTAAAAATTCTGCTAATAACTGAGAATTATATTTGTCTTTTTATATATGCTGGTTGATGGAGCATCCTGTCTCCTTTCTACTGCTCTTGTCTTGTGTCAGTCTGTCGTCTGGTGGATCAACTGTAGCTCTGACTTCGTCCCTGCAGCTGTAACGTTCTCTGCTGTGATCCTCTGTGCTCACTGAAACTTCACACTCGATCTCAACTGATGGTGAGGACACATCTGGAAATAGAAAAAGAGCATGGCATCAGCAGCATGGTCAAAACATGAAGTATTTATTAGTATATTAATTCTCATAACATTAAATATACATATTTATCTTTTTACATAGGAGGGTAAGAGGAAAGATTAGGAGGGCAGATAAGAGAAAACAACAGTTGATCACAAATGAAGCGGCTTCGACTAGAAATATAATATCAATGAATAAATGTAAACTTGCCTGTTTAAAAAAGAGGGTTCACAGTGCATCCTGTCTCCTTTCTTCTGCTCTTGTCTTGTGTCAGTCTGTCGTCAATGGTGGATCAACTGTAGCTCTGACTTCGTCCCTGCAGCTGTAATGTTCTCTGCTGTGATCCTCTGTGCTCACTGAAACTTCACACTCGATCTCAACTGATGGTGAGGACACATCTGGAAATAGAAAAAGAGCAGGGCATCGGCAGCATGGTCAAAACATGAAGTATTTATTAGTATATTAATTCTCATAACATTAAATATACATATTTATCTTTTTACATAGGAGGGTAAGAGGAAAGATTAGGAGGGCAGATAAGAGAAAACAACAGTTGATCACAAATGAAGCGGCTTCGACTAGAAATATAATATCAATGAATAAATGTAAACTTGCCTGTTTAAAAAAGAGGGTTCACAGTGCATCCTGTCTCCTTTCTTCTGCTCTTGTCTTGTGTCTTAATGTAATTTCCTTTCGCTCTCTAAAAGACGAACAACAGAAACAAAAGGAAATAACAGTTAATAACTTCAGCAGTGACTTTAAATAAAAGTATAATCTCATAAAAGTAGAAAAAGTACAGAACATTTTTTGCTGTGTAAAAATTCTGCTAATAACTGAGAATTATATTTGTCTTTTTATATATGCTGGTTGATGGAGCATCCTGTCTCCTTTCTACTGCTCTTGTCTTTGTCAGTCTGTCGTCTGGTGGATCAACTGTAGCTCTGACTTCGTCCCTGCAGCTGTAACGTTCTCTGCTGTGATCCTCTGTGCTCACTGAAACTTCACACTCGATCTCAACTATGGTGAGGACACATCTGGAAATAGAAAAAGAGCATGGCATCAGCAGCATGGTCAAAACATGAAGTATTTATTAGTATATTAATTCTCATAACATTAAATATACATATTTATCTTTTTACATAGAAAGGTAAGAGGAAAGATTAGGAGGGCAGATAAGAGAAAACAACAGTTGATCACAAATGAAGCGGCTTCGACTAGAAATATAATATCAATGAATAAATGAAACTTGCCTGTTTAAAAAAGGGTTCACAGTCATCCTTCTCCTTTCTTCTGCTCTTGTCTTGTGTCAGTCTGTCGTCATGGTGGATCAACTGTAGCTCTGACTTCGTCCCTGCAGCTGTAATGTTCTCTGCTGTGATCCTCTGTGCTCACTGAAACTTCACACTCGATCTCAACTGATGGTGAGGACACATCTGGAAATAGAAAAAGAGCAGGGCATCGGCAGCATGGTCAAAACATGAAGTATTTATTAGTATATTAATTCTCATAACATTAAATATACATATTTATCTTTTTACATAGGAGGGTAAGAGGAAAGATTAGGAGGGCAGATAAGAGAAAACAACAGTTGATCACAAATGAAGCGGCTTCGACTAGAAATATAATATCAATGAATAAATGTAAACTTGCCTGTTTAAAAAAGAGGGTTCACAGTGCATCCTGTCTCCTTTCTTCTGCTCTTGTCTTGTGTCAGTCTGTCGTCAATGGTGGATCAACTGTAGCTCTGACTTCGTCCCTGCAGCTGTAATGTTCTCTGCTGTGATCCTCTGTGCTCACTGAAACTTCACACTCGATCTCAACTGATGGTGAGGACACATCTGGAAATAGAAAAAGAGCAGGGCATCGGCAGCATGGTCAAAACATGAAGTATTTATTAGTATATTAATTCTCATAACATTAAATATACATATTTATCTTTTTACATAGGAGGGTAAGAGGAAAGATTAGGAGGGCAGATAAGAGAAAACAACAGTTGATCACAAATGAAGCGGCTTCGACTAGAAATATAATATCAATGAATAAATGTAAACTTGCCTGTTTAAAAAAGAGGGTTCACAGTGCATCCTGTCTCCTTTCTTCTGCTCTTGTCTTGTGTCAGTCTGTCGTCTGGTGGATCAACTGTAGCTCTGACTTCGTCCCTGCAGCTGTAATGTTCTCTGCTGTGATCCTCTGTGCTCACTGAAACTTCACACTCGATCTCAACTGATGGTGAGGACACATCTGGAAATAGAAAAAGAGCAGGACATCGGCAGCATGGTCAAAACATGAAGTATTTATTAGTATATTAATTCTCATAACATTAAATATACATATTTATCTTTTTACATAGGAGGGTAAGAGGAAAGATTAGGAGGGCAGATAAGAGAAAACAACAGTTGATCACAAATGAAGCGGCTTCGACTAGAAATATAATATCAATGAATAAATGTAAACTTGCCTGTTTAAAAAAGAGGGTTCACAGTGCATCCTGTCTCCTTTCTTCTGCTCTTGTCTTGTGTCTTAATGTAATTTCCTTTGCGCTCTCTAAAAGACGAACAACAGAAACAAAAGGAAATAACAGTTAATAACTTCAGCAGTGACTTTAAATAAAAGTATAATCTCATAAAAGTAGAAAAAGTACAGTAACATTTTTTGCTGTGTAAAAATTCTGCTAATAACTGAGAATTATATTTGTCTTTTTATATATGCTGGTTGATGGAGCATCCTGTCTCCTTTCTACTGCTCTTGTCTTGTGTCAGTCTGTCGTCTGGTGGATCAACTGTAGCTCTGACTTCGTCCCTGCAGCTGTAACGTTCTCTGCTGTGATCCTCTGTGCTCACTGAAACTTCACACTCGATCTCAACTGATGGTGAGGACACATCTGGAAATAGAAAAAGAGCATGGCATCAGCAGCATGGTCAAAACATGAAGTATTTATTAGTATATTAATTCTCATAACATTAAATATACATATTTATCTTTTTACATAGAAAGGTAAGAGGAAAGATTAGGAGGGCAGATAAGAGAAAACAACAGTTGATCACAAATGAAGCGGCTTCGACTAGAAATATAATATCAATGAATAAATGTAAACTTGCCTGTTTAAAAAAGAGGGTTCACAGTGAATCCTGTCTCCTTTCTTCTGCTCTTGTCTTGTGTCAGTCTGTCGTCAATGGTGGATCAACTGTAGCTCTGACTTCGTCCCTGCAGCTGTAATGTTCTCTGCTGTGATCCTCTGTGCTCACTGAAACTTCACACTCGATCTCAACTGATGGTGAGGACACATCTGGAAATAGAAAAAGAGCAGGGCATCGGCAGCATGGTCAAAACATGAAGTATTTATTAGTATATTAATTCTCATAACATTAAATATACATATTTATCTTTTTACATAGGAGGGTAAGAGGAAAGATTAGGAGGGCAGATAAGAGAAAACAACAGTTGATCACAAATGAAGCGGCTTCGACTAGAAATATAATATCAATGAATAAATGTAAACTTGCCTGTTTAAAAAAGAGGGTTCACAGTGCATCCTGTCTCCTTTCTTCTGCTCTTGTCTTGTGTCAGTCTGTCGTCAATGGTGGATCAACTGTAGCTCTGACTTCGTCCCTGCAGCTGTAATGTTCTCTGCTGTGATCCTCTGTGCTCACTGAAACTTCACATTCGATCTCAACTGATGGTGAGGACACATCTGGAAATAGAAAAAGAGCAGGGCATCGGCAGCATGGTCAAAACATGAAGTATTTATTAGTATATTAATTCTCATAACATTAAATATACATATTTATCTTTTTATATAGGAGGGTAAGAGGAAAGATTAGGAGGGCAGATAAGAGAAAACAACAGTTGATCACAAATGAAGCGGCTTCGACTAGAAATATAATATCAATGAATAAATGTATACTTGCCTGTTTAAAAAAGAGGGTTCACAGTGCATCCTGTCTCCTTTCTTCTGCTCTTGTCTTGTGTCTTAATGTAATTTCCTTTGCGCTCTCTAAAAGACGAACAACAGAAACAAAAGGAAATAACAGTTAATAACTTCAGCAGTGACTTTAAATAAAAGTATAATCTCATAAAAGTAGAAAAAGTACAGTAACATTTTTTGCTGTGTAAAAATTCTGCTAATAACTGAGAATTATATTTGTCTTTTTATATATGCTGGTTGATGGAGCATCCTGTCTCCTTTCTACTGCTCTTGTCTTGTGTCAGTCTGTCGTCTGGTGGATCAACTGTAGCTCTGACTTCGTCCCTGCAGCTGTAACGTTCTCTGCTGTGATCCTCTGTGCTCACTGAAACTTCACACTCGATCTCCACTGATGGTGAGGACACATCTGGAAATAGAAAAAGAGCATGGCATCAGCAGCATGGTCAAAACATGAAGTATTTATTAGTATATTAATTCTCATAACATTAAATATACATATTTATCTTTTTACATAGGAGGGTAAGAGGAAAGATTAGGAGGGCAGATAAGAGAAAACAACAGTTGATCACAAATGAAGCGGCTTCGACTAGAAATATAATATCAATGAATAAATGTAAACTTGCCTGTTTAAAAAAGAGGGTTCACAGTGCATCCTGTCTCCTTTCTTCTGCTCTTGTCTTGTGTCAGTCTGTCGTCAATGGTGGATCAACTGTAGCTCTGACTTCGTCCCTGCAGCTGTAATGTTCTCTGCTGTGATCCTCTGTGCTCACTGAAACTTCACACTCGATCTCAACTGTTGGTGAGGACACATCTGGAAATAGAAAAAGAGCAGGACATCGGCAGCATGGTCAAAACATGAAGTATTTATTAGTATATTAATTCTTATAACATTAAATATACATATTTATCTTTTTACATAGGAGGGTAAGAGGAAAGATTAGGAGGGCAGATAAGAGAAAACAACAGTTGATCACAAATGAAGCGGCTTCGACTAGAAATATAATATCAATGAATAAATGTAAACTTGCCTGTTTAAAAAAGAGGGTTCACAGTGCATCCTGTCTCCTTTCTTCTGCTCTTGTCTTGTGTCTTAATGTAATTTCCTTTGCGCTCTCTAAAAGACGAACAACAGAAACAAAAGGAAATAACAGTTAATAACTTCAGCAGTGACTTTAAATAAAAGTATAATCTCATAAAAGTAGAAAAAGTACAGTAACATTTTTTGCTGTGTAAAAATTCTGCTAATAACTGAGAATTATATTTGTCTTTTTATATATGCTGGTTGATGGAGCATCCTGTCTCCTTTCTACTGCTCTTGTCTTGTGTCAGTCTGTCGTCTGGTGGATCAACTGTAGCTCTGACTTCGTCCCTGCAGCTGTAACGTTCTCTGCTGTGATCCTCTGTGCTCACTGAAACTTCACACTCGATCTCAACTGATGGTGAGGACACATCTGGAAATAGAAAAAGAGCATGGCATCAGCAGCATGGTCAAAACATGAAGTATTTATTAGTATATTAATTCTCATAACATTAAATATACATATTTATCTTTTTACATAGGAGGGTAAGAGGAAAGATTAGGAGGGCAGATAAGAGAAAACAACAGTTGATCACAAATGAAGCGGCTTCGACTAGAAATATAATATCAATGAATAAATGTAAACTTGCCTGTTTAAAAAAGAGGGTTCACAGTGCATCCTGTCTCCTTTCTTCTGCTCTTGTCTTGTGTCAGTCTGTCGTCAATGGTGGATCAACTGTAGCTCTGACTTCGTCCCTGCAGCTGTAATGTTCTCTGCTGTGATCCTCTGTGCTCACTGAAACTTCACACTCGATCTCAACTGATGGTGAGGACACATCTGGAAATAGAAAAAGAGCAGGGCATCGGCAGCATGGTCAAAACATGAAGTATTTATTAGTATATTAATTCTCATAACATTAAATATACATATTTATCTTTTTACATAGGAGGGTAAGAGGAAAGATTAGGAGGGCAGATAAGAGAAAACAACAGTTGATCACAAATGAAGCGGCTTCGACTAGAAATATAATATCAATGAATAAATGTAAACTTGCCTGTTTAAAAAAGAGGGTTCACAGTGCATCCTGTCTCCTTTCTTCTGCTCTTGTCTTGTGTCAGTCTGTCGTCTGGTGGATCAACTGTAGCTCTGACTTCGTCCCTGCAGCTGTAATGTTCTCTGCTGTGATCCTCTGTGCTCACTGAAACTTCACACTCGATCTCAACTGATGGTGAGGACACATCTGGAAATAGAAAAAGAGCAGGACATCGGCAGCATGGTCAAAACATGAAGTATTTATTAGTATATTAATTCTCATAACATTAAATATACATATTTATCTTTTTACATAGGAGGGTAAGAGGAAAGATTAGGAGGGCAGATAAGAGAAAACAACAGTTGATCACAAATGAAGCGGCTTCGACTAGAAATATAATATCAATGAATAAATGTAAACTTGCCTGTTTAAAAAAGAGGGTTCACAGTGCATCCTGTCTCCTTTCTTCTGCTCTTGTCTTGTGTCTTAATGTAATTTCCTTTGCGCTCTCTAAAAGACGAACAACAGAAACAAAAGGAAATAACAGTTAATAACTTCAGCAGTGACTTTAAATAAAAGTATAATCTCATAAAAGTAGAAAAAGTACAGTAACATTTTTTGCTGTGTAAAAATTCTGCTAATAACTGAGAATTATATTTGTCTTTTTATATATGCTGGTTGATGGAGCATCCTGTCTCCTTTCTACTGCTCTTGTCTTGTGTCAGTCTGTCGTCTGGTGGATCAACTGTAGCTCTGACTTCGTCCCTGCAGCTGTAACGTTCTCTGCTGTGATCCTCTGTGCTCACTGAAACTTCACACTCGATCTCAACTGATGGTGAGGACACATCTGGAAATAGAAAAAGAGCATGGCATCAGCAGCATGGTCAAAACATGAAGTATTTATTAGTATATTAATTCTCATAACATTAAATATACATATTTATCTTTTTACATAGAAAGGTAAGAGGAAAGATTAGGAGGGCAGATAAGAGAAAACAACAGTTGATCACAAATGAAGCGGCTTCGACTAGAAATATAATATCAATGAATAAATGTAAACTTGCCTGTTTAAAAAAGAGGGTTCACAGTGAATCCTGTCTCCTTTCTTCTGCTCTTGTCTTGTGTCAGTCTGTCGTCAATGGTGGATCAACTGTAGCTCTGACTTCGTCCCTGCAGCTGTAATGTTCTCTGCTGTGATCCTCTGTGCTCACTGAAACTTCACACTCGATCTCAACTGATGGTGAGGACACATCTGGAAATAGAAAAAGAGCAGGGCATCGGCAGCATGGTCAAAACATGAAGTATTTATTAGTATATTAATTCTCATAACATTAAATATACATATTTATCTTTTTACATAGGAGGGTAAGAGGAAAGATTAGGAGGGCAGATAAGAGAAAACAACAGTTGATCACAAATGAAGCGGCTTCGACTAGAAATATAATATCAATGAATAAATGTAAACTTGCCTGTTTAAAAAAGAGGGTTCACAGTGCATCCTGTCTCCTTTCTTCTGCTCTTGTCTTGTGTCAGTCTGTCGTCAATGGTGGATCAACTGTAGCTCTGACTTCGTCCCTGCAGCTGTAATGTTCTCTGCTGTGATCCTCTGTGCTCACTGAAACTTCACATTCGATCTCAACTGATGGTGAGGACACATCTGGAAATAGAAAAAGAGCAGGGCATCGGCAGCATGGTCAAAACATGAAGTATTTATTAGTATATTAATTCTCATAACATTAAATATACATATTTATCTTTTTATATAGGAGGGTAAGAGGAAAGATTAGGAGGGCAGATAAGAGAAAACAACAGTTGATCACAAATGAAGCGGCTTCGACTAGAAATATAATATCAATGAATAAATGTATACTTGCCTGTTTAAAAAAGAGGGTTCACAGTGCATCCTGTCTCCTTTCTTCTGCTCTTGTCTTGTGTCTTAATGTAATTTCCTTTGCGCTCTCTAAAAGACGAACAACAGAAACAAAAGGAAATAACAGTTAATAACTTCAGCAGTGACTTTAAATAAAAGTATAATCTCATAAAAGTAGAAAAAGTACAGTAACATTTTTTGCTGTGTAAAAATTCTGCTAATAACTGAGAATTATATTTGTCTTTTTATATATGCTGGTTGATGGAGCATCCTGTCTCCTTTCTACTGCTCTTGTCTTGTGTCAGTCTGTCGTCTGGTGGATCAACTGTAGCTCTGACTTCGTCCCTGCAGCTGTAACGTTCTCTGCTGTGATCCTCTGTGCTCACTGAAACTTCACACTCGATCTCCACTGATGGTGAGGACACATCTGGAAATAGAAAAAGAGCATGGCATCAGCAGCATGGTCAAAACATGAAGTATTTATTAGTATATTAATTCTCATAACATTAAATATACATATTTATCTTTTTACATAGGAGGGTAAGAGGAAAGATTAGGAGGGCAGATAAGAGAAAACAACAGTTGATCACAAATGAAGCGGCTTCGACTAGAAATATAATATCAATGAATAAATGTAAACTTGCCTGTTTAAAAAAGAGGGTTCACAGTGCATCCTGTCTCCTTTCTTCTGCTCTTGTCTTGTGTCAGTCTGTCGTCAATGGTGGATCAACTGTAGCTCTGACTTCGTCCCTGCAGCTGTAATGTTCTCTGCTGTGATCCTCTGTGCTCACTGAAACTTCACACTCGATCTCAACTGATGGTGAGGACACATCTGGAAATAGAAAAAGAGCAGGGCATCGGCAGCATGGTCAAAACATGAAGTATTTATTAGTATATTAATTCTCATAACATTAAATATACATATTTATCTTTTTACATAGGAGGGTAAGAGGAAAGATTAGGAGGGCAGATAAGAGAAAACAACAGTTGATCACAAATGAAGCGGCTTCGACTAGAAATATAATATCAATGAATAAATGTAAACTTGCCTGTTTAAAAAAGAGGGTTCACAGTGCATCCTGTCTCCTTTCTTCTGCTCTTGTCTTGTGTCAGTCTGTCGTCTGGTGGATCAACTGTAGCTCTGACTTCGTCCCTGCAGCTGTAATGTTCTCTGCTGTGATCCTCTGTGCTCACTGAAACTTCACACTCGATCTCAACTGTTGGTGAGGACACATCTGGAAATAGAAAAAGAGCAGGACATCGGCAGCATGGTCAAAACATGAAGTATTTATTAGTATATTAATTCTCATAACATTAAATATACATATTTATCTTTTTACATAGGAGGGTAAGAGGAAAGATTAGGAGGGCAGATAAGAGAAAACAACAGTTGATCACAAATGAAGCGGCTTCGACTAGAAATATAATATCAATGAATAAATGTAAACTTGCCTGTTTAAAAAAGAGGGTTCACAGTGCATCCTGTCTCCTTTCTTCTGCTCTTGTCTTGTGTCTTAATGTAATTTCCTTTGCGCTCTCTAAAAGACGAACAACAGAAACAAAAGGAAATAACAGTTAATAACTTCAGCAGTGACTTTAAATAAAAGTATAATCTCATAAAAGTAGAAAAAGTACAGTAACATTTTTTGCTGTGTAAAAATTCTGCTAATAACTGAGAATTATATTTGTCTTTTTATATATGCTGGTTGATGGAGCATCCTGTCTCCTTTCTACTGCTCTTGTCTTGTGTCAGTCTGTCGTCTGGTGGATCAACTGTAGCTCTGACTTCGTCCCTGCAGCTGTAACGTTCTCTGCTGTGATCCTCTGTGCTCACTGAAACTTCACACTCGATCTCAACTGATGGTGAGGACACATCTGGAAATAGAAAAAGAGCATGGCATCAGCAGCATGGTCAAAACATGAAGTATTTATTAGTATATTAATTCTCATAACATTAAATATACATATTTATCTTTTTACATAGAAGGGTAAGAGGAAAGATTAGGAGGGCAGATAAGAGAAAACAACAGTTGATCACAAATGAAGCGGCTTCGACTAGAAATATAATATCAATGAATAAATGTAAACTTGCCTGTTTAAAAAAGAGGGTTCACAGTGCATCCTGTCTCCTTTCTTCTGCTCTTGTCTTGTGTCAGTCTGTCGTCAATGGTGGATCAACTGTAGCTCTGACTTCGTCCCTGCAGCTGTAATGTTCTCTGCTGTGATCCTCTGTGCTCACTGAAACTTCACACTCGATCTCAACTGATGGTGAGGACACATCTGGAAATAGAAAAAGAGCAGGGCATCGGCAGCATGGTCAAAACATGAAGTATTTATTAGTATATTAATTCTCATAACATTAAATATACATATTTATCTTTTTACATAGGAGGGTAAGAGGAAAGATTAGGAGGGCAGATAAGAGAAAACAACAGTTGATCACAAATGAAGCGGCTTCGACTAGAAATATAATATCAATGAATAAATGTAAACTTGCCTGTTTAAAAAAGAGGGTTCACAGTGCATCCTGTCTCCTTTCTTCTGCTCTTGTCTTGTGTCAGTCTGTCGTCTGGTGGATCAACTGTAGCTCTGACTTCGTCCCTGCAGCTGTAATGTTCTCTGCTGTGATCCTCTGTGCTCACTGAAACTTCACACTCGATCTCAACTGATGGTGAGGACACATCTGGAAATAGAAAAAGAGCAGGACATCGGCAGCATGGTCAAAACATGAAGTATTTATTAGTATATTAATTCTCATAACATTAAATATACATATTTATCTTTTTACATAGGAGGGTAAGAGGAAAGATTAGGAGGGCAGATAAGAGAAAACAACAGTTGATCACAAATGAAGCGGCTTCGACTAGAAATATAATATCAATGAATAAATGTAAACTTGCCTGTTTAAAAAAGAGGGTTCACAGTGCATCCTGTCTCCTTTCTTCTGCTCTTGTCTTGTGTCTTAATGTAATTTCCTTTGCGCTCTCTAAAAGACGAACAACAGAAACAAAAGGAAATAACAGTTAATAACTTCAGCAGTGACTTTAAATAAAAGTATAATCTCATAAAAGTAGAAAAAGTACAGTAACATTTTTTGCTGTGTAAAAATTCTGCTAATAACTGAGAATTATATTTGTCTTTTTATATATGCTGGTTGATGGAGCATCCTGTCTCCTTTCTACTGCTCTTGTCTTGTGTCAGTCTGTCGTCTGGTGGATCAACTGTAGCTCTGACTTCGTCCCTGCAGCTGTAACGTTCTCTGCTGTGATCCTCTGTGCTCACTGAAACTTCACACTCGATCTCAACTGATGGTGAGGACACATCTGGAAATAGAAAAAGAGCATGGCATCAGCAGCATGGTCAAAACATGAAGTATTTATTAGTATATTAATTCTCATAACATTAAATATACATATTTATCTTTTTACATAGAAAGGTAAGAGGAAAGATTAGGAGGGCAGATAAGAGAAAACAACAGTTGATCACAAATGAAGCGGCTTCGACTAGAAATATAATATCAATGAATAAATGTAAACTTGCCTGTTTAAAAAAGAGGGTTCACAGTGCATCCTGTCTCCTTTCTTCTGCTCTTGTCTTGTGTCAGTCTGTCGTCAATGGTGGATCAACTGTAGCTCTGACTTCGTCCCTGCAGCTGTAATGTTCTCTGCTGTGATCCTCTGTGCTCACTGAAACTTCACACTCGATCTCAACTGATGGTGAGGACACATCTGGAAATAGAAAAAGAGCAGGGCATCGGCAGCATGGTCAAAACATGAAGTATTTATTAGTATATTAATTCTCATAACATTAAATATACATATTTATCTTTTTACATAGGAGGGTAAGAGGAAAGATTAGGAGGGCAGATAAGAGAAAACAACAGTTGATCACAAATGAAGCGGCTTCGACTAGAAATATAATATCAATGAATAAATGTAAACTTGCCTGTTTAAAAAAGAGGGTTCACAGTGCATCCTGTCTCCTTTCTTCTGCTCTTGTCTTGTGTCAGTCTGTCGTCATGGTGGATCAACTGTAGCTCTGACTTCGTCCCTGCAGCTGTAATGTTCTCTGCTGTGATCCTCTGTGCTCACTGAAACTTCACACTCGATCTCAACTGATGGTGAGGACACATCTGGAAATAGAAAAAGAGCAGGACATCGGCAGCATGGTCAAAACATGAAGTATTTATTAGTATATTAATTCTCATAACATTAAATATACATATTTATCTTTTTACATAGGAGGGTAAGAGGAAAGATTAGGAGGGCAGATAAGAGAAAACAACAGTTGATCACAAATGAAGCGGCTTCGACTAGAAATATAATATCAATGAATAAATGTAAACTTGCCTGTTTAAAAAAGAGGGTTCACAGTGCATCCTGTCTCCTTTCTTCTGCTCTTGTCTTGTGTCTTAATGTAATTTCCTTTGCGCTCTCTAAAAGACGAACAACAGAAACAAAAGGAAATAACAGTTAATAACTTCAGCAGTGACTTTAAATAAAAGTATAATCTCATAAAAGTAGAAAAAGTACAGTAACATTTTTTGCTGTGTAAAAATTCTGCTAATAACTGAGAATTATATTTGTCTTTTTATATATGCTGGTTGATGGAGCATCCTGTCTCCTTTCTACTGCTCTTGTCTTGTGTCAGTCTGTCGTCTGGTGGATCAACTGTAGCTCTGACTTCGTCCCTGCAGCTGTAACGTTCTCTGCTGTGATCCTCTGTGCTCACTGAAACTTCACACTCGATCTCAACTGATGGTGAGGACACATCTGGAAATAGAAAAAGAGCATGGCATCAGCAGCATGGTCAAAACATGAAGTATTTATTAGTATATTAATTCTCATAACATTAAATATACATATTTATCTTTTTACATAGAAAGGTAAGAGGAAAGATTAGGAGGGCAGATAAGAGAAAACAACAGTTGATCACAAATGAAGCGGCTTCGACTAGAAATATAATATCAATGAATAAATGTAAACTTGCCTGTTTAAAAAAGAGGGTTCACAGTGAATCCTGTCTCCTTTCTTCTGCTCTTGTCTTGTGTCAGTCTGTCGTCAATGGTGGATCAACTGTAGCTCTGACTTCGTCCCTGCAGCTGTAATGTTCTCTGCTGTGATCCTCTGTGCTCACTGAAACTTCACACTCGATCTCAACTGATGGTGAGGACACATCTGGAAATAGAAAAAGAGCAGGGCATCGGCAGCATGGTCAAAACATGAAGTATTTATTAGATATTAATTCTCATAACATTAAAAACTATTTATCTTTTTACATAGAGGGTAAGAGGAAAGATTAGGAGGGCAGATAAGAGAAAACAACAGTTGATCACAAATGAAGCGGCTTCGACTAGAAATATAATATCAATGAATAAATGTAAACTTGCCTGTTTAAAAAGAGGGTTCACAGTGCATCCTGTCTCCTTTCTTCTGCTCTTGTCTTGTGTCAGTCTGTCGTCAATGGTGGATCAACTGTAGCTCTGACTTCGTCCCTGCAGCTGTAATGTTCTCTGCTGTGATCCTCTGTGCTCACTGAAACTTCACACTCGATCTCAACTGATGGTGAGGACACATCTGGAAATAGAAAAAGAGCAGGGCATCGGCAGCATGGTCAAAACATGAAGTATTTATTAGTATATTAATTCTCATAACATTAAATATACATATTTATCTTTTTACATAGGAGGGTAAGAGGAAAGATTAGGAGGGCAGATAAGAGAAAACAACAGTTGATCACAAATGAAGCGGCTTCGACTAGAAATATAATATCAATGAATAAATGTAAACTTGCCTGTTTAAAAAAGAGGGTTCACAGTGCATCCTGTCTCCTTTCTTCTGCTCTTGTCTTGTGTCAGTCTGTCGTCAATGGTGGATCAACTGTAGCTCTGACTTCGTCCCTGCAGCTGTAATGTTCTCTGCTGTGATCCTCTGTGCTCACTGAAACTTCACATTCGATCTCAACTGATGGTGAGGACACATCTGGAAATAGAAAAAGAGCAGGGCATCGGCAGCATGGTCAAAACATGAAGTATTTATTAGTATATTAATTCTCATAACATTAAATATACATATTTATCTTTTTACATAGGAGGGTAAGAGGAAAGATTAGGAGGGCAGATAAGAGAAAACAACAGTTGATCACAAATGAAGCGGCTTCGACTAGAAATATAATATCAATGAATAAATGTAAACTTGCCTGTTTAAAAAAGAGGGTTCACAGTGCATCCTGTCTCCTTTCTTCTGCTCTTGTCTTGTGTCTTAATGTAATTTCCTTTGCGCTCTCTAAAAGACGAACAACAGAAACAAAAGGAAATAACAGTTAATAACTTCAGCAGTGACTTTAAATAAAAGTATAATCTCATAAAAGTAGAAAAAGTACAGTAACATTTTTTGCTGTGTAAAAATTCTGCTAATAACTGAGAATTATATTTGTCTTTTTATATATGCTGGTTGATGGAGCATCCTGTCTCCTTTCTACTGCTCTTGTCTTGTGTCAGTCTGTCGTCTGGTGGATCAACTGTAGCTCTGACTTCGTCCCTGCAGCTGTAACGTTCTCTGCTGTGATCCTCTGTGCTCACTGAAACTTCACACTCGATCTCCACTGATGGTGAGGACACATCTGGAAATAGAAAAAGAGCATGGCATCAGCAGCATGGTCAAAACATGAAGTATTTATTAGTATATTAATTCTCATAACATTAAATATACATATTTATCTTTTTACATAGGAGGGTAAGAGGAAAGATTAGGAGGGCAGATAAGAGAAAACAACAGTTGATCACAAATGAAGCGGCTTCGACTAGAAATATAATATCAATGAATAAATGTAAACTTGCCTGTTTAAAAAAGAGGGTTCACAGTGCATCCTGTCTCCTTTCTTCTGCTCTTGTCTTGTGTCAGTCTGTCGTCAATGGTGGATCAACTGTAGCTCTGACTTCGTCCCTGCAGCTGTAATGTTCTCTGCTGTGATCCTCTGTGCTCACTGAAACTTCACACTCGATCTCAACTGATGGTGAGGACACATCTGGAAATAGAAAAAGAGCAGGGCATCGGCAGCATGGTCAAAACATGAAGTATTTATTAGTATATTAATTCTCATAACATTAAATATACATATTTATCTTTTTACATAGGAGGGTAAGAGGAAAGATTAGGAGGGCAGATAAGAGAAAACAACAGTTGATCACAAATGAAGCGGCTTCGACTAGAAATATAATATCAATGAATAAATGTAAACTTGCCTGTTTAAAAAAGAGGGTTCACAGTGCATCCTGTCTCCTTTCTTCTGCTCTTGTCTTGTGTCAGTCTGTCGTCAATGGTGGATCAACTGTAGCTCTGACTTCGTCCCTGCAGCTGTAATGTTCTCTGCTGTGATCCTCTGTGCTCACTGAAACTTCACACTCGATCTCAACTGATGGTGAGGACACATCTGGAAATAGAAAAAGAGCAGGGCATCGGCAGCATGGTCAAAACATAAGATTTATTAGATATTAATTCTCAAACATTAAAAACTATTTACTTTTACAAAAGGAAAGCAGAAAGAACAACAGACACAAAACCCACTAGAAAAAATATCAAGAAAGAACCCTTGTTCACAGCATCCTGCCCTTTCCCCCTGGTGGATCAACTGTAGCTCTGACTTCGTCCCTGCAGCTGTAATGTTCTCTGCTGTGATCCTCTGTGCTCACTGAAACTTCACACTCGATCTCAACTGTTGGTGAGGACACATCTGGAAATAGAAAAAGAGCAGGACATCGGCAGCATGGTCAAAACATGAAGTATTTATTAGTATATTAATTCTCATAACATTAAATATACATATTTATCTTTTTACATAGGAGGGTAAGAGGAAAGATTAGGAGGGCAGATAAGAGAAAACAACAGTTGATCACAAATGAAGCGGCTTCGACTAGAAATATAATATCAATGAATAAATGTAAACTTGCCTGTTTAAAAAAGAGGGTTCACAGTGCATCCTGTCTCCTTTCTTCTGCTCTTGTCTTGTGTCTTAATGTAATTTCCTTTGCGCTCTCTAAAAGACGAACAACAGAAACAAAAGGAAATAACAGTTAATAACTTCAGCAGTGACTTTAAATAAAAGTATAATCTCATAAAAGTAGAAAAAGTACAGTAACATTTTTTGCTGTGTAAAAATTCTGCTAATAACTGAGAATTATATTTGTCTTTTTATATATGCTGGTTGATGGAGCATCCTGTCTCCTTTCTACTGCTCTTGTCTTGTGTCAGTCTGTCGTCTGGTGGATCAACTGTAGCTCTGACTTCGTCCCTGCAGCTGTAACGTTCTCTGCTGTGATCCTCTGTGCTCACTGAAACTTCACACTCGATCTCAACTGATGGTGAGGACACATCTGGAAATAGAAAAAGAGCATGGCATCAGCAGCATGGTCAAAACATGAAGTATTTATTAGTATATTAATTCTCATAACATTAAATATACATATTTATCTTTTTACATAGGAGGGTAAGAGGAAAGATTAGGAGGGCAGATAAGAGAAAACAACAGTTGATCACAAATGAAGCGGCTTCGACTAGAAATATAATATCAATGAATAAATGTAAACTTGCCTGTTTAAAAAAGAGGGTTCACAGTGCATCCTGTCTCCTTTCTTCTGCTCTTGTCTTGTGTCAGTCTGTCGTCAATGGTGGATCAACTGTAGCTCTGACTTCGTCCCTGCAGCTGTAATGTTCTCTGCTGTGATCCTCTGTGCTCACTGAAACTTCACACTCGATCTCAACTGATGGTGAGGACACATCTGGAAATAGAAAAAGAGCAGGGCATCGGCAGCATGGTCAAAACATGAAGTATTTATTAGTATATTAATTCTCATAACATTAAATATACATATTTATCTTTTTACATAGGAGGGTAAGAGGAAAGATTAGGAGGGCAGATAAGAGAAAACAACAGTTGATCACAAATGAAGCGGCTTCGACTAGAAATATAATATCAATGAATAAATGTAAACTTGCCTGTTTAAAAAAGAGGGTTCACAGTGCATCCTGTCTCCTTTCTTCTGCTCTTGTCTTGTGTCAGTCTGTCGTCTGGTGGATCAACTGTAGCTCTGACTTCGTCCCTGCAGCTGTAATGTTCTCTGCTGTGATCCTCTGTGCTCACTGAAACTTCACACTCGATCTCAACTGATGGTGAGGACACATCTGGAAATAGAAAAAGAGCAGGACATCGGCAGCATGGTCAAAACATGAAGTATTTATTAGTATATTAATTCTCATAACATTAAATATACATATTTATCTTTTTACATAGGAGGGTAAGAGGAAAGATTAGGAGGGCAGATAAGAGAAAACAACAGTTGATCACAAATGAAGCGGCTTCGACTAGAAATATAATATCAATGAATAAATGTAAACTTGCCTGTTTAAAAAAGAGGGTTCACAGTGCATCCTGTCTCCTTTCTTCTGCTCTTGTCTTGTGTCTTAATGTAATTTCCTTTGCGCTCTCTAAAAGACGAACAACAGAAACAAAAGGAAATAACAGTTAATAACTTCAGCAGTGACTTTAAATAAAAGTATAATCTCATAAAAGTAGAAAAAGTACAGTAACATTTTTTGCTGTGTAAAAATTCTGCTAATAACTGAGAATTATATTTGTCTTTTTATATATGCTGGTTGATGGAGCATCCTGTCTCCTTTCTACTGCTCTTGTCTTGTGTCAGTCTGTCGTCTGGTGGATCAACTGTAGCTCTGACTTCGTCCCTGCAGCTGTAACGTTCTCTGCTGTGATCCTCTGTGCTCACTGAAACTTCACACTCGATCTCAACTGATGGTGAGGACACATCTGGAAATAGAAAAAGAGCATGGCATCAGCAGCATGGTCAAAACATGAAGTATTTATTAGTATATTAATTCTCATAACATTAAATATACATATTTATCTTTTTACATAGAAAGGTAAGAGGAAAGATTAGGAGGGCAGATAAGAGAAAACAACAGTTGATCACAAATGAAGCGGCTTCGACTAGAAATATAATATCAATGAATAAATGTAAACTTGCCTGTTTAAAAAAGAGGGTTCACAGTGCATCCTGTCTCCTTTCTTCTGCTCTTGTCTTGTGTCAGTCTGTCGTCAATGGTGGATCAACTGTAGCTCTGACTTCGTCCCTGCAGCTGTAATGTTCTCTGCTGTGATCCTCTGTGCTCACTGAAACTTCACACTCGATCTCAACTGATGGTGAGGACACATCTGGAAATAGAAAAAGAGCAGGGCATCGGCAGCATGGTCAAAACATGAAGTATTTATTAGTATATTAATTCTCATAACATTAAATATACATATTTATCTTTTTACATAGGAGGGTAAGAGGAAAGATTAGGAGGGCAGATAAGAGAAAACAACAGTTGATCACAAATGAAGCGGCTTCGACTAGAAATATAATATCAATGAATAAATGTAAACTTGCCTGTTTAAAAAAGAGGGTTCACAGTGCATCCTGTCTCCTTTCTTCTGCTCTTGTCTTGTGTCAGTCTGTCGTCAATGGTGGATCAACTGTAGCTCTGACTTCGTCCCTGCAGCTGTAATGTTCTCTGCTGTGATCCTCTGTGCTCACTGAAACTTCACACTCGATCTCAACTGATGGTGAGGACACATCTGGAAATAGAAAAAGAGCAGGGCATCGGCAGCATGGTCAAAACATGAAGTATTTATTAGTATATTAATTCTCATAACATTAAATATACATATTTATCTTTTTACATAGGAGGGTAAGAGGAAAGATTAGGAGGGCAGATAAGAGAAAACAACAGTTGATCACAAATGAAGCGGCTTCGACTAGAAATATAATATCAATGAATAAATGTAAACTTGCCTGTTTAAAAAAGAGGGTTCACAGTGCATCCTGTCTCCTTTCTTCTGCTCTTGTCTTGTGTCTTAATGTAATTTCCTTTGCGCTCTCTAAAAGACGAACAACAGAAACAAAAGGAAATAACAGTTAATAACTTCAGCAGTGACTTTAAATAAAAGTATAATCTCATAAAAGTAGAAAAAGTACAGTAACATTTTTTGCTGTGTAAAAATTCTGCTAATAACTGAGAATTATATTTGTCTTTTTATATATGCTGGTTGATGGAGCATCCTGTCTCCTTTCTACTGCTCTTGTCTTGTGTCAGTCTGTCGTCTGGTGGATCAACTGTAGCTCTGACTTCGTCCCTGCAGCTGTAACGTTCTCTGCTGTGATCCTCTGTGCTCACTGAAACTTCACACTCGATCTCAACTGATGGTGAGGACACATCTGGAAATAGAAAAAGAGCATGGCATCAGCAGCATGGTCAAAACATGAAGTATTTATTAGTATATTAATTCTCATAACATTAAATATACATATTTATCTTTTTACATAGGAGGGTAAGAGGAAAGATTAGGAGGGCAGATAAGAGAAAACAACAGTTGATCACAAATGAAGCGGCTTCGACTAGAAATATAATATCAATGAATAAATGTAAACTTGCCTGTTTAAAAAAGAGGGTTCACAGTGCATCCTGTCTCCTTTCTTCTGCTCTTGTCTTGTGTCAGTCTGTCGTCAATGGTGGATCAACTGTAGCTCTGACTTCGTCCCTGCAGCTGTAATGTTCTCTGCTGTGATCCTCTGTGCTCACTGAAACTTCACACTCGATCTCAACTGATGGTGAGGACACATCTGGAAATAGAAAAAGAGCAGGGCATCGGCAGCATGGTCAAAACATGAAGTATTTATTAGTATATTAATTCTCATAACATTAAATATACATATTTATCTTTTTACATAGGAGGGTAAGAGGAAAGATTAGGAGGGCAGATAAGAGAAAACAACAGTTGATCACAAATGAAGCGGCTTCGACTAGAAATATAATATCAATGAATAAATGTAAACTTGCCTGTTTAAAAAAGAGGGTTCACAGTGCATCCTGTCTCCTTTCTTCTGCTCTTGTCTTGTGTCAGTCTGTCGTCAATGGTGGATCAACTGTAGCTCTGACTTCGTCCCTGCAGCTGTAATGTTCTCTGCTGTGATCCTCTGTGCTCACTGAAACTTCACACTCGATCTCAACTGATGGTGAGGACACATCTGGAAATAGAAAAAGAGCAGGGCATCGGCAGCATGGTCAAAACATGAAGATTTATTAGATATTAATTCTCAAACAAAATACTTATTCTACCCCCCTGTGAGACACATCTGGAAAAGAAAAAGAGCAGGACATCGGCAGCATGGTCAAAACATGAAGTATTTATTAGTATATTAATTCTCATAACATTAAATATACATATTTATCTTTTTACATAGGAGGGTAAGAGGAAAGATTAGGAGGGCAGATAAGAGAAAACAACAGTTGATCACAAATGAAGCGGCTTCGACTAGAAATATAATATCAATGAATAAATGTAAACTTGCCTGTTTAAAAAAGAGGGTTCACAGTGCATCCTGTCTCCTTTCTTCTGCTCTTGTCTTGTGTCTTAATGTAATTTCCTTTGCGCTCTCTAAAAGACGAACAACAGAAACAAAAGGAAATAACAGTTAATAACTTCAGCAGTGACTTTAAATAAAAGTATAATCTCATAAAAGTAGAAAAAGTACAGTAACATTTTTTGCTGTGTAAAAATTCTGCTAATAACTGAGAATTATATTTGTCTTTTTATATATGCTGGTTGATGGAGCATCCTGTCTCCTTTCTACTGCTCTTGTCTTGTGTCAGTCTGTCGTCTGGTGGATCAACTGTAGCTCTGACTTCGTCCCTGCAGCTGTAACGTTCTCTGCTGTGATCCTCTGTGCTCACTGAAACTTCACACTCGATCTCAACTGATGGTGAGGACACATCTGGAAATAGAAAAAGAGCATGGCATCAGCAGCATGGTCAAAACATGAAGTATTTATTAGTATATTAATTCTCATAACATTAAATATACATATTTATCTTTTTACATAGGAGGGTAAGAGGAAAGATTAGGAGGGCAGATAAGAGAAAACAACAGTTGATCACAAATGAAGCGGCTTCGACTAGAAATATAATATCAATGAATAAATGTAAACTTGCCTGTTTAAAAAAGAGGGTTCACAGTGCATCCTGTCTCCTTTCTTCTGCTCTTGTCTTGTGTCAGTCTGTCGTCAATGGTGGATCAACTGTAGCTCTGACTTCGTCCCTGCAGCTGTAATGTTCTCTGCTGTGATCCTCTGTGCTCACTGAAACTTCACACTCGATCTCAACTGATGGTGAGGACACATCTGGAAATAGAAAAAGAGCAGGGCATCGGCAGCATGGTCAAAACATGAAGTATTTATTAGTATATTAATTCTCATAACATTAAATATACATATTTATCTTTTTACATAGGAGGGTAAGAGGAAAGATTAGGAGGGCAGATAAGAGAAAACAACAGTTGATCACAAATGAAGCGGCTTCGACTAGAAATATAATATCAATGAATAAATGTAAACTTGCCTGTTTAAAAAAGAGGGTTCACAGTGCATCCTGTCTCCTTTCTTCTGCTCTTGTCTTGTGTCAGTCTGTCGTCAATGGTGGATCAACTGTAGCTCTGACTTCGTCCCTGCAGCTGTAATGTTCTCTGCTGTGATCCTCTGTGCTCACTGAAACTTCACACTCGATCTCAACTGATGGTGAGGACACATCTGGAAATAGAAAAAGAGCAGGGCATCGGCAGCATGGTCAAAACATGAAGTATTTATTAGTATATTAATTCTCATAACATTAAATATACATATTTATCTTTTTACATAGGAGGGTAAGAGGAAAGATTAGGAGGGCAGATAAGAGAAAACAACAGTTGATCACAAATGAAGCGGCTTCGACTAGAAATATAATATCAATGAATAAATGTAAACTTGCCTGTTTAAAAAAGAGGGTTCACAGTGCATCCTGTCTCCTTTCTTCTGCTCTTGTCTTGTGTCAGTCTGTCGTCTGGTGGATCAACTGTAGCTCTGACTTCGTCCCTGCAGCTGTAATGTTCTCTGCTGTGATCCTCTGTGCTCACTGAAACTTCACACTCGATCTCAACTGATGGTGAGGACACATCTGGAAATAGAAAAAGAGCAGGACATCGGCAGCATGGTCAAAACATGAAGTATTTATTAGTATATTAATTCTCATAACATTAAATATACATATTTATCTTTTTACATAGGAGGGTAAGAGGAAAGATTAGGAGGGCAGATAAGAGAAAACAACAGTTGATCACAAATGAAGCGGCTTCGACTAGAAATATAATATCAATGAATAAATGTAAACTTGCCTGTTTAAAAAAGAGGGTTCACAGTGCATCCTGTCTCCTTTCTTCTGCTCTTGTCTTGTGTCTTAATGTAATTTCCTTTGCGCTCTCTAAAAGACGAACAACAGAAACAAAAGGAAATAACAGTTAATAACTTCAGCAGTGACTTTAAATAAAAGTATAATCTCATAAAAGTAGAAAAAGTACAGTAACATTTTTTGCTGTGTAAAAATTCTGCTAATAACTGAGAATTATATTTGTCTTTTTATATATGCTGGTTGATGGAGCATCCTGTCTCCTTTCTACTGCTCTTGTCTTGTGTCAGTCTGTCGTCTGGTGGATCAACTGTAGCTCTGACTTCGTCCCTGCAGCTGTAACGTTCTCTGCTGTGATCCTCTGTGCTCACTGAAACTTCACACTCGATCTCAACTGATGGTGAGGACACATCTGGAAATAGAAAAAGAGCATGGCATCAGCAGCATGGTCAAAACATGAAGTATTTATTAGTATATTAATTCTCATAACATTAAATATACATATTTATCTTTTTACATAGAAAGGTAAGAGGAAAGATTAGGAGGGCAGATAAGAGAAAACAACAGTTGATCACAAATGAAGCGGCTTCGACTAGAAATATAATATCAATGAATAAATGTAAACTTGCCTGTTTAAAAAAGAGGGTTCACAGTGAATCCTGTCTCCTTTCTTCTGCTCTTGTCTTGTGTCAGTCTGTCGTCAATGGTGGATCAACTGTAGCTCTGACTTCGTCCCTGCAGCTGTAATGTTCTCTGCTGTGATCCTCTGTGCTCACTGAAACTTCACACTCGATCTCAACTGATGGTGAGGACACATCTGGAAATAGAAAAAGAGCAGGGCATCGGCAGCATGGTCAAAACATGAAGTATTTATTAGTATATTAATTCTCATAACATTAAATATACATATTTATCTTTTTACATAGGAGGGTAAGAGGAAAGATTAGGAGGGCAGATAAGAGAAAACAACAGTTGATCACAAATGAAGCGGCTTCGACTAGAAATATAATATCAATGAATAAATGTAAACTTGCCTGTTTAAAAAAGAGGGTTCACAGTGCATCCTGTCTCCTTTCTTCTGCTCTTGTCTTGTGTCAGTCTGTCGTCAATGGTGGATCAACTGTAGCTCTGACTTCGTCCCTGCAGCTGTAATGTTCTCTGCTGTGATCCTCTGTGCTCACTGAAACTTCACACTCGATCTCAACTGATGGTGAGGACACATCTGGAAATAGAAAAAGAGCAGGGCATCGGCAGCATGGTCAAAACATGAAGTATTTATTAGTATATTAATTCTCATAACATTAAATATACATATTTATCTTTTTACATAGGAGGGTAAGAGGAAAGATTAGGAGGGCAGATAAGAGAAAACAACAGTTGATCACAAATGAAGCGGCTTCGACTAGAAATATAATATCAATGAATAAATGTAAACTTGCCTGTTTAAAAAAGAGGGTTCACAGTGCATCCTGTCTCCTTTCTTCTGCTCTTGTCTTGTGTCAGTCTGTCGTCTGGTGGATCAACTGTAGCTCTGACTTCGTCCCTGCAGCTGTAATGTTCTCTGCTGTGATCCTCTGTGCTCACTGAAACTTCACACTCGATCTCAACTGATGGTGAGGACACATCTGGAAATAGAAAAAGAGCAGGACATCGGCAGCATGGTCAAAACATGAAGTATTTATTAGTATATTAATTCTCATAACATTAAATATACATATTTATCTTTTTACATAGGAGGGTAAGAGGAAAGATTAGGAGGGCAGATAAGAGAAAACAACAGTTGATCACAAATGAAGCGGCTTCGACTAGAAATATAATATCAATGAATAAATGTAAACTTGCCTGTTTAAAAAAGAGGGTTCACAGTGCATCCTGTCTCCTTTCTTCTGCTCTTGTCTTGTGTCTTAATGTAATTTCCTTTGCGCTCTCTAAAAGACGAACAACAGAAACAAAAGGAAATAACAGTTAATAACTTCAGCAGTGACTTTAAATAAAAGTATAATCTCATAAAAGTAGAAAAAGTACAGTAACATTTTTTGCTGTGTAAAAATTCTGCTAATAACTGAGAATTATATTTGTCTTTTTATATATGCTGGTTGATGGAGCATCCTGTCTCCTTTCTACTGCTCTTGTCTTGTGTCAGTCTGTCGTCTGGTGGATCAACTGTAGCTCTGACTTCGTCCCTGCAGCTGTAACGTTCTCTGCTGTGATCCTCTGTGCTCACTGAAACTTCACACTCGATCTCAACTGATGGTGAGGACACATCTGGAAATAGAAAAAGAGCATGGCATCAGCAGCATGGTCAAAACATGAAGTATTTATTAGTATATTAATTCTCATAACATTAAATATACATATTTATCTTTTTACATAGAAAGGTAAGAGGAAAGATTAGGAGGGCAGATAAGAGAAAACAACAGTTGATCACAAATGAAGCGGCTTCGACTAGAAATATAATATCAATGAATAAATGTAAACTTGCCTGTTTAAAAAAGAGGGTTCACAGTGAATCCTGTCTCCTTTCTTCTGCTCTTGTCTTGTGTCAGTCTGTCGTCAATGGTGGATCAACTGTAGCTCTGACTTCGTCCCTGCAGCTGTAATGTTCTCTGCTGTGATCCTCTGTGCTCACTGAAACTTCACACTCGATCTCAACTGATGGTGAGGACACATCTGGAAATAGAAAAAGAGCAGGGCATCGGCAGCATGGTCAAAACATGAAGTATTTATTAGTATATTAATTCTCATAACATTAAATATACATATTTATCTTTTTACATAGGAGGGTAAGAGGAAAGATTAGGAGGGCAGATAAGAGAAAACAACAGTTGATCACAAATGAAGCGGCTTCGACTAGAAATATAATATCAATGAATAAATGTAAACTTGCCTGTTTAAAAAAGAGGGTTCACAGTGCATCCTGTCTCCTTTCTTCTGCTCTTGTCTTGTGTCAGTCTGTCGTCAATGGTGGATCAACTGTAGCTCTGACTTCGTCCCTGCAGCTGTAATGTTCTCTGCTGTGATCCTCTGTGCTCACTGAAACTTCACATTCGATCTCAACTGATGGTGAGGACACATCTGGAAATAGAAAAAGAGCAGGGCATCGGCAGCATGGTCAAAACATGAAGTATTTATTAGTATATTAATTCTCATAACATTAAATATACATATTTATCTTTTTATATAGGAGGGTAAGAGGAAAGATTAGGAGGGCAGATAAGAGAAAACAACAGTTGATCACAAATGAAGCGGCTTCGACTAGAAATATAATATCAATGAATAAATGTATACTTGCCTGTTTAAAAAAGAGGGTTCACAGTGCATCCTGTCTCCTTTCTTCTGCTCTTGTCTTGTGTCTTAATGTAATTTCCTTTGCGCTCTCTAAAAGACGAACAACAGAAACAAAAGGAAATAACAGTTAATAACTTCAGCAGTGACTTTAAATAAAAGTATAATCTCATAAAAGTAGAAAAAGTACAGTAACATTTTTTGCTGTGTAAAAATTCTGCTAATAACTGAGAATTATATTTGTCTTTTTATATATGCTGGTTGATGGAGCATCCTGTCTCCTTTCTACTGCTCTTGTCTTGTGTCAGTCTGTCGTCTGGTGGATCAACTGTAGCTCTGACTTCGTCCCTGCAGCTGTAACGTTCTCTGCTGTGATCCTCTGTGCTCACTGAAACTTCACACTCGATCTCCACTGATGGTGAGGACACATCTGGAAATAGAAAAAGAGCATGGCATCAGCAGCATGGTCAAAACATGAAGTATTTATTAGTATATTAATTCTCATAACATTAAATATACATATTTATCTTTTTACATAGGAGGGTAAGAGGAAAGATTAGGAGGGCAGATAAGAGAAAACAACAGTTGATCACAAATGAAGCGGCTTCGACTAGAAATATAATATCAATGAATAAATGTAAACTTGCCTGTTTAAAAAAGAGGGTTCACAGTGCATCCTGTCTCCTTTCTTCTGCTCTTGTCTTGTGTCAGTCTGTCGTCAATGGTGGATCAACTGTAGCTCTGACTTCGTCCCTGCAGCTGTAATGTTCTCTGCTGTGATCCTCTGTGCTCACTGAAACTTCACACTCGATCTCAACTGATGGTGAGGACACATCTGGAAATAGAAAAAGAGCAGGGCATCGGCAGCATGGTCAAAACATGAAGTATTTATTAGTATATTAATTCTCATAACATTAAATATACATATTTATCTTTTTACATAGGAGGGTAAGAGGAAAGATTAGGAGGGCAGATAAGAGAAAACAACAGTTGATCACAAATGAAGCGGCTTCGACTAGAAATATAATATCAATGAATAAATGTAAACTTGCCTGTTTAAAAAAGAGGGTTCACAGTGCATCCTGTCTCCTTTCTTCTGCTCTTGTCTTGTGTCAGTCTGTCGTCTGGTGGATCAACTGTAGCTCTGACTTCGTCCCTGCAGCTGTAATGTTCTCTGCTGTGATCCTCTGTGCTCACTGAAACTTCACACTCGATCTCAACTGTTGGTGAGGACACATCTGGAAATAGAAAAAGAGCAGGACATCGGCAGCATGGTCAAAACATGAAGTATTTATTAGTATATTAATTCTCATAACATTAAATATACATATTTATCTTTTTACATAGGAGGGTAAGAGGAAAGATTAGGAGGGCAGATAAGAGAAAACAACAGTTGATCACAAATGAAGCGGCTTCGACTAGAAATATAATATCAATGAATAAATGTAAACTTGCCTGTTTAAAAAAGAGGGTTCACAGTGCATCCTGTCTCCTTTCTTCTGCTCTTGTCTTGTGTCTTAATGTAATTTCCTTTGCGCTCTCTAAAAGACGAACAACAGAAACAAAAGGAAATAACAGTTAATAACTTCAGCAGTGACTTTAAATAAAAGTATAATCTCATAAAAGTAGAAAAAGTACAGTAACATTTTTTGCTGTGTAAAAATTCTGCTAATAACTGAGAATTATATTTGTCTTTTTATATATGCTGGTTGATGGAGCATCCTGTCTCCTTTCTACTGCTCTTGTCTTGTGTCAGTCTGTCGTCTGGTGGATCAACTGTAGCTCTGACTTCGTCCCTGCAGCTGTAACGTTCTCTGCTGTGATCCTCTGTGCTCACTGAAACTTCACACTCGATCTCAACTGATGGTGAGGACACATCTGGAAATAGAAAAAGAGCATGGCATCAGCAGCATGGTCAAAACATGAAGTATTTATTAGTATATTAATTCTCATAACATTAAATATACATATTTATCTTTTTACATAGGAGGGTAAGAGGAAAGATTAGGAGGGCAGATAAGAGAAAACAACAGTTGATCACAAATGAAGCGGCTTCGACTAGAAATATAATATCAATGAATAAATGTAAACTTGCCTGTTTAAAAAAGAGGGTTCACAGTGCATCCTGTCTCCTTTCTTCTGCTCTTGTCTTGTGTCAGTCTGTCGTCAATGGTGGATCAACTGTAGCTCTGACTTCGTCCCTGCAGCTGTAATGTTCTCTGCTGTGATCCTCTGTGCTCACTGAAACTTCACACTCGATCTCAACTGATGGTGAGGACACATCTGGAAATAGAAAAAGAGCAGGGCATCGGCAGCATGGTCAAAACATGAAGTATTTATTAGTATATTAATTCTCATAACATTAAATATACATATTTATCTTTTTACATAGGAGGGTAAGAGGAAAGATTAGGAGGGCAGATAAGAGAAAACAACAGTTGATCACAAATGAAGCGGCTTCGACTAGAAATATAATATCAATGAATAAATGTAAACTTGCCTGTTTAAAAAAGAGGGTTCACAGTGCATCCTGTCTCCTTTCTTCTGCTCTTGTCTTGTGTCAGTCTGTCGTCTGGTGGATCAACTGTAGCTCTGACTTCGTCCCTGCAGCTGTAATGTTCTCTGCTGTGATCCTCTGTGCTCACTGAAACTTCACACTCGATCTCAACTGATGGTGAGGACACATCTGGAAATAGAAAAAGAGCAGGACATCGGCAGCATGGTCAAAACATGAAGTATTTATTAGTATATTAATTCTCATAACATTAAATATACATATTTATCTTTTTACATAGGAGGGTAAGAGGAAAGATTAGGAGGGCAGATAAGAGAAAACAACAGTTGATCACAAATGAAGCGGCTTCGACTAGAAATATAATATCAATGAATAAATGTAAACTTGCCTGTTTAAAAAAGAGGGTTCACAGTGCATCCTGTCTCCTTTCTTCTGCTCTTGTCTTGTGTCTTAATGTAATTTCCTTTGCGCTCTCTAAAAGACGAACAACAGAAACAAAAGGAAATAACAGTTAATAACTTCAGCAGTGACTTTAAATAAAAGTATAATCTCATAAAAGTAGAAAAAGTACAGTAACATTTTTTGCTGTGTAAAAATTCTGCTAATAACTGAGAATTATATTTGTCTTTTTATATATGCTGGTTGATGGAGCATCCTGTCTCCTTTCTACTGCTCTTGTCTTGTGTCAGTCTGTCGTCTGGTGGATCAACTGTAGCTCTGACTTCGTCCCTGCAGCTGTAACGTTCTCTGCTGTGATCCTCTGTGCTCACTGAAACTTCACACTCGATCTCAACTGATGGTGAGGACACATCTGGAAATAGAAAAAGAGCATGGCATCAGCAGCATGGTCAAAACATGAAGTATTTATTAGTATATTAATTCTCATAACATTAAATATACATATTTATCTTTTTACATAGAAGGGTAAGAGGAAAGATTAGGAGGGCAGATAAGAGAAAACAACAGTTGATCACAAATGAAGCGGCTTCGACTAGAAATATAATATCAATGAATAAATGTAAACTTGCCTGTTTAAAAAAGAGGGTTCACAGTGCATCCTGTCTCCTTTCTTCTGCTCTTGTCTTGTGTCAGTCTGTCGTCAATGGTGGATCAACTGTAGCTCTGACTTCGTCCCTGCAGCTGTAATGTTCTCTGCTGTGATCCTCTGTGCTCACTGAAACTTCACACTCGATCTCAACTGATGGTGAGGACACATCTGGAAATAGAAAAAGAGCAGGGCATCGGCAGCATGGTCAAAACATGAAGTATTTATTAGTATATTAATTCTCATAACATTAAATATACATATTTATCTTTTTACATAGGAGGGTAAGAGGAAAGATTAGGAGGGCAGATAAGAGAAAACAACAGTTGATCACAAATGAAGCGGCTTCGACTAGAAATATAATATCAATGAATAAATGTAAACTTGCCTGTTTAAAAAAGAGGGTTCACAGTGCATCCTGTCTCCTTTCTTCTGCTCTTGTCTTGTGTCAGTCTGTCGTCAATGGTGGATCAACTGTAGCTCTGACTTCGTCCCTGCAGCTGTAATGTTCTCTGCTGTGATCCTCTGTGCTCACTGAAACTTCACACTCGATCTCAACTGATGGTGAGGACACATCTGGAAATAGAAAAAGAGCAGGACATCGGCAGCATGGTCAAAACATGAAGTATTTATTAGTATATTAATTCTCATAACATTAAATATACATATTTATCTTTTTACATAGGAGGGTAAGAGGAAAGATTAGGAGGGCAGATAAGAGAAAACAACAGTTGATCACAAATGAAGCGGCTTCGACTAGAAATATAATATCAATGAATAAATGTAAACTTGCCTGTTTAAAAAAGAGGGTTCACAGTGCATCCTGTCTCCTTTCTTCTGCTCTTGTCTTGTGTCTTAATGTAATTTCCTTTGCGCTCTCTAAAAGACGAACAACAGAAACAAAAGGAAATAACAGTTAATAACTTCAGCAGTGACTTTAAATAAAAGTATAATCTCATAAAAGTAGAAAAAGTACAGTAACATTTTTTGCTGTGTAAAAATTCTGCTAATAACTGAGAATTATATTTGTCTTTTTATATATGCTGGTTGATGGAGCATCCTGTCTCCTTTCTACTGCTCTTGTCTTGTGTCAGTCTGTCGTCTGGTGGATCAACTGTAGCTCTGACTTCGTCCCTGCAGCTGTAACGTTCTCTGCTGTGATCCTCTGTGCTCACTGAAACTTCACACTCGATCTCAACTGATGGTGAGGACACATCTGGAAATAGAAAAAGAGCATGGCATCAGCAGCATGGTCAAAACATGAAGTATTTATTAGTATATTAATTCTCATAACATTAAATATACATATTTATCTTTTTACATAGGAGGGTAAGAGGAAAGATTAGGAGGGCAGATAAGAGAAAACAACAGTTGATCACAAATGAAGCGGCTTCGACTAGAAATATAATATCAATGAATAAATGTAAACTTGCCTGTTTAAAAAAGAGGGTTCACAGTGCATCCTGTCTCCTTTCTTCTGCTCTTGTCTTGTGTCAGTCTGTCGTCAATGGTGGATCAACTGTAGCTCTGACTTCGTCCCTGCAGCTGTAATGTTCTCTGCTGTGATCCTCTGTGCTCACTGAAACTTCACACTCGATCTCAACTGATGGTGAGGACACATCTGGAAATAGAAAAAGAGCAGGGCATCGGCAGCATGGTCAAAACATGAAGTATTTATTAGTATATTAATTCTCATAACATTAAATATACATATTTATCTTTTTACATAGGAGGGTAAGAGGAAAGATTAGGAGGGCAGATAAGAGAAAACAACAGTTGATCACAAATGAAGCGGCTTCGACTAGAAATATAATATCAATGAATAAATGTAAACTTGCCTGTTTAAAAAAGAGGGTTCACAGTGCATCCTGTCTCCTTTCTTCTGCTCTTGTCTTGTGTCAGTCTGTCGTCTGGTGGATCAACTGTAGCTCTGACTTCGTCCCTGCAGCTGTAATGTTCTCTGCTGTGATCCTCTGTGCTCACTGAAACTTCACACTCGATCTCAACTGATGGTGAGGACACATCTGGAAATAGAAAAAGAGCAGGACATCGGCAGCATGGTCAAAACATGAAGTATTTATTAGTATATTAATTCTCATAACATTAAATATACATATTTATCTTTTTACATAGGAGGGTAAGAGGAAAGATTAGGAGGGCAGATAAGAGAAAACAACAGTTGATCACAAATGAAGCGGCTTCGACTAGAAATATAATATCAATGAATAAATGTAAACTTGCCTGTTTAAAAAAGAGGGTTCACAGTGCATCCTGTCTCCTTTCTTCTGCTCTTGTCTTGTGTCTTAATGTAATTTCCTTTGCGCTCTCTAAAAGACGAACAACAGAAACAAAAGGAAATAACAGTTAATAACTTCAGCAGTGACTTTAAATAAAAGTATAATCTCATAAAAGTAGAAAAAGTACAGTAACATTTTTTGCTGTGTAAAAATTCTGCTAATAACTGAGAATTATATTTGTCTTTTTATATATGCTGGTTGATGGAGCATCCTGTCTCCTTTCTACTGCTCTTGTCTTGTGTCAGTCTGTCGTCTGGTGGATCAACTGTAGCTCTGACTTCGTCCCTGCAGCTGTAACGTTCTCTGCTGTGATCCTCTGTGCTCACTGAAACTTCACACTCGATCTCAACTGATGGTGAGGACACATCTGGAAATAGAAAAAGAGCATGGCATCAGCAGCATGGTCAAAACATGAAGTATTTATTAGTATATTAATTCTCATAACATTAAATATACATATTTATCTTTTTACATAGAAAGGTAAGAGGAAAGATTAGGAGGGCAGATAAGAGAAAACAACAGTTGATCACAAATGAAGCGGCTTCGACTAGAAATATAATATCAATGAATAAATGTAAACTTGCCTGTTTAAAAAAGAGGGTTCACAGTGCATCCTGTCTCCTTTCTTCTGCTCTTGTCTTGTGTCAGTCTGTCGTCAATGGTGGATCAACTGTAGCTCTGACTTCGTCCCTGCAGCTGTAATGTTCTCTGCTGTGATCCTCTGTGCTCACTGAAACTTCACACTCGATCTCAACTGATGGTGAGGACACATCTGGAAATAGAAAAAGAGCAGGGCATCGGCAGCATGGTCAAAACATGAAGTATTTATTAGTATATTAATTCTCATAACATTAAATATACATATTTATCTTTTTACATAGGAGGGTAAGAGGAAAGATTAGGAGGGCAGATAAGAGAAAACAACAGTTGATCACAAATGAAGCGGCTTCGACTAGAAATATAATATCAATGAATAAATGTAAACTTGCCTGTTTAAAAAAGAGGGTTCACAGTGCATCCTGTCTCCTTTCTTCTGCTCTTGTCTTGTGTCAGTCTGTCGTCAATGGTGGATCAACTGTAGCTCTGACTTCGTCCCTGCAGCTGTAATGTTCTCTGCTGTGATCCTCTGTGCTCACTGAAACTTCACACTCGATCTCAACTGATGGTGAGGACACATCTGGAAATAGAAAAAGAGCAGGACATCGGCAGCATGGTCAAAACATGAAGTATTTATTAGTATATTAATTCTCATAACATTAAATATACATATTTATCTTTTTACATAGGAGGGTAAGAGGAAAGATTAGGAGGGCAGATAAGAGAAAACAACAGTTGATCACAAATGAAGCGGCTTCGACTAGAAATATAATATCAATGAATAAATGTAAACTTGCCTGTTTAAAAAAGAGGGTTCACAGTGCATCCTGTCTCCTTTCTTCTGCTCTTGTCTTGTGTCTTAATGTAATTTCCTTTGCGCTCTCTAAAAGACGAACAACAGAAACAAAAGGAAATAACAGTTAATAACTTCAGCAGTGACTTTAAATAAAAGTATAATCTCATAAAAGTAGAAAAAGTACAGTAACATTTTTTGCTGTGTAAAAATTCTGCTAATAACTGAGAATTATATTTGTCTTTTTATATATGCTGGTTGATGGAGCATCCTGTCTCCTTTCTACTGCTCTTGTCTTGTGTCAGTCTGTCGTCTGGTGGATCAACTGTAGCTCTGACTTCGTCCCTGCAGCTGTAACGTTCTCTGCTGTGATCCTCTGTGCTCACTGAAACTTCACACTCGATCTCAACTGATGGTGAGGACACATCTGGAAATAGAAAAAGAGCATGGCATCAGCAGCATGGTCAAAACATGAAGTATTTATTAGTATATTAATTCTCATAACATTAAATATACATATTTATCTTTTTACATAGGAGGGTAAGAGGAAAGATTAGGAGGGCAGATAAGAGAAAACAACAGTTGATCACAAATGAAGCGGCTTCGACTAGAAATATAATATCAATGAATAAATGTAAACTTGCCTGTTTAAAAAAGAGGGTTCACAGTGCATCCTGTCTCCTTTCTTCTGCTCTTGTCTTGTGTCAGTCTGTCGTCAATGGTGGATCAACTGTAGCTCTGACTTCGTCCCTGCAGCTGTAATGTTCTCTGCTGTGATCCTCTGTGCTCACTGAAACTTCACACTCGATCTCAACTGATGGTGAGGACACATCTGGAAATAGAAAAAGAGCAGGGCATCGGCAGCATGGTCAAAACATGAAGTATTTATTAGTATATTAATTCTCATAACATTAAATATACATATTTATCTTTTTACATAGGAGGGTAAGAGGAAAGATTAGGAGGGCAGATAAGAGAAAACAACAGTTGATCACAAATGAAGCGGCTTCGACTAGAAATATAATATCAATGAATAAATGTAAACTTGCCTGTTTAAAAAAGAGGGTTCACAGTGCATCCTGTCTCCTTTCTTCTGCTCTTGTCTTGTGTCAGTCTGTCGTCTGGTGGATCAACTGTAGCTCTGACTTCGTCCCTGCAGCTGTAATGTTCTCTGCTGTGATCCTCTGTGCTCACTGAAACTTCACACTCGATCTCAACTGATGGTGAGGACACATCTGGAAATAGAAAAAGAGCAGGACATCGGCAGCATGGTCAAAACATGAAGTATTTATTAGTATATTAATTCTCATAACATTAAATATACATATTTATCTTTTTACATAGGAGGGTAAGAGGAAAGATTAGGAGGGCAGATAAGAGAAAACAACAGTTGATCACAAATGAAGCGGCTTCGACTAGAAATATAATATCAATGAATAAATGTAAACTTGCCTGTTTAAAAAAGAGGGTTCACAGTGCATCCTGTCTCCTTTCTTCTGCTCTTGTCTTGTGTCTTAATGTAATTTCCTTTGCGCTCTCTAAAAGACGAACAACAGAAACAAAAGGAAATAACAGTTAATAACTTCAGCAGTGACTTTAAATAAAAGTATAATCTCATAAAAGTAGAAAAAGTACAGTAACATTTTTTGCTGTGTAAAAATTCTGCTAATAACTGAGAATTATATTTGTCTTTTTATATATGCTGGTTGATGGAGCATCCTGTCTCCTTTCTACTGCTCTTGTCTTGTGTCAGTCTGTCGTCTGGTGGATCAACTGTAGCTCTGACTTCGTCCCTGCAGCTGTAACGTTCTCTGCTGTGATCCTCTGTGCTCACTGAAACTTCACACTCGATCTCAACTGATGGTGAGGACACATCTGGAAATAGAAAAAGAGCATGGCATCAGCAGCATGGTCAAAACATGAAGTATTTATTAGTATATTAATTCTCATAACATTAAATATACATATTTATCTTTTTACATAGAAAGGTAAGAGGAAAGATTAGGAGGGCAGATAAGAGAAAACAACAGTTGATCACAAATGAAGCGGCTTCGACTAGAAATATAATATCAATGAATAAATGTAAACTTGCCTGTTTAAAAAAGAGGGTTCACAGTGAATCCTGTCTCCTTTCTTCTGCTCTTGTCTTGTGTCAGTCTGTCGTCAATGGTGGATCAACTGTAGCTCTGACTTCGTCCCTGCAGCTGTAATGTTCTCTGCTGTGATCCTCTGTGCTCACTGAAACTTCACACTCGATCTCAACTGATGGTGAGGACACATCTGGAAATAGAAAAAGAGCAGGGCATCGGCAGCATGGTCAAAACATGAAGTATTTATTAGTATATTAATTCTCATAACATTAAATATACATATTTATCTTTTTACATAGGAGGGTAAGAGGAAAGATTAGGAGGGCAGATAAGAGAAAACAACAGTTGATCACAAATGAAGCGGCTTCGACTAGAAATATAATATCAATGAATAAATGTAAACTTGCCTGTTTAAAAAAGAGGGTTCACAGTGCATCCTGTCTCCTTTCTTCTGCTCTTGTCTTGTGTCAGTCTGTCGTCAATGGTGGATCAACTGTAGCTCTGACTTCGTCCCTGCAGCTGTAATGTTCTCTGCTGTGATCCTCTGTGCTCACTGAAACTTCACATTCGATCTCAACTGATGGTGAGGACACATCTGGAAATAGAAAAAGAGCAGGGCATCGGCAGCATGGTCAAAACATGAAGTATTTATTAGTATATTAATTCTCATAACATTAAATATACATATTTATCTTTTTATATAGGAGGGTAAGAGGAAAGATTAGGAGGGCAGATAAGAGAAAACAACAGTTGATCACAAATGAAGCGGCTTCGACTAGAAATATAATATCAATGAATAAATGTATACTTGCCTGTTTAAAAAAGAGGGTTCACAGTGCATCCTGTCTCCTTTCTTCTGCTCTTGTCTTGTGTCTTAATGTAATTTCCTTTGCGCTCTCTAAAAGACGAACAACAGAAACAAAAGGAAATAACAGTTAATAACTTCAGCAGTGACTTTAAATAAAAGTATAATCTCATAAAAGTAGAAAAAGTACAGTAACATTTTTTGCTGTGTAAAAATTCTGCTAATAACTGAGAATTATATTTGTCTTTTTATATATGCTGGTTGATGGAGCATCCTGTCTCCTTTCTACTGCTCTTGTCTTGTGTCAGTCTGTCGTCTGGTGGATCAACTGTAGCTCTGACTTCGTCCCTGCAGCTGTAACGTTCTCTGCTGTGATCCTCTGTGCTCACTGAAACTTCACACTCGATCTCCACTGATGGTGAGGACACATCTGGAAATAGAAAAAGAGCATGGCATCAGCAGCATGGTCAAAACATGAAGTATTTATTAGTATATTAATTCTCATAACATTAAATATACATATTTATCTTTTTACATAGGAGGGTAAGAGGAAAGATTAGGAGGGCAGATAAGAGAAAACAACAGTTGATCACAAATGAAGCGGCTTCGACTAGAAATATAATATCAATGAATAAATGTAAACTTGCCTGTTTAAAAAAGAGGGTTCACAGTGCATCCTGTCTCCTTTCTTCTGCTCTTGTCTTGTGTCAGTCTGTCGTCAATGGTGGATCAACTGTAGCTCTGACTTCGTCCCTGCAGCTGTAATGTTCTCTGCTGTGATCCTCTGTGCTCACTGAAACTTCACACTCGATCTCAACTGATGGTGAGGACACATCTGGAAATAGAAAAAGAGCAGGGCATCGGCAGCATGGTCAAAACATGAAGTATTTATTAGTATATTAATTCTCATAACATTAAATATACATATTTATCTTTTTACATAGGAGGGTAAGAGGAAAGATTAGGAGGGCAGATAAGAGAAAACAACAGTTGATCACAAATGAAGCGGCTTCGACTAGAAATATAATATCAATGAATAAATGTAAACTTGCCTGTTTAAAAAAGAGGGTTCACAGTGCATCCTGTCTCCTTTCTTCTGCTCTTGTCTTGTGTCAGTCTGTCGTCTGGTGGATCAACTGTAGCTCTGACTTCGTCCCTGCAGCTGTAATGTTCTCTGCTGTGATCCTCTGTGCTCACTGAAACTTCACACTCGATCTCAACTGTTGGTGAGGACACATCTGGAAATAGAAAAAGAGCAGGACATCGGCAGCATGGTCAAAACATGAAGTATTTATTAGTATATTAATTCTTATAACATTAAATATACATATTTATCTTTTTACATAGGAGGGTAAGAGGAAAGATTAGGAGGGCAGATAAGAGAAAACAACAGTTGATCACAAATGAAGCGGCTTCGACTAGAAATATAATATCAATGAATAAATGTAAACTTGCCTGTTTAAAAAAGAGGGTTCACAGTGCATCCTGTCTCCTTTCTTCTGCTCTTGTCTTGTGTCTTAATGTAATTTCCTTTGCGCTCTCTAAAAGACGAACAACAGAAACAAAAGGAAATAACAGTTAATAACTTCAGCAGTGACTTTAAATAAAAGTATAATCTCATAAAAGTAGAAAAAGTACAGTAACATTTTTTGCTGTGTAAAAATTCTGCTAATAACTGAGAATTATATTTGTCTTTTTATATATGCTGGTTGATGGAGCATCCTGTCTCCTTTCTACTGCTCTTGTCTTGTGTCAGTCTGTCGTCTGGTGGATCAACTGTAGCTCTGACTTCGTCCCTGCAGCTGTAACGTTCTCTGCTGTGATCCTCTGTGCTCACTGAAACTTCACACTCGATCTCAACTGATGGTGAGGACACATCTGGAAATAGAAAAAGAGCATGGCATCAGCAGCATGGTCAAAACATGAAGTATTTATTAGTATATTAATTCTCATAACATTAAATATACATATTTATCTTTTTACATAGGAGGGTAAGAGGAAAGATTAGGAGGGCAGATAAGAGAAAACAACAGTTGATCACAAATGAAGCGGCTTCGACTAGAAATATAATATCAATGAATAAATGTAAACTTGCCTGTTTAAAAAAGAGGGTTCACAGTGCATCCTGTCTCCTTTCTTCTGCTCTTGTCTTGTGTCAGTCTGTCGTCAATGGTGGATCAACTGTAGCTCTGACTTCGTCCCTGCAGCTGTAATGTTCTCTGCTGTGATCCTCTGTGCTCACTGAAACTTCACACTCGATCTCAACTGATGGTGAGGACACATCTGGAAATAGAAAAAGAGCAGGGCATCGGCAGCATGGTCAAAACATGAAGTATTTATTAGTATATTAATTCTCATAACATTAAATATACATATTTATCTTTTTACATAGGAGGGTAAGAGGAAAGATTAGGAGGGCAGATAAGAGAAAACAACAGTTGATCACAAATGAAGCGGCTTCGACTAGAAATATAATATCAATGAATAAATGTAAACTTGCCTGTTTAAAAAAGAGGGTTCACAGTGCATCCTGTCTCCTTTCTTCTGCTCTTGTCTTGTGTCAGTCTGTCGTCTGGTGGATCAACTGTAGCTCTGACTTCGTCCCTGCAGCTGTAATGTTCTCTGCTGTGATCCTCTGTGCTCACTGAAACTTCACACTCGATCTCAACTGATGGTGAGGACACATCTGGAAATAGAAAAAGAGCAGGACATCGGCAGCATGGTCAAAACATGAAGTATTTATTAGTATATTAATTCTCATAACATTAAATATACATATTTATCTTTTTACATAGGAGGGTAAGAGGAAAGATTAGGAGGGCAGATAAGAGAAAACAACAGTTGATCACAAATGAAGCGGCTTCGACTAGAAATATAATATCAATGAATAAATGTAAACTTGCCTGTTTAAAAAAGAGGGTTCACAGTGCATCCTGTCTCCTTTCTTCTGCTCTTGTCTTGTGTCTTAATGTAATTTCCTTTGCGCTCTCTAAAAGACGAACAACAGAAACAAAAGGAAATAACAGTTAATAACTTCAGCAGTGACTTTAAATAAAAGTATAATCTCATAAAAGTAGAAAAAGTACAGTAACATTTTTTGCTGTGTAAAAATTCTGCTAATAACTGAGAATTATATTTGTCTTTTTATATATGCTGGTTGATGGAGCATCCTGTCTCCTTTCTACTGCTCTTGTCTTGTGTCAGTCTGTCGTCTGGTGGATCAACTGTAGCTCTGACTTCGTCCCTGCAGCTGTAACGTTCTCTGCTGTGATCCTCTGTGCTCACTGAAACTTCACACTCGATCTCAACTGATGGTGAGGACACATCTGGAAATAGAAAAAGAGCATGGCATCAGCAGCATGGTCAAAACATGAAGTATTTATTAGTATATTAATTCTCATAACATTAAATATACATATTTATCTTTTTACATAGAAAGGTAAGAGGAAAGATTAGGAGGGCAGATAAGAGAAAACAACAGTTGATCACAAATGAAGCGGCTTCGACTAGAAATATAATATCAATGAATAAATGTAAACTTGCCTGTTTAAAAAAGAGGGTTCACAGTGAATCCTGTCTCCTTTCTTCTGCTCTTGTCTTGTGTCAGTCTGTCGTCAATGGTGGATCAACTGTAGCTCTGACTTCGTCCCTGCAGCTGTAATGTTCTCTGCTGTGATCCTCTGTGCTCACTGAAACTTCACACTCGATCTCAACTGATGGTGAGGACACATCTGGAAATAGAAAAAGAGCAGGGCATCGGCAGCATGGTCAAAACATGAAGTATTTATTAGTATATTAATTCTCATAACATTAAATATACATATTTATCTTTTTACATAGGAGGGTAAGAGGAAAGATTAGGAGGGCAGATAAGAGAAAACAACAGTTGATCACAAATGAAGCGGCTTCGACTAGAAATATAATATCAATGAATAAATGTAAACTTGCCTGTTTAAAAAAGAGGGTTCACAGTGCATCCTGTCTCCTTTCTTCTGCTCTTGTCTTGTGTCAGTCTGTCGTCAATGGTGGATCAACTGTAGCTCTGACTTCGTCCCTGCAGCTGTAATGTTCTCTGCTGTGATCCTCTGTGCTCACTGAAACTTCACACTCGATCTCAACTATGGTGAGGACACATCTGGAAATAGAAAAAGAGCAGGGCATCGGCAGCATGGTCAAAACATGAAGTATTTATTAGTATATTAATTCTCATAACATTAAATATACATATTTATCTTTTTACATAGGAGGGTAAGAGGAAAGATTAGGAGGGCAGATAAGAGAAAACAACAGTTGATCACAAATGAAGCGGCTTCGACTAGAAATATAATATCAATGAATAAATGTAAACTTGCCTGTTTAAAAAAGAGGGTTCACAGTGCATCCTGTCTCCTTTCTTCTGCTCTTGTCTTGTGTCAGTCTGTCGTCAATGGTGGATCAACTGTAGCTCTGACTTCGTCCCTGCAGCTGTAATGTTCTCTGCTGTGATCCTCTGTGCTCACTGAAACTTCACATTCGATCTCAACTGATGGTGAGGACACATCTGGAAATAGAAAAAGAGCAGGGCATCGGCAGCATGGTCAAAACATGAAGTATTTATTAGTATATTAATTCTCATAACATTAAATATACATATTTATCTTTTTATATAGGAGGGTAAGAGGAAAGATTAGGAGGGCAGATAAGAGAAAACAACAGTTGATCACAAATGAAGCGGCTTCGACTAGAAATATAATATCAATGAATAAATGTAAACTTGCCTGTTTAAAAAAGAGGGTTCACAGTGCATCCTGTCTCCTTTCTTCTGCTCTTGTCTTGTGTCTTAATGTAATTTCCTTTGCGCTCTCTAAAAGACGAACAACAGAAACAAAAGGAAATAACAGTTAATAACTTCAGCAGTGACTTTAAATAAAAGTATAATCTCATAAAAGTAGAAAAAGTACAGTAACATTTTTTGCTGTGTAAAAATTCTGCTAATAACTGAGAATTATATTTGTCTTTTTATATATGCTGGTTGATGGAGCATCCTGTCTCCTTTCTACTGCTCTTGTCTTGTGTCAGTCTGTCGTCTGGTGGATCAACTGTAGCTCTGACTTCGTCCCTGCAGCTGTAACGTTCTCTGCTGTGATCCTCTGTGCTCACTGAAACTTCACACTCGATCTCCACTGATGGTGAGGACACATCTGGAAATAGAAAAAGAGCATGGCATCAGCAGCATGGTCAAAACATGAAGTATTTATTAGTATATTAATTCTCATAACATTAAATATACATATTTATCTTTTTACATAGGAGGGTAAGAGGAAAGATTAGGAGGGCAGATAAGAGAAAACAACAGTTGATCACAAATGAAGCGGCTTCGACTAGAAATATAATATCAATGAATAAATGTAAACTTGCCTGTTTAAAAAAGAGGGTTCACAGTGCATCCTGTCTCCTTTCTTCTGCTCTTGTCTTGTGTCAGTCTGTCGTCAATGGTGGATCAACTGTAGCTCTGACTTCGTCCCTGCAGCTGTAATGTTCTCTGCTGTGATCCTCTGTGCTCACTGAAACTTCACACTCGATCTCAACTGATGGTGAGGACACATCTGGAAATAGAAAAAGAGCAGGGCATCGGCAGCATGGTCAAAACATGAAGTATTTATTAGTATATTAATTCTCATAACATTAAATATACATATTTATCTTTTTACATAGGAGGGTAAGAGGAAAGATTAGGAGGGCAGATAAGAGAAAACAACAGTTGATCACAAATGAAGCGGCTTCGACTAGAAATATAATATCAATGAATAAATGTAAACTTGCCTGTTTAAAAAAGAGGGTTCACAGTGCATCCTGTCTCCTTTCTTCTGCTCTTGTCTTGTGTCAGTCTGTCGTCTGGTGGATCAACTGTAGCTCTGACTTCGTCCCTGCAGCTGTAATGTTCTCTGCTGTGATCCTCTGTGCTCACTGAAACTTCACACTCGATCTCAACTGATGGTGAGGACACATCTGGAAATAGAAAAAGAGCAGGACATCGGCAGCATGGTCAAAACATGAAGTATTTATTAGTATATTAATTCTCATAACATTAAATATACATATTTATCTTTTTACATAGGAGGGTAAGAGGAAAGATTAGGAGGGCAGATAAGAGAAAACAACAGTTGATCACAAATGAAGCGGCTTCGACTAGAAATATAATATCAATGAATAAATGTAAACTTGCCTGTTTAAAAAAGAGGGTTCACAGTGCATCCTGTCTCCTTTCTTCTGCTCTTGTCTTGTGTCTTAATGTAATTTCCTTTGCGCTCTCTAAAAGACGAACAACAGAAACAAAAGGAAATAACAGTTAATAACTTCAGCAGTGACTTTAAATAAAAGTATAATCTCATAAAAGTAGAAAAAGTACAGTAACATTTTTTGCTGTGTAAAAATTCTGCTAATAACTGAGAATTATATTTGTCTTTTTATATATGCTGGTTGATGGAGCATCCTGTCTCCTTTCTACTGCTCTTGTCTTGTGTCAGTCTGTCGTCTGGTGGATCAACTGTAGCTCTGACTTCGTCCCTGCAGCTGTAACGTTCTCTGCTGTGATCCTCTGTGCTCACTGAAACTTCACACTCGATCTCAACTGATGGTGAGGACACATCTGGAAATAGAAAAAGAGCATGGCATCAGCAGCATGGTCAAAACATGAAGTATTTATTAGTATATTAATTCTCATAACATTAAATATACATATTTATCTTTTTACATAGAAAGGTAAGAGGAAAGATTAGGAGGGCAGATAAGAGAAAACAACAGTTGATCACAAATGAAGCGGCTTCGACTAGAAATATAATATCAATGAATAAATGTAAACTTGCCTGTTTAAAAAAGAGGGTTCACAGTGCATCCTGTCTCCTTTCTTCTGCTCTTGTCTTGTGTCAGTCTGTCGTCAATGGTGGATCAACTGTAGCTCTGACTTCGTCCCTGCAGCTGTAATGTTCTCTGCTGTGATCCTCTGTGCTCACTGAAACTTCACACTCGATCTCAACTGATGGTGAGGACACATCTGGAAATAGAAAAAGAGCAGGGCATCGGCAGCATGGTCAAAACATGAAGTATTTATTAGTATATTAATTCTCATAACATTAAATATACATATTTATCTTTTTACATAGGAGGGTAAGAGGAAAGATTAGGAGGGCAGATAAGAGAAAACAACAGTTGATCACAAATGAAGCGGCTTCGACTAGAAATATAATATCAATGAATAAATGTAAACTTGCCTGTTTAAAAAAGAGGGTTCACAGTGCATCCTGTCTCCTTTCTTCTGCTCTTGTCTTGTGTCAGTCTGTCGTCTGGTGGATCAACTGTAGCTCTGACTTCGTCCCTGCAGCTGTAATGTTCTCTGCTGTGATCCTCTGTGCTCACTGAAACTTCACACTCGATCTCAACTGATGGTGAGGACACATCTGGAAATAGAAAAAGAGCAGGACATCGGCAGCATGGTCAAAACATGAAGTATTTATTAGTATATTAATTCTCATAACATTAAATATACATATTTATCTTTTTACATAGGAGGGTAAGAGGAAAGATTAGGAGGGCAGATAAGAGAAAACAACAGTTGATCACAAATGAAGCGGCTTCGACTAGAAATATAATATCAATGAATAAATGTAAACTTGCCTGTTTAAAAAAGAGGGTTCACAGTGCATCCTGTCTCCTTTCTTCTGCTCTTGTCTTGTGTCTTAATGTAATTTCCTTTGCGCTCTCTAAAAGACGAACAACAGAAACAAAAGGAAATAACAGTTAATAACTTCAGCAGTGACTTTAAATAAAAGTATAATCTCATAAAAGTAGAAAAAGTACAGTAACATTTTTTGCTGTGTAAAAATTCTGCTAATAACTGAGAATTATATTTGTCTTTTTATATATGCTGGTTGATGGAGCATCCTGTCTCCTTTCTACTGCTCTTGTCTTGTGTCAGTCTGTCGTCTGGTGGATCAACTGTAGCTCTGACTTCGTCCCTGCAGCTGTAACGTTCTCTGCTGTGATCCTCTGTGCTCACTGAAACTTCACACTCGATCTCAACTGATGGTGAGGACACATCTGGAAATAGAAAAAGAGCATGGCATCAGCAGCATGGTCAAAACATGAAGTATTTATTAGTATATTAATTCTCATAACATTAAATATACATATTTATCTTTTTACATAGGAGGGTAAGAGGAAAGATTAGGAGGGCAGATAAGAGAAAACAACAGTTGATCACAAATGAAGCGGCTTCGACTAGAAATATAATATCAATGAATAAATGTAAACTTGCCTGTTTAAAAAAGAGGGTTCACAGTGCATCCTGTCTCCTTTCTTCTGCTCTTGTCTTGTGTCAGTCTGTCGTCAATGGTGGATCAACTGTAGCTCTGACTTCGTCCCTGCAGCTGTAATGTTCTCTGCTGTGATCCTCTGTGCTCACTGAAACTTCACACTCGATCTCAACTGATGGTGAGGACACATCTGGAAATAGAAAAAGAGCAGGGCATCGGCAGCATGGTCAAAACATGAAGTATTTATTAGTATATTAATTCTCATAACATTAAATATACATATTTATCTTTTTACATAGGAGGGTAAGAGGAAAGATTAGGAGGGCAGATAAGAGAAAACAACAGTTGATCACAAATGAAGCGGCTTCGACTAGAAATATAATATCAATGAATAAATGTAAACTTGCCTGTTTAAAAAAGAGGGTTCACAGTGCATCCTGTCTCCTTTCTTCTGCTCTTGTCTTGTGTCAGTCTGTCGTCAATGGTGGATCAACTGTAGCTCTGACTTCGTCCCTGCAGCTGTAATGTTCTCTGCTGTGATCCTCTGTGCTCACTGAAACTTCACACTCGATCTCAACTGATGGTGAGGACACATCTGGAAATAGAAAAAGAGCAGGGCATCGGCAGCATGGTCAAAACATGAAGTATTTATTAGTATATTAATTCTCATAACATTAAATATACATATTTATCTTTTTACATAGGAGGGTAAGAGGAAAGATTAGGAGGGCAGATAAGAGAAAACAACAGTTGATCACAAATGAAGCGGCTTCGACTAGAAATATAATATCAATGAATAAATGTAAACTTGCCTGTTTAAAAAAGAGGGTTCACAGTGCATCCTGTCTCCTTTCTTCTGCTCTTGTCTTGTGTCAGTCTGTCGTCTGGTGGATCAACTGTAGCTCTGACTTCGTCCCTGCAGCTGTAATGTTCTCTGCTGTGATCCTCTGTGCTCACTGAAACTTCACACTCGATCTCAACTGATGGTGAGGACACATCTGGAAATAGAAAAAGAGCAGGACATCGGCAGCATGGTCAAAACATGAAGTATTTATTAGTATATTAATTCTCATAACATTAAATATACATATTTATCTTTTTACATAGGAGGGTAAGAGGAAAGATTAGGAGGGCAGATAAGAGAAAACAACAGTTGATCACAAATGAAGCGGCTTCGACTAGAAATATAATATCAATGAATAAATGTAAACTTGCCTGTTTAAAAAAGAGGGTTCACAGTGCATCCTGTCTCCTTTCTTCTGCTCTTGTCTTGTGTCTTAATGTAATTTCCTTTGCGCTCTCTAAAAGACGAACAACAGAAACAAAAGGAAATAACAGTTAATAACTTCAGCAGTGACTTTAAATAAAAGTATAATCTCATAAAAGTAGAAAAAGTACAGTAACATTTTTTGCTGTGTAAAAATTCTGCTAATAACTGAGAATTATATTTGTCTTTTTATATATGCTGGTTGATGGAGCATCCTGTCTCCTTTCTACTGCTCTTGTCTTGTGTCAGTCTGTCGTCTGGTGGATCAACTGTAGCTCTGACTTCGTCCCTGCAGCTGTAACGTTCTCTGCTGTGATCCTCTGTGCTCACTGAAACTTCACACTCGATCTCAACTGATGGTGAGGACACATCTGGAAATAGAAAAAGAGCATGGCATCAGCAGCATGGTCAAAACATGAAGTATTTATTAGTATATTAATTCTCATAACATTAAATATACATATTTATCTTTTTACATAGAAAGGTAAGAGGAAAGATTAGGAGGGCAGATAAGAGAAAACAACAGTTGATCACAAATGAAGCGGCTTCGACTAGAAATATAATATCAATGAATAAATGTAAACTTGCCTGTTTAAAAAAGAGGGTTCACAGTGCATCCTGTCTCCTTTCTTCTGCTCTTGTCTTGTGTCAGTCTGTCGTCAATGGTGGATCAACTGTAGCTCTGACTTCGTCCCTGCAGCTGTAATGTTCTCTGCTGTGATCCTCTGTGCTCACTGAAACTTCACACTCGATCTCAACTGATGGTGAGGACACATCTGGAAATAGAAAAAGAGCAGGGCATCGGCAGCATGGTCAAAACATGAAGTATTTATTAGTATATTAATTCTCATAACATTAAATATACATATTTATCTTTTTACATAGGAGGGTAAGAGGAAAGATTAGGAGGGCAGATAAGAGAAAACAACAGTTGATCACAAATGAAGCGGCTTCGACTAGAAATATAATATCAATGAATAAATGTAAACTTGCCTGTTTAAAAAAGAGGGTTCACAGTGCATCCTGTCTCCTTTCTTCTGCTCTTGTCTTGTGTCAGTCTGTCGTCAATGGTGGATCAACTGTAGCTCTGACTTCGTCCCTGCAGCTGTAATGTTCTCTGCTGTGATCCTCTGTGCTCACTGAAACTTCACATTCGATCTCAACTGATGGTGAGGACACATCTGGAAATAGAAAAAGAGCAGGGCATCGGCAGCATGGTCAAAACATGAAGTATTTATTAGTATATTAATTCTCATAACATTAAATATACATATTTATCTTTTTACATAGGAGGGTAAGAGGAAAGATTAGGAGGGCAGATAAGAGAAAACAACAGTTGATCACAAATGAAGCGGCTTCGACTAGAAATATAATATCAATGAATAAATGTAAACTTGCCTGTTTAAAAAAGAGGGTTCACAGTGCATCCTGTCTCCTTTCTTCTGCTCTTGTCTTGTGTCTTAATGTAATTTCCTTTGCGCTCTCTAAAAGACGAACAACAGAAACAAAAGGAAATAACAGTTAATAACTTCAGCAGTGACTTTAAATAAAAGTATAATCTCATAAAAGTAGAAAAAGTACAGTAACATTTTTTGCTGTGTAAAAATTCTGCTAATAACTGAGAATTATATTTGTCTTTTTATATATGCTGGTTGATGGAGCATCCTGTCTCCTTTCTACTGCTCTTGTCTTGTGTCAGTCTGTCGTCTGGTGGATCAACTGTAGCTCTGACTTCGTCCCTGCAGCTGTAACGTTCTCTGCTGTGATCCTCTGTGCTCACTGAAACTTCACACTCGATCTCAACTGATGGTGAGGACACATCTGGAAATAGAAAAAGAGCATGGCATCAGCAGCATGGTCAAAACATGAAGTATTTATTAGTATATTAATTCTCATAACATTAAATATACATATTTATCTTTTTACATAGGAGGGTAAGAGGAAAGATTAGGAGGGCAGATAAGAGAAAACAACAGTTGATCACAAATGAAGCGGCTTCGACTAGAAATATAATATCAATGAATAAATGTAAACTTGCCTGTTTAAAAAAGAGGGTTCACAGTGCATCCTGTCTCCTTTCTTCTGCTCTTGTCTTGTGTCAGTCTGTCGTCAATGGTGGATCAACTGTAGCTCTGACTTCGTCCCTGCAGCTGTAATGTTCTCTGCTGTGATCCTCTGTGCTCACTGAAACTTCACACTCGATCTCAACTGATGGTGAGGACACATCTGGAAATAGAAAAAGAGCAGGGCATCGGCAGCATGGTCAAAACATGAAGTATTTATTAGTATATTAATTCTCATAACATTAAATATACATATTTATCTTTTTACATAGGAGGGTAAGAGGAAAGATTAGGAGGGCAGATAAGAGAAAACAACAGTTGATCACAAATGAAGCGGCTTCGACTAGAAATATAATATCAATGAATAAATGTAAACTTGCCTGTTTAAAAAAGAGGGTTCACAGTGCATCCTGTCTCCTTTCTTCTGCTCTTGTCTTGTGTCAGTCTGTCGTCTGGTGGATCAACTGTAGCTCTGACTTCGTCCCTGCAGCTGTAATGTTCTCTGCTGTGATCCTCTGTGCTCACTGAAACTTCACACTCGATCTCAACTGATGGTGAGGACACATCTGGAAATAGAAAAAGAGCAGGACATCGGCAGCATGGTCAAAACATGAAGTATTTATTAGTATATTAATTCTCATAACATTAAATATACATATTTATCTTTTTACATAGGAGGGTAAGAGGAAAGATTAGGAGGGCAGATAAGAGAAAACAACAGTTGATCACAAATGAAGCGGCTTCGACTAGAAATATAATATCAATGAATAAATGTAAACTTGCCTGTTTAAAAAAGAGGGTTCACAGTGCATCCTGTCTCCTTTCTTCTGCTCTTGTCTTGTGTCTTAATGTAATTTCCTTTGCGCTCTCTAAAAGACGAACAACAGAAACAAAAGGAAATAACAGTTAATAACTTCAGCAGTGACTTTAAATAAAAGTATAATCTCATAAAAGTAGAAAAAGTACAGTAACATTTTTTGCTGTGTAAAAATTCTGCTAATAACTGAGAATTATATTTGTCTTTTTATATATGCTGGTTGATGGAGCATCCTGTCTCCTTTCTACTGCTCTTGTCTTGTGTCAGTCTGTCGTCTGGTGGATCAACTGTAGCTCTGACTTCGTCCCTGCAGCTGTAACGTTCTCTGCTGTGATCCTCTGTGCTCACTGAAACTTCAC
>CAMQGK010000366.1:0-277632 GCA_947000775.1 Pterois miles | reverse complement strand
CGTGGGGCGGCAGCCGTTGCCGTAAAGGAGGCAAAGCAGCGGGTGTGGGAGGAGTTCGGAGCAGCGATGGAGAAGGACTTTCGGTCGGCACCAAGGTGCTTCTGGAAAACTGTCCGGCACCTCAGGAGGGGGAAACGGGGACCATCCAAGCTGTGTACAGTAAGGATGGGACACTGTTGACCTCAACTGAGGAGGTAACCGGGCGGTGGAAGGAGCACTTTGAAGAACTCCTAAACCCGACTGATATGCCCTCTCTTGTAGAGGCAGAGCTGGAAGCTGATGGAGGATCGTCGTCAGTTTCCCCAGGGAAGTCACTGAGGTAGTTAAACAGCTCCGCAGTGGCAAGGCCCCGGGGATTGACGAGATTCGCCCAGAAATGCTGAAGGCTCTGGGTGTGGAGGGGCTGTCATGGATGACACGCCTCTTCAACATTGCGTGGAAGTTGGGGACAGTGCCTAAAGAGTGGCAGACCGGGGTGGTGGTTCCCCTGTTCAAAAAGGGGGACCAGAGAGTGTGTGCCAATTACAGGGGTATCACACTACTCAGCCTCCCTGGTAAAGTCTACTCTAGGGTGCTGGATAGGAGGGTCTGGCCGATAGTCGAACCTCAGATTGAAGAGGAACAATGCGGATTTCGTCCTGGCCGTGGAACAGCGGACCAGCTCTTCACTCTCACAAGGATCCTTGAGGGGGCCTGGGAGTATGCCCATCCAGTCTAGATGTGTTTTGTAGACTTGGAGAAGGCGTACGATCGGGTCCCCCGGGGTATACTGTGGGAGGTGCTGCGGGAGTATGGGGTGAGGGGGTCACTTCTCAGGGCCATCCAATCTCTGTACTCCCAAAGCGAGAGCTGCGTCCGGGTTCTCGGCAGTAAGTCGGACTCGTTTCCGGTGGGCGTTGGCCTTCGCCAGGGTTGCGCCTTGTCTCCAATCCTGTTCATGATATTCATGGACAGGATATTGAGGCGTAGTCGGGGGGAGGAGGGTTTGCAGATTGGTGTGCTGAAGATCTCATCGCTGCTTTTTGCAGATGATGTGGTTCTGCTGGCATCATCAGTCTGTGACCTCCAGCGCTCACTGAATTGGTTCGCAGCCGAGTGTGAAGCAGCTGGGATGAGGATCAGCACCTCAAAATCGGAGGCCATGGTTCTCAGCAGGAAACCGATGGATTGTCTACTCCAGGTAGGGAATGAGTCTTTACCCCAAGTGAAGGAGTTCAAGTACCTCGGGGTCTTGTTCACGAGTGAGGGAACAATGGAACGTGAGATTGGCCGGAGAATCGGAGCAGCGGGGGCGGAATTGCATCGCTGTACCGCACCGTTGTGACGAAGAGAGAGTTGAGCCGGAAGGCAAAGCTCTCTATCTACCAGTCAATATTCGTGCCTACTCTCACCTATGGTCATGAGGGCTGGGTCATGACCGAAAGAACTAGATCGCGAGTACAAGCGGCCGAAATGGGTTTCCTCAGGAGGGTGGCTGGCATCTCCCTTAGAAATGAGGTGAGAAGCTCAGTCATCCGTGAGGGACTCGGAGTAGAGCCGCTGTTCCTTTGCGTTGAAAGGAGCCAGTTGAGGTGGTTCGGGCATCTGGTAAGGATGCCTCCTGGGCGCCTCCCTAGGGAGGTGTTCCAGGCACGACCAGCTGGGAGGAGACCCCGGGGACGACCCAGGACTAGATGGAGAGATTATATCTCCACACTGGCCTGGGAACGCCTCGGGATCCCCCAGTCAGAGCTGGTTAATGTGGCCCGGGAAAGGGAAGTTTGGGGTCCCCTGCTGGAGCTGTTGCCCCCGCGACCTGACCCCGGATAAGCGGTTGAAGATGAAGATGAAGAGATGAAGATGAAGAAGATGTACTATGGCGTTTTTTTTTGTAAAATTTTCCAACATTTCATGAAATGACTTTTGCTTACCATAGAATCATTATACATGCTATAATGCGATCGTTTTCATGTTTTTTTTAAATTTCAAAAAAATTTGACCTTTTCATCGAAAAATTTCGACATACTATACTATGGCGTTTTTTTGTAAAATTTTCCAACATTTCACGAAATAACAAATTTCACGACGTATTATAGCATGTAGAATGAGTCTATGGTGAGCAAAAGTCATTTCGTGAAATGTTGGAAAATTTTACAAAAAAAACGCCATAGTATAGGATGTCGAAATTTTTCGATGAAAACGTCAAATTTTTTTGAACTAAACTAAAAAAAGAATCCTAGTATACTACGTTGGAAAATGTCGTGAAAAAAATCATGTCGAAAAAAGTCCTGAAAAAAGTCATAGTATAGTATGTCAAAAAAAGTCAGTATAGTATGTCGAAAAAAGTCATTGTATACTATGTTGAAAAACGTCATAGTATAGTACGTCAAAAAAGTCATGAAAAAGTCATAGTATAATGTGTCGAAAAAAGTCAGTATAATATGTCGGGAAAAAAGTCATGAAAAAAGTAATAGTATAGTATGTTGAAAAAAGTCATAGTATAGTATGTTGAAAAAAGTCATGAAAAAGTCATAGTATAGTGTGTCGAAAAAAGGCAGTATAGAATGTCGAAAAAAGTCATGGTATAGTATGTCGAAAAAAAGTCACAGTATAGTATGCCGAAAAAAGTCATGAAAAAGTCATAGTATAGTATGTCGAAAAAGTCAACGTATAGAATGTTGAAAAAAGTCATGAAAAAAGGCATAGTATAGTATGTCGAAAAAAGTCATCGTATAGCATATTGAAAACAGTAGTGAAAAAGTCATACTATAGTATGTTGAAAAACGTCCTCGTTGAAAAAAGTGGTTAAAAGTCATTGTATAGCATGTCGAAAAAAAAGTCATAAAAAAAAAAGTCATAGAATAGTGTGTCGAAAAAAGTCAGTATAATGTCGGAAAAAAGTCATGAAAAAAGTCATAGTATAGCATGTCGAAAAAAGTCATCATACAGAATGTCGAAAAAAGTCATCATACAGAATGTCGAAAAAAGTCATAGTATAGTATGTCGAAAAAAGTCATGAGAAAAGTCATAGTATAGTATGTCGAAAAAAGTCATAGTATAGTATGTCGAAAAAAGTCAGTATAGTACGCCGAAAAAAAGTCATTGTATACTATGTTGAAAAACGTCATAGTATAGTACGTCGAAAAAGTCATAAAAAAAGTCATAGTATAGTATGTTGAAAAAAGTCATAGTATAGTATTTTGAAAAAAGTCATGAAAAAGTCATAGTATAGTGTGTCGAAAAAAGTCATGGTAAAGAATGTCGAAAAAAGTCATGGTATAGTATGTCGAAAAAAGTCACAGTATAGTATGCCGAAAAAAGTCATGAAAAAAGCTATAGTATAGAATGTCAAAAAAGTCATAGTATAGTATGTTGAAAAAGTCAACGTATAGAATGTCGAAAAAAGTCATGAAAAAGTCAGTGTAATGTGTCGAAAAAAGGCAGTATAGAATGTCGAAAAAAGTCATGGTAAAGAATGTCGAAAAAAAGTCATCGTATAGTATGTCGAAAAAAGTCACAGTATAGTATGCCGAAAAAAGTCATGAAAAAAGCTATACTATAGAATGTCAAAAAAGTCATAATATAATATGTCGAAAAAGTCAACGTATAGAATGTTGAAAAAAGTCATGAAAAAAGGCATAGTATAGTATGTCGAAAAAAGTCATCGTATAGCATGTTGAAAACAGTAGTGAAAAAGTCATACTATAGTATGTTGAAAAACGTCCTCGTTGAAAAAAGTGGTTAAAAGTCATTGTATAGCATGTCGAAAAAAAGTCATGAAAAAAGTCATAGAATAGTGTGTTAAAAAAAAGTCAGTATAATGTCGGAAAAAAGTCATGAAAAAAGTCATAGTATAGCATGTTGAAAAAAGTCATCATACAGAATGTCGAAAAAAGTCATCATACAGAATGTCGAAAAAAGTCATACAGAATGTCGAAAAAAGTCATAGTGTAGTATGTCGAAAAAAAGTCATGAGAAAAGTCATAGTATAGTATGTTGAAAAAAGTCATAGTATAGTATGTCGAAAAAAGTCAGTATAGTATGCCGAAAAAAAGTCATTGTATACTATGTTGAAAAACGTCATAGTATAGTACGTCGAAAAAGTCATAGTATAGTATGTTGAAAAAAGTAATGAAAAAGTCATAGTATAATGTGTCGAAAAAAAGTCAGTATAACATGTCGGGAAAAAAAGTCATGAAAAAAGTAATAGTATAGTATGTTGAAAAAAGTCATGAAAAAAGGCATAGAATAGTAGGTCGAAAAAAGTCATCATATAGCATGTTGAAAACAGTAGTGAAAAAGTCATACTATAGTATGTTGAAAAACGTCCTCGTTGAAAAAAGTGGTTAAAAGTCGTATAGCATGTCGAAAAAAGTCATGAAGAAAGTCATAGAATAGTGTGTCGAAAAAAGTCAGTATAATGCCGGAAAAAAGTCATGAAAAAAGTCATAGTAGTATATAGTATAGCATGTTGAAAAAAGTCATCATACAGAATGTCGAAAAAAGTCGTAGTATAGTATGTCGAAAAAAGTCATGAGAAAAGTCATAGCATAGTATGTCGAAAAAAGTCATAGGTATGTCGAAAAAAGTAATATTATAGTATGTTGAAAAAAGTCATGACAAAGTCATAGTATAGTGTGTCGAAAAAAGTCAGTATAATATGTCGGGGAAAAAAAAAGTCATGAAAAAAGTAATAGTATAGTATGTCGAAAAAAGTCGTAGTATAGTATGTTTAAAAAAGTCATGAACAAAGTCATTTTATAGTATGTCGAAAAAAGTCATTAAAAAAGTCATAGTATAGTATGTTGAAAAAATGTCATAGTATAGTGTGTCGAAAAAAGTCAGTATATGTCGAAAAAAAGTCATAGTATAGTATGTTGAAAAAAGTCATGAAAAAGTCATAGTATAGTATGTCCAAAAAAGTCATGAACAAAGTCCTTTTATAGTATGTCGAAAAAAGTCATTAAAAAAGTCATAGTATAGCATGTCGAAAAAAGTCATGGAAAAAGTCTTAGTATAGTGTGTCGAAAAAAGTCAGTATAAAATGTCGAAAAAAGTCATGAAAAAGGTCATAGTTACAGTATGTCGAAAAAAATCATGAAGAAAGTCAGTATGTGTCGAAAAAAGTCATGAAAAAAGTCATAGTATAATGTGTCATGACAAAATTCATAGTACAGTATGTCGAAAAAAACTCACGAAAACTCATAGTATAGTAATTCGAAAAAAGTAATGAAAAAAGTCATGGAAAAAATTTATAGCATAGTATTTCAAAAAAACGTCATAGTATAGTATGTTGAAAAACAACCTCGTATAGTACGTTGGAAAATGTCATGAAAAAAGTCATAGTATATTATGTTGAAATTAAGTCATGAAAAAAGTCATAATGGTGGACACCGGTGGTCAGGGAAGCTGTCCGACTGAAGAAGGAGTCCTTCCGGGATATGTTATCTCGGAGGACTCCGGAGGCAGTTGCAAGGTACCGACGGGCCCGTGGGGCGGCAGCCGTTGCCGTAAAGGAGGCAAAGCAGCAGGTGTGGGAGGAGTTCGGAGCAGCGATGGAGAAGGACTTTCGGTCCGCACCAAGGTGCTTCTGGAAAACTGTCCGGCACCTCAGGAGGGGGAAACGGGGACCATCCAAGCTGTGTACAGTAAGGATGGGACACTGTTGACCTCAACTGAGGAGGTAACCGGGCGGTGGAAGGAGCACTTTGAAGAACTCCTAAACCCGACTGATATGCCCTCTCTTGTAGAGGCAGAGCTGGAAGCTGATGGAGGATCGTCGTCAGTTTCCCCAGGGGAAGTCACTGAGGTAGTTAAACAGCTCCGCAGTGGCAAGGCCCCGGGGATTGACGAGATTCGCCCAGAAATGCTGAAGGCTCTGGGTGTGGAGGGGCTGTCATGGATGACACGCCTCTTCAACATTGCGTGGAAGTTGGGGACAGTGCCTAAAGAGTGGCAGACCGGGGTGGTGGTTCCCCTGTTCAAAAAGGGGGACCAGAGAGTGTGTGCCAATTACAGGGGTATCACACTACTCAGCCTCCCTGGTAAAGTCTACTCTAGGGTGCTGGATAGGAGGGTCTGGCCGATAGTCGAACCTCAGATTGAAGAGGAACAATGCGGATTTCGTCCTGGCCGTGGAACAGCGGACCAGCTCTTCACTCTCACAAGGATCCTTGAGGGGGCCTGGGAGTATGCCCATCCAGTCTAGATGTGTTTTGTAGACTTGGAGAAGGCGTACGATCGGGTCCCCCGGGGTATACTGTGGGAGGTGCTGCGGGAGTATGGGGTGAGGGGGTCACTTCTCAGGGCCATCCAATCTCTGTACTCCCAAAGCGAGAGCTGCGTCCGGGTTCTCGGCAGTAAGTCGGACTCGTTTCCGGTGGGCGTTGGCCTTCGCCAGGGTTGCGCCTTGTCTCCAATCCTGTTCATGATATTCATGGACAGGATATTGAGGCGTAGTCGGGGGGAGGAGGGTTTGCAGATTGGTGTGCTGAAGATCTCATCGCTGCTTTTTGCAGATGATGTGGTTCTGCTGGCATCATCAGTCTGTGACCTCCAGCGCTCACTGAATTGGTTCGCAGCCGAGTGTGAAGCAGCTGGGATGAGGATCAGCACCTCAAAATCGGAGGCCATGGTTCTCAGCAGGAAACCGATGGATTGTCTACTCCAGGTAGGGAATGAGTCTTTACCCCAAGTGAAGGAGTTCAAGTACCTCGGGGTCTTGTTCACGAGTGAGGGAACAATGGAACGTGAGATTGGCCGGAGAATCGGAGCAGCGGGGGCGGAATTGCATCGCTGTACCGCACCGTTGTGACGAAGAGAGAGTTGAGCCGGAAGGCAAAGCTCTCTATCTACCAGTCAATATTCGTGCCTACTCTCACCTATGGTCATGAGGGCTGGGTCATGACCGAAAGAACTAGATCGCGAGTACAAGCGGCCGAAATGGGTTTCCTCAGGAGGGTGGCTGGCATCTCCCTTAGAAATGAGGTGAGAAGCTCAGTCATCCGTGAGGGACTCGGAGTAGAGCCGCTGTTCCTTTGCGTTGAAAGGAGCCAGTTGAGGTGGTTCGGGCATCTGGTAAGGATGCCTCCTGGGCGCCTCCCTAGGGAGGTGTTCCAGGCACGACCAGCTGGGAGGAGACCCCGGGGACGACCCAGGACTAGATGGAGAGATTATATCTCCACACTGGCCTGGGAACGCCTCGGGATCCCCCAGTCAGAGCTGGTTAATGTGGCCCGGGAAAGGGAAGTTTGGGGTCCCCTGCTGGAGCTGTTGCCCCCGCGACCTGACCCCGGATAAGCGGTTGAAGATGAAGATGAAGAGATGAAGATGAAGAAGATGTACTATGGCGTTTTTTTTTGTAAAATTTTCCAACATTTCATGAAATGACTTTTGCTTACCATAGAATCATTATACATGCTATAATACGATCGTTTTCATGTTTTTTTTAAATTTCAAAAAAATTTGACCTTTTCATCGAAAAATTTCGACATACTATACTATGGCGTTTTTTTGTAAAATTTTCCAACATTTCACGAAATAACAAATTTCACGACGTATTATAGCATGTAGAATGAGTCTATGGTGAGCAAAAGTCATTTCGTGAAATGTTGGAAAATTTTACAAAAAAAACGCCATAGTATAGGATGTCGAAATTTTTCGATGAAAACGTCAAATTTTTTTGAACTAAACTAAAAAAAGAATCCTAGTATACTACGTTGGAAAATGTCGTGAAAAAAATCATGTCGAAAAAAGTCCTGAAAAAAGTCATAGTATAGTATGTCAAAAAAAGTCAGTATAGTATGTCGAAAAAAAGTCATTGTATACTATGTTGAAAAACGTCATAGTATAGTACGTCAAAAAAGTCATGAAAAAGTCATAGTATAATGTGTCGAAAAAAGTCAGTATAATATGTCGGGAAAAAAGTCATGAAAAAAGTAATAGTATAGTATGTTGAAAAAAGTCATAGTATAGTATGTTGAAAAAAGTCATGAAAAAGTCATAGTATAGTGTGTCGAAAAAAGGCAGTATAGAATGTCGAAAAAAGTCATGGTATAGTATGTCGAAAAAAGTCACAGTATAGTATGCCGAAAAAAGTCATGAAAAAGTCATAGTATAGTATGTCGAAAAAGTCAACGTATAGAATGTTGAAAAAAGTCATGAAAAAAGGCATAGTATAGTATGTCGAAAAAAGTCATCGTATAGCATATTGAAAACAGTAGTGAAAAAGTCATACTATAGTATGTTGAAAAACGTCCTCGTTGAAAAAAGTGGTTAAAAGTCATTGTATAGCATGTCGAAAAAAAGTCATAAAAAAAAAAAGTCATAGAATAGTGTGTCGAAAAAAGTCAGTATAATGTCGGAAAAAAGTCATGAAAAAAGTCATAGTATAGCATGTCGAAAAAAGTCATCATACAGAATGTCGAAAAAAGTCATCATACAGAATGTCGAAAAAAGTCATAGTATAGTATGTCGAAAAAAGTCATGAGAAAAGTCATAGTATAGTATGTCGAAAAAAGTCATAGTATAGTATGTCGAAAAAAAGTCAGTATAGTACGCCGAAAAAAAGTCATTGTATACTATGTTGAAAAACGTCATAGTATAGTACGTCGAAAAAGTCATAAAAAAAGTCATAGTATAGTATGTTGAAAAAAGTCATGAAAAAGTCATAGTATAATGTGTCGAAAAAAATTCAGTATAACATGTCGGGAAAAAAAGTCATGAAAAAAGTAATAGTATAGTATGTTGAAAAAAGTCATAGTATAGTATTTTGAAAAAAGTCATGAAAAAGTCATAGTATAGTGTGTCGAAAAAAGTCATGGTAAAGAATGTCGAAAAAAGTCATGGTATAGTATGTCGAAAAAAGTCACAGTATAGTATGCCGAAAAAAGTCATGAAAAAAGCTATAGTATAGAATGTCAAAAAAGTCATAGTATAGTATGTTGAAAAAGTCAACGTATAGAATGTCGAAAAAAGTCATGAAAAAGTCAGTGTAATGTGTCGAAAAAAGGCAGTATAGAATGTCGAAAAAAGTCATGGTAAAGAATGTCGAAAAAAGTCATCGTATAGTATGTCGAAAAAAGTCACAGTATAGTATGCCGAAAAAAGTCATGAAAAAAGCTATACTATAGAATGTCAAAAAAGTCATAATATAATATGTCGAAAAAGTCAACGTATAGAATGTTGAAAAAAGTCATGAAAAAAGGCATAGTATAGTATGTCGAAAAAAGTCATCGTATAGCATGTTGAAAACAGTAGTGAAAAAGTCATACTATAGTATGTTGAAAAACGTCCTCGTTGAAAAAAGTGGTTAAAAGTCATTGTATAGCATGTCGAAAAAAAGTCATGAAAAAAGTCATAGAATAGTGTGTTAAAAAAAGTCAGTATAATGTCGGAAAAAAGTCATGAAAAAAGTCATAGTATAGCATGTTGAAAAAAGTCATCATACAGAATGTCGAAAAAAGTCATCATACAGAATGTCGAAAAAAGTCATACAGAATGTCGAAAAAAGTCATAGTGTAGTATGTCGAAAAAAGTCATGAGAAAAGTCATAGTATAGTATGTTGAAAAAAGTCATAGTATAGTATGTCGAAAAAAGTCAGTATAGTATGCCGAAAAAAAGTCATTGTATACTATGTTGAAAAACGTCATAGTATAGTACGTCGAAAAAGTCATAGTATAGTATGTTGAAAAAAGTAATGAAAAAGTCATAGTATAATGTGTCGAAAAAAAGTCAGTATAACATGTCGGGAAAAAAAGTCATGAAAAAAGTAATAGTATAGTATGTTGAAAAAAGTCATGAAAAAAGGCATAGAATAGTAGGTCGAAAAAAGTCATCATATAGCATGTTGAAAACAGTAGTGAAAAAGTCATACTATAGTATGTTGAAAAACGTCCTCGTTGAAAAAAAGTGGTTAAAAGTCGTATAGCATGTCGAAAAAAGTCATGAAGAAAGTCATAGAATAGTGTGTCGAAAAAAGTCAGTATAATGCCGGAAAAAAGTCATGAAAAAAGTCATAGTAGTATATAGTATAGCATGTTGAAAAAAGTCATCATACAGAATGTCGAAAAAAGTCGTAGTATAGTATGTCGAAAAAAGTCATGAGAAAAGTCATAGCATAGTATGTCGAAAAAAGTCATAGGTATGTCGAAAAAAGTAATATTATAGTATGTTGAAAAAAGTCATGACAAAGTCATGGTATAGTGTGTCGAAAAAAGTCAGTATAATATGTCGGGGAAAAAAAAAGTCATGAAAAAAGTAATAGTATAGTATGTCGAAAAAAGTCAGTATATGTCGAAAAAAAGTCGTAGTATAGTATGTTTAAAAAAGTCATGAACAAAGTCATTTTATAGTATGTCGAAAAAAGTCATTAAAAAAGTCATAGTATAGTATGTTGAAAAAATGTCATAGTATAGTGTGTCGAAAAAAGTCAGTATATGTCGAAAAAAAGTCATAGTATAGTATGTTGAAAAAAGTCATGAAAAAGTCATAGTATAGTATGTCCAAAAAAGTCATGAACAAAGTCCTTTTATAGTATGTCGAAAAAAGTCATTAAAAAAGTCATAGTATAGCATGTCGAAAAAAGTCATGGAAAAAGTCTTAGTATAGTGTGTCGAAAAAAGTCAGTATAAAATGTCGAAAAAAGTCATGAAAAAGGTCATAGTTACAGTATGTCGAAAAAAATCATGAAGAAAGTCAGTATGTGTCGAAAAAAGTCATGAAAAAAGTCATAGTATAATGTGTCATGACAAAATTCATAGTACAGTATGTCGAAAAAAACTCACGAAAACTCATAGTATAGTAATTCGAAAAAAGTAATGAAAAAAGTCATAGTATAATATGTTGAAAAAAGTCATGGAAAAAATTTATAGCATAGTATTTCAAAAAAACGTCATAGTATAGTATGTTGAAAAACAACCTCGTATAGTACGTTGGAAAATGTCATGAAAAAAGTCATAGTATATTATGTTGAAATTAAGTCATGAAAAAAGTCATAATGGTGGACACCGGTGGTCAGGGAAGCTGTCCGACTGAAGAAGGAGTCCTTCCGGGATATGTTATCTCGGAGGACTCCGGAGGCAGTTGCAAGGTACCGACGGGCCCGTGGGGCGGCAGCCGTTGCCGTAAAGGAGGCAAAGCAGCGGGTGTGGGAGGAGTTCGGAGCAGCGATGGAGAAGGACTTTCGGTCGGCACCAAGGTGCTTCTGGAAAACTGTCCGGCACCTCAGGAGGGGGAAACGGGGACCATCCAAGCTGTGTACAGTAAGGATGGGACACTGTTGACCTCAACTGAGGAGGTAACCGGGCGGTGGAAGGAGCACTTTGAAGAACTCCTAAACCCGACTGATATGCCCTCTCTTGTAGAGGCAGAGCTGGAAGCTGATGGAGGATCGTCGTCAGTTTCCCCAGGGGAAGTCACTGAGGTAGTTAAACAGCTCCGCAGTGGCAAGGCCCCGGGGATTGACGAGATTCGCCCAGAAATGCTGAAGGCTCTGGGTGTGGAGGGGCTGTCATGGATGACACGCCTCTTCAACATTGCGTGGAAGTTGGGGACAGTGCCTAAAGAGTGGCAGACCGGGGTGGTGGTTCCCCTGTTCAAAAAGGGGGACCAGAGAGTGTGTGCCAATTACAGGGGTATCACACTACTCAGCCTCCCTGGTAAAGTCTACTCTAGGGTGCTGGATAGGAGGGTCTGGCCGATAGTCGAACCTCAGATTGAAGAGGAACAATGCGGATTTCGTCCTGGCCGTGGAACAGCGGACCAGCTCTTCACTCTCACAAGGATCCTTGAGGGGGCCTGGGAGTATGCCCATCCAGTCTAGATGTGTTTTGTAGACTTGGAGAAGGCGTACGATCGGGTCCCCCGGGGTATACTGTGGGAGGTGCTGCGGGAGTATGGGGTGAGGGGGTCACTTCTCAGGGCCATCCAATCTCTGTACTCCCAAAGCGAGAGCTGCGTCCGGGTTCTCGGCAGTAAGTCGGACTCGTTTCCGGTGGGCGTTGGCCTTCGCCAGGGTTGCGCCTTGTCTCCAATCCTGTTCATGATATTCATGGACAGGATATTGAGGCGTAGTCGGGGGGAGGAGGGTTTGCAGATTGGTGTGCTGAAGATCTCATCGCTGCTTTTTGCAGATGATGTGGTTCTGCTGGCATCATCAGTCTGTGACCTCCAGCGCTCACTGAATTGGTTCGCAGCCGAGTGTGAAGCAGCTGGGATGAGGATCAGCACCTCAAAATCGGAGGCCATGGTTCTCAGCAGGAAACCGATGGATTGTCTACTCCAGGTAGGGAATGAGTCTTTACCCCAAGTGAAGGAGTTCAAGTACCTCGGGGTCTTGTTCACGAGTGAGGGAACAATGGAACGTGAGATTGGCCGGAGAATCGGAGCAGCGGGGGCGGAATTGCATCGCTGTACCGCACCGTTGTGACGAAGAGAGAGTTGAGCCGGAAGGCAAAGCTCTCTATCTACCAGTCAATATTCGTGCCTACTCTCACCTATGGTCATGAGGGCTGGGTCATGACCGAAAGAACTAGATCGCGAGTACAAGCGGCCGAAATGGGTTTCCTCAGGAGGGTGGCTGGCATCTCCCTTAGAAATGAGGTGAGAAGCTCAGTCATCCGTGAGGGACTCGGAGTAGAGCCGCTGTTCCTTTGCGTTGAAAGGAGCCAGTTGAGGTGGTTCGGGCATCTGGTAAGGATGCCTCCTGGGCGCCTCCCTAGGGAGGTGTTCCAGGCACGACCAGCTGGGAGGAGACCCCGGGGACGACCCAGGACTAGATGGAGAGATTATATCTCCACACTGGCCTGGGAACGCCTCGGGATCCCCCAGTCAGAGCTGGTTAATGTGGCCCGGGAAAGGGAAGTTTGGGGTCCCCTGCTGGAGCTGTTGCCCCCGCGACCTGACCCCGGATAAGCGGTTGAAGATGAAGATGAAGAGATGAAGATGAAGAAGATGTACTATGGCGTTTTTTTTTGTAAAATTTTCCAACATTTCATGAAATGACTTTTGCTTACCATAGAATCATTATACATGCTATAATACGATCGTTTTCATGTTTTTTTTAAATTTCAAAAAAATTTGACCTTTTCATCGAAAAATTTCGACATACTATACTATGGCGTTTTTTTTGTAAAATTTTCCAACATTTCACGAAATAACAAATTTCACGACGTATTATAGCATGTAGAATGAGTCTATGGTGAGCAAAAGTCATTTCGTGAAATGTTGGAAAATTTTACAAAAAAAACGCCATAGTATAGGATGTCGAAATTTTTCGATGAAAACGTCAAATTTTTTTGAACTAAACTAAAAAAAGAATCCTAGTATACTACGTTGGAAAATGTCGTGAAAAAAATCATGTCGAAAAAAGTCCTGAAAAAAGTCATAGTATAGTATGTCAAAAAAAGTCAGTATAGTATGTCGAAAAAAAGTCATTGTATACTATGTTGAAAAACGTCATAGTATAGTACGTCAAAAAAGTCATGAAAAAGTCATAGTATAATGTGTCGAAAAAAGTCAGTATAATATGTCGGGAAAAAAGTCATGAAAAAAGTAATAGTATAGTATGTTGAAAAAAGTCATAGTATAGTATGTTGAAAAAAGTCATGAAAAAGTCATAGTATAGTGTGTCGAAAAAAGGCAGTATAGAATGTCGAAAAAAGTCATGGTATAGTATGTCGAAAAAAGTCACAGTATAGTATGCCGAAAAAAGTCATGAAAAAGTCATAGTATAGTATGTCGAAAAAGTCAACGTATAGAATGTTGAAAAAAGTCATGAAAAAAGGCATAGTATAGTATGTCGAAAAAAAAGTCATCGTATAGCATATTGAAAACAGTAGTGAAAAAGTCATACTATAGTATGTTGAAAAACGTCCTCGTTGAAAAAAGTGGTTAAAAGTCATTGTATAGCATGTCGAAAAAAAGTCATAAAAAAAAAAGTCATAGAATAGTGTGTCGAAAAAAGTCAGTATAATGTCGGAAAAAAGTCATGAAAAAAGTCATAGTATAGCATGTCGAAAAAAGTCATCATACAGAATGTCGAAAAAAGTCATCATACAGAATGTCGAAAAAAGTCATAGTATAGTATGTCGAAAAAAGTCATGAGAAAAGTCATAGTATAGTATGTCGAAAAAAGTCATAGTATAGTATGTCGAAAAAAGTCAGTATAGTACGCCGAAAAAAAGTCATTGTATACTATGTTGAAAAACGTCATAGTATAGTACGTCGAAAAAGTCATAAAAAAAGTCATAGTATAGTATGTTGAAAAAAGTCATGAAAAAGTCATAGTATAATGTGTCGAAAAAAATTCAGTATAACATGTCGGGAAAAAAAGTCATGAAAAAAGTAATAGTATAGTATGTTGAAAAAAGTCATAGTATAGTATTTTGAAAAAAGTCATGAAAAAGTCATAGTATAGTGTGTCGAAAAAAGTCATGGTAAAGAATGTCGAAAAAAGCATGGTATAGTATGTCGAAAAAAGTCACAGTATAGTATGCCGAAAAAAGTCATGAAAAAAGCTATAGTATAGAATGTCAAAAAAGTCATAGTATAGTATGTTGAAAAAGTCAACGTATAGAATGTCGAAAAAAGTCATGAAAAAGTCAGTGTAATGTGTCGAAAAAAGGCAGTATAGAATGTCGAAAAAAGTCATGGTAAAGAATGTCGAAAAAAGTCATCGTATAGTATGTCGAAAAAAGTCACAGTATAGTATGCCGAAAAAAGTCATGAAAAAAGCTATACTATAGAATGTCAAAAAAGTCATAATATAATATGTCGAAAAAGTCAACGTATAGAATGTTGAAAAAAGTCATGAAAAAAGGCATAGTATAGTATGTCGAAAAAAGTCATCGTATAGCATGTTGAAAACAGTAGTGAAAAAGTCATACTATAGTATGTTGAAAAACGTCCTCGTTGAAAAAAGTGGTTAAAAGTCATTGTATAGCATGTCGAAAAAAAGTCATGAAAAAAGTCATAGAATAGTGTGTTAAAAAAAGTCAGTATAATGTCGGAAAAAAGTCATGAAAAAAGTCATAGTATAGCATGTTGAAAAAAGTCATCATACAGAATGTCGAAAAAAGTCATCATACAGAATGTCGAAAAAAGTCATACAGAATGTCGAAAAAAGTCATAGTGTAGTATGTCGAAAAAAGTCATGAGAAAAGTCATAGTATAGTATGTTGAAAAAAGTCATAGTATAGTATGTCGAAAAAAGTCAGTATAGTATGCCGAAAAAAAGTCATTGTATACTATGTTGAAAAACGTCATAGTATAGTACGTCGAAAAAGTCATAGTATAGTATGTTGAAAAAAGTAATGAAAAAGTCATAGTATAATGTGTCGAAAAAAAGTCAGTATAACATGTCGGGAAAAAAAGTCATGAAAAAAGTAATAGTATAGTATGTTGAAAAAAGTCATGAAAAAAGGCATAGAATAGTAGGTCGAAAAAAGTCATCATATAGCATGTTGAAAACAGTAGTGAAAAAGTCATACTATAGTATGTTGAAAAACGTCCTCGTTGAAAAAAGTGGTTAAAAGTCGTATAGCATGTCGAAAAAAGTCATGAAGAAAGTCATAGAATAGTGTGTCGAAAAAAGTCAGTATAATGCCGGAAAAAAGTCATGAAAAAAGTCATAGTAGTATATAGTATAGCATGTTGAAAAAAGTCATCATACAGAATGTCGAAAAAAGTCGTAGTATAGTATGTCGAAAAAAGTCATGAGAAAAGTCATAGCATAGTATGTCGAAAAAAGTCATAGTATAGTATGTCGAAAAAAGTAATATTATAGTATGTTGAAAAAAGTCATGACAAAGTCATAGTATAGTGTGTCGAAAAAAGTCAGTATAATATGTCGGGGAAAAAAAAGTCATGAAAAAAGTAATAGTATAGTATGTCGAAAAAAGTCAAGTATAGTATGTCGAAAAAAAGTCGTAGTATAGTATGTTTAAAAAAGTCATGAACAAAGTCATTTTATAGTATGTCGAAAAAAGTCATTAAAAAAGTCATAGTATAGTATGTTGAAAAAATGTCATAGTATAGTGTGTCGAAAAAAGTCAGTATATATGTCGAAAAAATATTAAAAAAGTCATAGTATAGTATGTTGAAAAAAGTCATGAAAAAGTCATAGTATAGTATGTCCAAAAAAGTCATGAACAAAGTCCTTTTATAGTATGTCGAAAAAAGTCATTAAAAAAGTCATAGTATAGCATGTCGAAAAAAGTCATGGAAAAAGTCTTAGTATAGTGTGTCGAAAAAAGTCAGTATAAAATGTCGAAAAAAGTCATGAAAAAGGTCATAGTTACAGTATGTCGAAAAAAATCATGAAGAAAGTCAGTATGTGTCGAAAAAAGTCATGAAAAAAGTCATAGTATAATGTGTCATGACAAAATTCATAGTACAGTATGTCGAAAAAAACTCACGAAAACTCATAGTATAGTAATTCGAAAAAAGTAATGAAAAAAGTCATAGTATAATATGTTGAAAAAAGTCATGGAAAAAATTTATAGCATAGTATTTCAAAAAAACGTCATAGTATAGTATGTTGAAAAACAACCTCGTATAGTACGTTGGAAAATGTCATGAAAAAAGTCATAGTATATTATGTTGAAATTAAGTCATGAAAAAAGTCATAATATAGTGTGTTGAAAAAAGTCAGTATAATAGGTCGGAAAAAAAAAGTCATGAAAAAAGTCATAGTATAGTATGTCGAAAAAAGGCAACGTATAGATTGTCGAAAAAAATGTATGAAAAAAATCATCAAAAAAGTCATAGTATAGTATGTTGAAAAAAGTCATGAAAAAACTCATAGTATAGTATGTCGAAAAAGTCATGAAAAAGTCATTGTATAATGTTGAAAAAAAGTCATGAAAAAACTCATAGTATAGTATGTTGAAAAAAGTCATGAAAAAAGTCATAGTATATCATGTTGAAAAAAGTCATGAAAAAATCTGTATAGTATGTTGAAAAAAGTCTCGAAAAACTGAGAGTATAGTATGTTGTAAAAGTCATGAAAAAGTCATAGTTAAAAAAAGTCATAAGTATAGTATAGTATGTCGAAAAAAGTCATGAAGAAAGTCATAGTGTAGTATGTCGAAAAAAGGCAGTAAAGAATGTCGAAAAAAGTCATAGTATAGTGTGTTGAGAAAACTGTCATACTATAGTGTCAAAAACTTTTTATGAAGTCATAGTATAGTATGTAGAAAAAATATAAATGTCACACTATTGTATGTCAATAAAAGTCACAGTATAGTAAATTGAAAGAAAGTATAGTATGTCGAAAAAAAATTCAAAAAGTCATCGTATGTTTAGCGTACGATGACTATAAATTTATAAATATTTGATTTATAAATTTTGAAAATATTTAAAAAGTAGTAGTATACTATGTCCATTACAAGTTCATAGTATATTAAGTCAAACAAAAGTCATAGTATAGTATATCAAAAAAAGTTTTGTTGGATTTGTTTTTATAATTTTTTTCGACATACTATACTATGACTTTTCATTGATATATATAGTGTGACTTTTCAGAATTTTTTTTTACCTACAATACTATGACTTATTTTTTCAACCTACTAAACAATCTTCTTTTCAGCATAATACACTAGGATTTAAAAACTGTACTGACTTATTTTTTGACATTCTATACATTTTTTTTTGAAATATTATATTATCATTTTTTTGACATTTTGTACCATGAAATTTTTATTTTTTTGACATACTATACTATGTTTTTCTAAAAAAATTTCAACATACTATATTATGACTTTTTAACTTCTATACTATAATATGACTTCTTGATTTTTTCAACATACTATACTATGACTTTTAATGACATACTACAGTGTGACTTTTATATATTTTTTAACATACTATGCCATTTTATTTTTGGCAATTTCAACATAATATACTATGATGTTTTTGACAAACTATACTATGACTTCTTAAATTTTTTTGATATCCTATATTATGACTTTTTTTCACCACACTATAATGATGTTTTAATTTTTATTCATCATACTATACTGTGACTTTTTATTCAACATACTATAATATGACTTTTTTGACATACTATACTATGTTTTCTTTATTTTTTGACATACTATACTATGACTTTTATTGACATACTATAGTGTGATTTTTATGTCATACTATAGTATAACATTTTAGTGTCTTTACCTACTATACAGTGACTTATTTTTTCTTTTTTTCAGCATTAACTATGATTTTTTTAAAATACTATACTATGACTTCATTTTTTAACATACTATACTATGATTTTTTAAAAGTTTTTTAACATACAATATTATGATTTTTTTAAAAATGCTATCAATATAATATACTATGACTATTTTTGACATACTATTACTCTTTCTTTCCTTACTATACTTACTACCTTTATTTTTTGACATATGTTGTGACTTTTGTTTTTTTTCCAAAATACTATAGTATGACTTATTATCACCAAACTATAGTATGACTTTTATTTTTTCAACATACTGTACTATGACATTTTTTGACCATATTATACCACCAACACACCATATTATGACTTTTTCTAATTTTTTCATCCTACTATGCTGACATTTTTATTTTATTGACGTCAGAGTTCATATTTTCAGCATGGTATAATGAGACTTCATTTTTTTTCAACGTACTATAATATGACTTTTTGATTTTTTTGACATACTATATTTATTGACACACTACAGTGTGACTTTTATAGTGTTTTCAACATACTATGCTATGACATTTTATTTTTTGACAAACAAAAATTTTCAACATACTATACTGTACTATGATTTGTTTTGACATGGTATACTATGAGTTTTTTGACATACTAAACTGTGACTTTTTTGTAAAAAAAAAACATACTGTACTATTACCAGTATAGTATTACTATATAGTATTTTTTCGACACACTACAATTAGAGTTTTTAAATAAATTTTAACATACTATACTACTTTTTCAACATATTAACCTATGAATTTTTTTTACTGTTTTGACATGAAAGAGGCCACTGAAAATATTTTGTTTTCAATATCTAACAACAATAAACACAACACAGATGGAAATGAGAAAAAACGTCCTACCTCAGAGCTTCAGCACAGAGATGTTCTGTCAACGTGGTCAGTAAAACGTTCCTCTCCTTCCCAGATGTCATCCATCGAGACCGCACATCTAAAACTGTGTGACAAACAAAAATCATTAATATCATCATGTAACTTCAGCTGACTTCCCTTTTAATTAAAGTAAAATCCCGGCAATTTGATATGGACATAGCCAGGGTATAGACAGGAATCCACTCAAAATGTCTTATTACCTATTAAGGATTTTTTTAAAATATTAGTCTAAATATGAGGAATTTGTAAATGGTCTAATGTTACTTGAGCTGGCTTTTTAATTTTGCTTTATTGCACCACGTTTATTGATTCTGCACAGTTTCTTAAACAACATGATGGCCTGAACTGTGCCAGCATGCCATCATATATTACCTTAAGACAAAGTAACTTTCTTTTTATAAGGTGCCTGGAAGAAATTTTGCATTAAAAAGCCTTTTGGCTCTAGGTTTATGATAAATACATATTATGACCATCATCATCACCATCAACAAAATTATGGAAAACCATGGTTGTGTTTTACACAGGGGATACAAAGGTACATTTTGCAACTTAAGTGCTAATGTTTTCTTTCTCAAATCTAATAACAGATATACATAATGGGAGAAAAACAAAAAAGTAAACCAACAACAAACAAATAGAGATATTTCGTTTGGATCTAGTCAAATCACATCAGTCATGATTTTGGTTCCTGAAAACTATATTCTGTGCCATCAATTAGTTGAGAACAGCTGTACTGACTCAAGGCACTTTATTCCTGCTGCAGTCTATGGCTCTGAATAGCTTTATATACCATCTTCTGTCCTCTCTGTGGGTTGTATTAGTGCTGTGGAAGTACTCTCAGGGTTTCTCCTGGCGTCAGAGGATTGATCTACACCAGTGGGAGGCTACTTTGTTTCCCTGCCGAGTGTTAAGCTATCAGCGTGATGATGAACCTGTGACAGAAGCCGCTGCAAACAGCCTCTGCGCAGAGAGTTATGATGCCAGCCATTAACGGATCGGCAACACGGGCACGGGAGATAAGTCCCCGAGGTGAGGTCTTGTGGCACATACAGAGAGAACACTCTTTTTATTCCTCCTGCCTTTTCAGCGACTGCCTCCATCCCTTCCTTTCCATTTCTATTCTCTCAGTAGCCTATAGGGCAGGCAAACCTTTCCAGTATCCAAGGTTTCCTTCACATCAAAGCTAGATCCTGATGTATGCCCTCCATTACCTGTTTTTGCACTCCGAACTCCTTCAGTTTCCTCAATGGCTTACATTAATCGAAATATTCTTTATTCCTATACATTCCTATATGCTGCTTGTATTTGAGTTCATAACTCAGTGCTTTAGGTTGCACACAAGGCGAGTCAGTATAGCCTACTACTATACAATACCACATGTAAACAAAAACTTTGGTAAACAGGCCTACTTATATTATGTACCCTCTAATATACTGTACTTTCTTGCCAGGAGTTAGCTAAGGAGATCAATACCAGTCTCATGTCTATATGCTAAATATGAAGCCAGAGGCAGGAAACAGTTAGCTTAGCATTTAGCTTAGCATTAAGACTGGAAACATGGAGAGACAGCAAGCCTGACTCTCCACACAGAAGTCACTGCTTCAAGTCTGAGCTACACTAAGCCTGTTGGCTGTCTAGCTTCATATTTAGCATACAGATATGGGAGTGACCTCCTGAACGCCTCCCTTTAGAGGTTTTCCAGGCACATTCAACTGGTAAAAGGCCCCGGGGTAGACCCAGAACATGCTGGAGAGACTATTTATCTAGTCTGGCCAGGGAACATCTCGGGTTCTCCCTGGAAGAACTGGAAAACATTGCTTGGAAACGGGAAGTCTGGAATTCCCTGCTGAGCCTGCTGTCCCCCCAACTTGGCCCTGGATTAACGGAACAAGGGAATGGTATAGGTGTTGTCATGTAAATCTCATTAACAAGGTAAATAAGCATATTCCCCAAAATGTCAATCTATTCCATTAAATAGGATTTAAACGAAGGTAAGTCTCCACCATGTCTAAGCAACATATAAAACAATGATCTGAACTTACTGTATAGTATATATCTATATGCATTAGATTATACATTACAAGGAGCGTGTCAGCAGTAGCAGGAAAAGTTAACAGAGTTTGGTTTGTCCGTTCTGGGTTACTGTACAAAGATGGCGGTGCAACATGGCGGACTCTGTGGAGAGGACTCGCTCCCTGAGTAGATACAACGGCTCATTCTAAGGCAACGCAAAAACACAGCAATTCTTATTATCAGGTGACTAAACACTATAGAAAACAAACTTATTAATATTATATTCCATATCTACCATAGATCCCCCTAATTGTTATACACTGGATCTTTAAGGGATCCACATTTTATATGACTATCTTTTATGGGAACAGTGATTGTGGACTTTTTCACGTTTGTTTGGATGTGTTGAACAAAATCAGCAGCTTTATGAAAGAACAAACGAAAATCCTGTGCACATAGTTTAAGTTACAAGCATTCAGCGAGTAATCTGTCGGTGTCAAAATGGTCAACATGACTTTTTGACTTGCATTAATAACAGAGTCTATTAGTCTAACATTTCAGGGATTTGAGCAGTCATCCGCTAGAGCGGCTAATTGTATTGTTTCATCCCAAAGTTAAGGATGAAAATACTGAACTAATATAGTACGTTCACACTACTTCAGCCAAGTCAATTTCAGTTTTTAAATAGGGAGCTTAGTTTGAAGTAGTTTATATTAATAACTGCCTAACAAAATTACATGTGCAAGTGATAGCTTCTTAACAAAGTTTGTAAGAAATTGCTCTGGAAAAAAAATGTAAACCTAAGTGAATCTATCATCTCAAGGTTTCATCAAAGTTTAGGGAGAGATTTAGTATTCATAATGAAAGCAATTTGGAAAAGCACTCCACCTACGGCAAAACAGAATGGGACTTATAATCCTGAGCATCAGAGACGAACGTCTCAACTAGTGCGGGGCTCCATGTAAATGGGCTTAATCAAAAGCTTTACATCTGCCGGTGTCATAATTCCGATGGAAGGTCATTACTAGTTTGGGGAGCAGCTGAGCATTTCTCCATTAAAAAAAGAGAGAAAAAACTAATTAGTTTGCACAACAAAAAAAAAAAACAAAAGGGCTAAAACATGGCTGCACTGTGGGCTATCTCGCAGATAACTCTCTTAGCCAGACACGTTTCGTAATTAGTTTTTCCCCTCCACTGGGATATTCAATAACCTGCAGTTGGAGTGATGGAAGAAGAGATAGTGATACTTATCTCAAATGTTTTCTCACCACAAAAAAAAAAAAAAAATAATCCTGTCATTCAAAAGGAGAGGATTAAAACTAGAAAGAGAGCTCATGTTTTTTGCTGGTAAACAGGTTTTGAGGGACGGCCATTCCCTCATGGATTTAGCAGCGAAGCATATTTATTCCACTCCAGTTCATTTTTTGACTCCCTGCAGTCCTCCCTCAAACTTTGTGCTTGTTTGGAAGTAAACAAAATTGCACTAACAACATGGAATAATGAACTGAAACGATAAGTAACTTAAATGAGGCCAGGGACAAACATTTAAGAGATTCATTTATGAGGTGCTGCAGTGTTTCTCACCTGTTTTGTGTGTTTAACTGGAGGAACTTTCACTTGAAGAAACTCTGGTCATTAGCAGTTTTATATGGATTTTCAAGCTCGGGATGAAAGCCAAGCTACTGTATTTGCTTAGTTTGTTTCCTATTGTATATAAATTTGGAGACAATTATCTCATTGCACAGTCCATACCGGTCAATTCAGGCTAAATAGACCCTAAGAACGGCTTAATTTCCTGCATTGTGGAACATAAAGACAACAGCCCTCATCAGTGCCAGCCTATATCAGTCTGTGATGTGGCTCGAGGGGCTCCCAGACACTGGCCACTGGCTCTGAGGCTCTGATGGACAGATATGCTGGTGAATTCACATGTCCAGTGTCTAGGAGATGTGATTACTTCTGACAGCTTGTTTGTTCTCCTTCCACCTGGCTGGAGCCAACCCCTGAGCCCCACCACAGGACAAAGCTGCTACCATGCAAGCAGCAAAACATACTTAATAAAGCATTCTCATCTTGTCAGCCAAACCTTAATGTACCGTCCAGTGTGCCAGATAAGGAAAAGACCCTTTGAACGAACATCTAATATACAGTTTAGAATATATATTCAAAACAAAATAATACTTTAAAAACTTTAAAATAACAATACATGAACAAGAGAGATGGACCATTATTAGACATAGACCTTTATTTCTAACTAGGATTTGATCATATTTTAGTTAGAAACCTCCCTGTTTTCTTTTCTCATGTAATTTCCTGTTTTTGCTGGTTGCTGTTGATGCAAAAATGCTGGCACAATAAGTTCAGTATAATGCACATTTCAACAGCATTGTTTTCATCAGTGTCAGTTATGTTGGTTGGTCTACCACTTTGGTCCAGACTGAAATATCTCAGCATGATTGAATGGACTCAATGACATGTTGTTCAGACATTCATGGTACCCAGAGGATGAATCCTAATAACTTTAAGTATTCTCCTGACTTTTTTTCTAATGCCACCATGAATGGTGAAGTATAGACATCCAGGGGGCTGAGAGGAGGAAGTGTGGTGATCCTCTGACTTTTCCTGTAGTGCCACTAGTAGCTCAAAATTTTCACTTATCCTGAAAATTATCTCAACATCGACTGGATTGATTGGCACAAAATTTGGAACAGATATCATGTCTCACAGAGGATGAATCCTAATCATTGTTGCAACCTGGTCTCATGGGAAAGCGTGTATAAATAGCATGACATTACACAGACGTTCGGCATGTCATGAGCCTTTTTGAATGTCATTTGTCCGCCATGCAAACGTCCACAGTTTGGTTTTGTCCCTAAATCTCTAACATAGGTTCAGGCAACAAAACCACTTAGTTAAGGAAAAACATCACGGCTGGGCTTAAAATAAATATGACCACTGACCACGTTTCTCACATTTTACGTCACTGACTCTTATCGCAGCATTTATACATGGAGGCTTTTACATTGTAGTCAGTACAAGATATGTGGCAACTGTACAAATGAGATGCTGAAGTCAAGTAAGGTGTTGTTCTTGCATGTGAAATGCCTTGCACATTATCGTGGCATTCATACACCTTTTCATGCGAACAGGCTGCTTTATTGATACGATATATGTTACTGATATGACTGTTCCCTCTAGCACCACTATTCGGTTGGTATCTGAGGTTTTGAGTGAAATGTCTCAACAACTATTGGATGGATTGCCATGTTGCCATGCTAGCATTTCGCTCAAAGCACCACTGTACCTTGGCACAGCCTCACAGAGCCAAAGGCTCAACAGAAATGCTGCTTTCAATCAAACCTTTCCCTAAATTCTGCTTTGTCGTTCTTCTTCTCTGTGTTTAGAAGCTGTTAATAAAACTCAACACCTCCTGGAGATATTTCACATTAAAAGCCTAGTTCAAGGAGGATCAAACTATAAAGGAATAAATAAAGGATTCAGATATAGGCTACTGTCCCTGCTGCCTGGAAATGCTAACAACAGAGCTTAAAAAAACAAATGACCAAACCAGGGCTGAATGAATATGATTCTAAGCATGACAGAACATGAATCTTTTAGAAACTGTCATTACTTTTAACTACAGCTCTGGCTGCACTTTGGAAAGCATCGGGCTGTTTTTAAGAAATGGATTTGGTGCCTGTGTGGAGCCATGCGGTGACATAACGAGGACGTCTGTGCAATGACGTCTGTTTTTATGATCCCGCCTGCTATGCATCTCCACAAAGTGCTCGGCTGTTTACGGAGACATCAAACCAAATCAATAGGCTGTGAATGGACAGGTCACTAAACACTCACTCCCTTATTAAGACAACCAGCTCATATTGTAGATGCACACACCCACATTACAAACACACCACGCTCACACATACAAAAGGAGGAGAGAGGAAAAACACACACCCCTAACCCTTTTCAGCATTCCTGCTGGAAAGCCACATTATAAGCAGTCTGAAATAAAACACCCACTGTTCATCTCCCCTCGTGCCTCTAGGTATGACAAATAAGACGTCTTACTCAATAAATGAATTCAAGGAAAACGTTTAAATGCCAGCGTTGTTGGAAGCATGAGATATGTGAATGATCATTCTCCAGCAAATCTCAGAGTACCATGGAAACCTGCAGGAAGCAAAAAAATATGAAAGTCTGTGAAGGACACGACTTCAGCTGAGCTATTCAGAAAGTATTTTAAGGCATTCATGTAATTCTTCAGAGGTTTGGATGAGCTCAGCTAAATGTAACAGTTTTTTTTTTTTTCGGTTGGAAATCTTTAGCCTTGTGGTGAAGCTCCATGAGAAAAGTGGCTGCGTGGCCAACTTCATCGACTTGCACATATGAAATACGTGCACACATTTGTGCACCTCGGCTGTTCAAAGCCACCGCAGAGAGGGTGTGCAGACTTTTGAAGATGGCCCCCTGAGTTGCCGACCACTCTCCACTCATGCACATTCACAAAGCATATCATTAAACATAATAGGGTTTTTATCACCCACTGTCAAGAAATACCGCTGCATTTGCATTCAAATTTAATTTGCCATACTGAAACTCATGCATCCAAGAAATCTCCCTGTACACCCTCCACCTTGTGTCACACACATCTGCGCACGCACACACACACGCACACACACACACACACAAGCATGCACGCGTCCTATGCTCATGATTTTTAATACCTATCATAAACAGGAAAGATGTCGCATAAAGTCCCTATATTTTAGTCTCACAATTCTGAGGTGTCGAGACATTTACTGCAGTTAATTCATTCTATAGAGTGAACTCATACAATCTCATACAATCTGCAATCTCTGTTAATGCTGCAGTTGGTGCACAATTTGATGATGATGTAGTAACATATTAAGATTCTTACTGTTTGAGTCATTTCGATTAAGTCACTTGGATTGGAATAACTTTCTTTAGTATTTGTGTAAATCCACAAATTATCTAAACTAGCGGTGTGATTTAGTTCAATGAGTGCTGTCAAAATGCTAAAAATCACTAAAAAAGCTTGTAGATGTATTTCTATCTTTATTCTTCCAATCTCAATCAGATGCAATCCCTTACATCGGAGGAATGTACAGTAGCTATTGTGAAAGTGTGAGACTCCTCGCTCTCCTGCCTCTCTGTCTCTCTTCCTGTCTCTTTTCACCTGGAGTAATGCAGACTCCATTTCACAGACAAAATATCCTCTGTAGAAGCTGTCAAAGTGTTTACCCACAGGCCTGAGTCTCTATCTGAGGCCTGACATCTAATATAGAGAACTGGCCTGCAGCGCCCACCACCTTCCCTGCCAAACGTCCACGGCGGGAATGAGAGAGAGGAGGGTGTGTGTGGGGGGGTGCAGATGGGATGAACTGGTGGGGCAAGAAAAAGAGAGAAAGGGAGGGAGAAGAAGAAGAGAGGAGATTAGAGGACAGGAAGGACAGTGGAGTGAAATGCTCAGTAGTCTTCTCATACAGTAAAAAAAAAAAACAGATCTTCACAGAATGACAGCAAAGAAAAATATCAAGGGTGCCCCGACATATCTTTGCCTTTGTCATCGGTGACATTTCACTGACAAAAAGTACAATGCACCATTAGACATAATGGTTAATGAAACTGAAATAGCTTAAAATTTCACATATAGCATCTGCGACTAAATATATGTTCATGAATCGGTTCTGTAGAGTATTTACAACCTTGTCAACCTTGTCAAAGAGATGGAATATCCAGCCTTTAAAATCAAATCAACTTTCCAGGCGAAACGCTGTTTTTCCTTGGGTGTTTATGCAATAAATGCAATAAATGTGCTACTTTATCATTTTATTGTACCTTTGGAGTGTGGAGGGTAGCGAAAGGTACATGTTTTACAACCTATAAGGAAGACATTTCTATAAAATGGGAGCTGCCTCTTGAGCACCATCAAGTTTTACTATCATCTTTAGTTTGCACAAGGAGAGCAGAACCTAAACGGTGGCTGCCTCTCCCGCTCAAACACAAACACACACACACACACGGTCGCAAGAACACACTTGCACACGCTGTCGGATGCAGCCAAACGTGCTCATGTTATACGTCCTGTATGCGCGTGCCCCACACCCACCCACCCACACACACACCCACACACACACACCGGCTGCACAATGGGGGACCTCAATCCAATTAGCTTGATTATTAATTAAAGCGTGCACTCAGAGGAGAGCTGGCGCTGGTGGAGGCGGCCCAAAGGGGGCGTCTGCTGAGAGGGCTCTGGACTCACTGTAGCAGTAGGTGATTAGGCTGCTTGGCCAACACACCTATGCATGCTCTCGTGCACACACACACACACACCCCATACATGATGCACACATACATCCGATGCGTGTATATCCGATGAGTTGTTTCTTTATCTTTAACTCAAGCAAACACACAGACATACTCTCTCTCTGCACATATTAATAAATTATGATTCTACCTGCACACAAAGGTTTTAAAATTTTAAATGTTCTCTCTTTCTTTATAAAAAAAAAAACCTAAGAGAGAAAAAAAAAAAAAAAAAGGCTGAGGAAAAAAAATTAAATATTAATTAAATAATAAAAACTTTATACCATTTTTCATCTGAATAATAATTTTTTTTTTGCTACTGGACATCATTTTTTGGGGCTTCATTTTCAAAAAACAAAACTTAATTTATAAATAACTGTGTTTTGCTATTTTTTTGTTAAATTTTAATATTCTTAAAAGATCCCACTGTATACTGCATATGTTGTGAAATTTGAGATTCCCTGTTTCATCTGCAGCAACATATTAGTAGAATAGACGACATGGTACTTGAGATGATACATTAAAAGTATTTATATTTTTCTAAATCGTGTCTCACGTTCAAATGAAACATGCAGCTGTACAGCTGCTCATGTAGACTGACCTTCTGTTAGCTAAAGACAGATAAATCAGTAAACACAGCCGTCCTCAGAGAGCTGGGATCCGCCCTCTTTGATTTTAACCTTTGTGGTGAAAATCCAGAGAAATACAAAGTATTTATCAGTGTTTTTTTTCATGCAGTTTGGAAATATATGTATATGTATAGTACCGTAAGTAGTATTTCCGTTCACGAGACTGCATCTGGTACTCCATCAAATATATGGCAGAATCTAAAGTCACAGTCTGTAATAGATCATTTAGTGGTGAAAGTTGAATAGTTTATCTTTATTTATCCATTTCTGTTCAGACAATAACCTTTGTAACACTATTCTAATACACTGTTCATAGCAATACCTCCAAAAAGTAATGCACTATAATTTGTTTACATCACATGAAATCAATTTGTATGTAATCCACGTAATTGTGAACCAGGAAGCATAAAGAGCAGCAAACGTTGCATAGAGAGGATTTTGTGGTGGATGGGTGGGTCAAAAAACACCAGACTTTCGTCCAGGGGTCCACTGAAAACAAAAAGCTATGTTGATTTATTTGTCACATAAAGTCCCGCCACTTCCAGAGTTATTTTAACCCTAACCACAATCTTTTCCTGAACTTAACTAAGCAGTTTTGTTGCCAAAATCTACCCTTAAGTTGTTTCTTGTGAAGTTTATTTTGACACAACTGGAGCGGGAATTGACACGTGCATCACATGTTGCTGGACATTTGTAGGAAAATATATATGTACCGTTATTCTTGTGCTCAGCAGCACTAAGCCTGCGTTGTCGTGGTGGCAGTTTCTTAGAGTGAATGACATCAAATGAGATGCCACAATCACAAAGGCTCTATTTCAAATCAGCACCAACGCTGTTCAATGCATACCTTTCAAAACATGCTCATGGATTACTTACAAATATCTGCAAAGATAACATCTTTTCAGTGTATCATGCTAAATATGTCAATGTCTGTAAAATTAGAACGAAGCTGATTTATTATTGCATGTAATATGTTGCTCTCGTTGTGTTCCTGTATGCTATTTGACATCACAGGCACGTTAACTATATACTATTTAAAAGGTCCTTGTTCAGTGTTACATATTATTGCATGTGAGGAGGATGGGGCAATGAAACACAGCCTTGGAGGCAAGGCTCCTCTCATCGTTTCATCCATAGCATAGAATTAATGTGTTCTGCTGACCCCCTGACCTGCTGATTTACATTGCATCTCAAAGACACGGGTTGTAATAAAACGTGGACCAACGTAGCTGCTCTGTCTTGGCTAACCGGCTAATGTAATACACAGTGTGCAGAGCTCCAACAGGGACATTTAATGAAAATGAGGCAGCTGAGAGAAAAATGGGAGAAAACCTTTCTGAAATTAATCGAGGACCTCTATTAAAGAAACAAAGGTGGAGGAGAAAAAAAAAGATCCTAATTGAAATCCCACACGGAGGGCTTCTCTTTTCTTTACCCTTTCTAAGGCAGGACTTCTTTATTCGCTAACTTTTTGATGTTGTGCTCACCGAAGAGCCGAGAAGGAGCTCGGCATCACATCGGTATATTTTCCCCTCAGAGTGTTTTGAGCAAACTGAGTGATTTGACATGACACATAGCGGATACGACAGATGCTCCTGTGCAGGCATCTGATAAGCATCTCAAATGGGAGCTGAGCCAAAGAGGCCGGAGTGCAATGTGAAGTTGCTAGGGAAAATCAACCCAAAACGGAAACAGATTTTAAAAATCCTTAAAATTGAATTCACGAGGAACAATGACGAATAAATGCATCGTATTTATCAAAATGTGGTGCTGCGAGGGACGACATCAGGGCTGGCCTGTGGCAGAGGAAAACTGGCAACTGCTCACAGCCCAGCACTCTCCTGAAGGCTCCCACCCACAAAGCTTATTCTTTTTTCCCTGTTGCCTTCTTGGTTGTGTTTCCAAGACTGTATCCAAGGATTCTAGCTCTGAACTCTTACACTTAACAGTGTCCAGCTCCACATGCTTGCAAGGAGATAACGTCTGTCACAACATCTGAAAGATGTGAACGAGGCTTGTCGCGGTGGTCAGGGTTTCCGGTGTTACATGGTGGTTGAGCACGCACCGATTACATTATGTACCCACCGCCCCACCGTCATTTTGCTGTTTTTTTTTTTTTTTTTCTCCTGAGGCAGCCCGATAACAATACAATACAAATGGCAGATGATACAAACACAAAGTGAATGCATCTGCTTCATACGGAGTAGCAGGAGTCAGATTTCACAAACGGGACAAAAGAGAGTTGACAGACCAAGAGATGGTGGAGGATTTGGTGTGTAATTTGTCAGTATTTCAGATTTAAACCCACTGCAGTAAGAGAACCATAACATTAACAGGGAGGACGGAGTGGTCACAGCTGGTGTTCGCAGCGCCAGGTAGATCCTGGAAGCTGGACCAGAGAGGCAACACACAGCCATCCGACAGTAAAGATCAAAATAAGTGTGCTACATATGTTGACTGTCATTTTCTTGTAAAATATCTGGTGTTATCAGTAACACCGGTCGTTGTCACAAGTTTATTCACCGGTGGGACATGGGCCCCATTACCGGACCTTTTCAGGGGCCCGGTAATGGGGCCCATGTCCCACCATGCTGCTCTCTCTATTCTACATAACACATACATCGATACAGAAAGAGACACACTCATGCATAAGGAAATTCACTCCAACATTGGCAAATAGTTTAGCTCAGTCAATTCCTCATGTCAGGTGGCCGGTCGTCCACTTTTTTTGTGAGCGTACAATGCGTATAAAAAGAGATGAAAAAGATATTTTTCTGGAGAGGGGGTTTCATTGTGAAAGAGGCCACATTTTACTAAAGCAACAATAAATATATCCACTACCAATTTGTGCTTAAATAACTAATAATAAGTACTAAGTATTAATAAGTACCTATAAGTAGACCTTTTTCCAGGACTGTGGAGAAACCTGTTATTTTTAAAAAATAAAATTACGCCACGATAAGACATTTTCTTCCTTGAAGCTAACACTCTCAAAGAACCATCACTTGGAAGCTTGAAAGCAAATCCAAAAGCCCACTGCACAAGAATGAAGTCTAAATCAGTAGATAGCATGTTGTTCAAAGTAAATTTTGATATTTATCTATATCTAACAAAACAGACGTTCTTTTCTAATGTGCTTTGACAATGAGTTAATGCCAGCAGACAAACTCATTCACAAATCCATTCATTCACTATACTATAGCGTTATTGGGGGGAGTAGCTCAGTCTGTGGGAGTTGGCTCCCGGTTCAAGTCCCATGGACCAAAACTGGGTGTGACACTGTATGAAGAGGTGCCAGTTTAATAAGGAATAAAGAGGTGCCCCTGAGCGCCCCCCAACTGCCGGGGCGCTTGTCAGGAGCAGCCCCCTCATTGATCCTCCATTGCTTTTTTTTTCTCCCCCCCTCCCTTTATTTTTAAATTTTATTTTTTTTTTCCCCCCCCTTTTATTTTTTTCTCCTCCTCCTCCTTCTTCTTTTACCTTTTTTTAAACCCCTTTTATTAAATTAAAAGGGAGATGTTGTGTTTGAATTTCATAATTGAAATGATTAATATGAAGAAACAATCAAAAGCTGTGTTTAAAACCATAGTCCCCGACATTAAAGCTTTGTTTGTTGCTGAAATTAAAAATTAGCTCTAACCCGTCAAACTTCAGGAGTTCAGCACATTATGCAGTTTTAGTTCAGTTGCAGTTTGAATCATGGGTCACTGGTAAATTTTGAAGGCAGGTATTTACTTTATCTGCCAGACATCACCAATTCAACAGTTAGTGTCAGCAGTGCTGCAACTGTCTGCACAGAAGAAGAAAACATGTCATAAATAAAGAACCCAACAAAGATTATGTTCTTTCGAATCTGGTGATTAAATGTTTCACCTTAAAGATGTGTGAGGAGTCCTGATCTGTGTGTCTCTAACACAGCTTGATAACGTCACTGACTTCCTGCCAGCGAAGCTGCTGAAGGGGGCCGTTGTTTCTCTGATGACAGGGACACCTGCACACATCTGAGACACGAGACCAAATATACAACATGTGCTAAAAACATGATGGTAAGGAAAGGAAAGGAAAAAAAAGTGTTCGCTCCGTAAGTTTAATATAGAAATGAAGACTGGTTATCGTTATTTGCTTTCTTGCTGAGAAGGAAAACTAATTCCCTCTGCAGTGTCATCTTTAAAACTTATTGTGGGGTCTTATGTGCTGAACTATTTCTTGGCCGCCCCCCTACAATCCACAATGCGTCGGTGCTGGACTTTCTTACCTTTAGACAGAGCCATGCTAGCTGTGTCCCTGTCTTCAGTCTTTATGCTAAGCTAAGCTAACAGCTGGCTGCTTAACACTGTGCCTCATAGAGAGACTGTTCATTTGATAAGATTCTCTACAAAACTGCTGAACCTGCACTGACGCTGTCCAGGGTGCTGATTCTGGAGCTGTCTTGGGTGCTCGCTGGCTGGAGTCCCACTAACAGGACCAGTGGGCAATAGTTTGCCTCAACCAATCAGGCTCATCATTTACTTCATCTGATAAGCTCACTATACCGTATATCTTGAGTCTGCCAAGCAACTATTAGTTTCCTGGCTCTCCACGACTAGACAGGGATTTTTTTAGTAGTTACTGTATGTCTGCAGCAGGTTTCAGTCACTTTATTTTAGTTTTAATTTGTTCTTGTGAAGGACATAGGTATAGTGTCAGGGGGTCTGTCTGGTCTACATACAGTCAACATTACATATATGACATTCAAAACAACAGAAAAATCGTGTGTACTGTAAATTGCTGTATTATTAGTTAAAAACACATTTAGTTTAATTGATAGAGACCTTACTGAGTGATAGATCTTGCTTAATGTTTCATTGATGCTCATTTCGAATGTTTTTTTTGCAGAATATTGTAACTACACATGTTAGTTGTAAATTAAAATATGGTATAATGTGGTCCAGGGGTGGAAGAAGTATTAAGACATGTTATTTAAAAGTTGTTGGAGCCAAATGCGTGCTTCAATTTGTTTATAATAGCACTATTTTGGTTTTGTTTGTTAATATACATAAATGTATGAATTGTGGCTTTGAAAAGTATGTTTTTGAGATAGTATTTCAGTGATTATTAGGTAATTAATGCTGGCTGGAGTGAGAGGACGGTGCGTTAACACTTCCGCCCCCTTAATAAACAGGTGATTGCAGCGCCTTTGTTGAATCAGTTCATCAGGACATCGGGGGAGGGTGTTGTCAGGTATGCAGCCGTACAGTTTTAGACCGCTGCTAAGCGCCAAATATGAGGTGAAACGTGTCTGACAGCAACGCACCAGCCTCTTCCTCTGCTGTTCCAGCTGATCTGGGTTTTGTGCGGAGAACTTTGGAAAATAAACAGATGGACGTAAGTAAATGCTTTATTGTGTCAAACTCTAGCGCAAATCCTGTAGAATAGTCACGTCACGTCACAATGATATATACTTTATTACTGAATTATAATTAATGACGCATGTGTACTGCACTTATATTTTGTGGCTACTAAAAGTGGAGCGAGTACTTTATATACTGTTGGGTAACTTAACCTGTGAAAACACATTATATTGTATAAGTTGATTTTTTTTTAAATTAATAATCTAAATATGCATTGTAACAAGCAACTACAGTAAAGCTGTGAAATAAATGCCGTGCAGTAAAAACTACAATATTTTCTTACAAAATGGAGTGGAGTAAAAGTTTAAGGTAAGATAAAATGTAAAAACTCAACAAAAGTACAAGTACCTCATAGTTGTACTTCTAAGTACAGTGCTTGAGTAAATATATCTAGGTACATCCCACCACTTCCCAGGACAAAAACATACAGTGTTGGTGTATGCCAACAACAGAACCATTATTTACAGTATATGTTCTCACTGTAATAACATGTCCTTAATTAACTTACTTCATAAAGTAACTAAAGTTATTATCCTTAGGTTAAATTAAGGATAAGAGCTGAATTGCACTTTTAGCCCCCCCATGCTTTTCTTTGAAGAAAAAAAAAAGTGCTAGGAGTGAGTGTGTTGCCGAGTGGGGGAGTAAATAAGGCTGGATAACAGCTTCTGTCTGTGTGTCTCTTTCGCTTTGTAAACGATGTGACTGAGGCTTGGGCGGGACCTCGGATCCCAAGGTTGAGGGGGTGTCTGTTGATTGGTGTAGACATTTCCTATACAAGGACCGCCACCTGCTCCATTTACACACACTCCAATACACACACACACACACACACACTGAGATATATTTACCAACACACACTGAGATATATTTACCAACACACACAGATATGCATGCACGCACACATATACACACCAACACTGACATGTTATTTGAACACACACATACACACATACACACACACACACACACACACACACACACACACACACACTCCTGTCCTCTGGGGACAGGTGGCATAGACCATACGTGGGCGATGCAGCGACCTCAGAAGTGATTCTTTACTGCCACCGTCCTATCTGATTGTACAGGATAACCTTTGTTGAGCAAGGACACAGAAAGCCAGAGACACCGTCTGACAACATCAACTTCTCCTGGATGGCTGAGGTGAACAGGGGAGGTTTTTAGTGCACCTGAGCTCAGCGCCGGATCCTAAATGGGACTATTTTTCTTTTGTTTGTCATCCCCAGTTTACGTTTTATATCACTTTTTGGTTTATTTTTTCAACCAGTCTGTGAGTCGTCTTGATGTGTAAGAATCAGCAACGCATTGACTAAAGCTGGGCGCACACTGCACAATTTTAGAAATGTTGTTGTGTACTTCCTACTCTTACTGCATGAGTAGATTATGTGCGATGTAAAGCCAAAGCTCACGACCAGCGGCAAGTCGGGAGGAGTTAATTGGTCCTCGCCCCCCTTGTACACTGCACAGCAAATGATGCCTGATGAGGCTAAAATTTGGTCTGACCCTAAAAGGAATCATGCGCCGCAAAATTTGGACCAGAAACGGGTTAAAGTTATACAGTATATGCCCCGCTTAATGCAGTGGTTCCCAACCTGGGGCCAACGATCACAGGGTCACATTATTGCTTACAGTTGCAGATAAACATCAGGCTACACTAATATTATTAGTATTATACTATTTGTAGAACTTGATTCCAGTAAGTGGCTGCATGTGATACAAACTTTTCCAATAACTCATGAGCGCTATAAAGTCTGAAACTCAAAATGTACTAAAAAGAGACAGATGTGATCATTTAAAAAAAATCACGTTTTAATCTAACAAAATATTTAGCTTCAGTCCATATTTGTTGGCATTTAGCCTTTCAAAAACTACATTTTCACTGCAGTCAAAAATCTCCCGCTTGACGCTCACAAAGGGAGGCAGCGCCTGTATTAATGGGGCAGTCTAGCACCAATCTAATGCCATCCATCCATCCATCCATCGTCAACCGCTTATCCCGTTAGGGGTCGCGGGGGGGCTGGAGACGATCCCAGCCGGCATTGGGCGAAGGCGGGGTTCACCCTGGACAGGTTGCCAGTCCATCGCAGGGCCGATCTAACGCCATAAATTACATTTATTCAACCATAAAAACAAACAAAAAAAAAAAATCTATTTTGGCTCTAAAACTATGATAGTAAATTAAGATCATATTATGTATCTGCATTTGCTTGGTGAATCTGTCAAGACGTCATCACTTCATTTATTTTGACAAAAAATTTGAATTTTTTTCCTTAAGGGTGATGACCTCAGAAATTAGGGGAGTGTTCAGCTTTTTTTAAATACAAGTAGGGGGCTCACCGGACTGACGGGTCATATGGTAAATACAGGTCCTACTGATGCTACTTAACAGTCAAACAGACAGCAACTTTTTGCCTCCCACACCCCTCAACAAGTCATGAGACTGTTGTATAAAAGGGTAAAAGCAAGACCATTTTCAACATTTCAGACATTTAAACGGGGAGGGCTGAAATTTGAGTTTGTCGAAAGTGCATAATGGAAATCTGTTAGGGAGGAAGGAGAATGGGTAGAAAGGAATGCCATTTTGGAGGAAAATATCACCTGTGATATGGCATTTGAATAAGAATTGAAGGCATCGCACAACTTCTGAATTATCGCAAACTCTGAAGAAAGGAAAAGTGACATGACCTGAACCTCTCTACACGTTGCACACCTTCAAATGATCAATACTTACATTGTATTTCACTGAAGCCTGAAATTATTGCACATGCTGTAAAAGGCCAAGATGTAAAGGGAGTTTTTTTTTTTTGGAAGAGCAAACATTTACAAAAGAACAAATGTCAGTGAAATTTACATAACCTAAAATGAGCCAGAGGAATTTTCCTACCATTTTCTTTTATAACTTTTGTATTTTTTTTTTTTTTTTTTTATTTCCACAGAATACATATTCACTTGAAATGAAACTATAAATTGTGGCGGTATATTGATGAATTCAATCTCGGGGAGAAAAAACAGAGGAAAAAAGGATAATGACAGAATTAAAGTACAACACAGGTCTTTTTGATGATTGCAGAAGTAGTGAGTGTGTGCTGCAATGTGACAATAATACATAATAGAACTGCCAGTAGCATTTATTTCATGCTGTGTTTAATTCTGCAGGAATAATGATAAAAGGAAACAATCAAAATGTGTGTGAACACAATAAAGAGAGCGACGGAATGGGCTATTACTCTCCCACAGGGAATGATTGAGCCCTAACTGGGGGTTGGCTGAATAAATCACACTCCTATCTAGAGAAGCTTGTGATCTTCAGTACATCCACAAGCTTCGCCTCTCACTTTCTTTCTGTACATGTGTGTGAGGGGCTAATGGACATATTTGATCTCTCCGCGTATGTGCATACTTAATAATCTCTATAGGGCTTGTTGTTTTGGGGGATTTAAAGTTGTTTATTTCAGAAAAATATGAAATTTGAAGAAAATCAATAATGCAAAAATCTATGTGAAAAATGTTTGGTACACAATTAGCGACTCATTTGCATTTTCTCCTCATTTTGTCCTGTTTTGCTGGTGTTACGTTTTAGAAGAAGACCCTGTTTAATGAAGGTTGACCTTCTTGCAGCAGGAAATACAACTTCTGGGACATAAAATCCAGGAGAAAATCCTGCTCCTTTACGAAAATCGGTGTGTTTTTCTTTTCTTTGTCAAAAATAGGTACAAACCGTAAACAATGAGCCTTATCTGCATCCTGCAGGTGAAGAGGGAAAAAGTTTTTAGGGCTGAAGTGTGCTCACGAATGTGACTGCTAATAGCTGCTGTCAACAATGTATTTCTTAATTACAATTGTAATTTCAGTGTCACACCTGTGTGTTTTTATTATGCGTGCGCTGTGCATACTCACATAGATTTTTGTTAGCTGAAAAACATTTGTATGTTAATGTGTGCCTCTCATCTCGTTGTATTTTTATGCACAAGTCGACCTGTGTTTGTGTATATATAGGTGTTCGTTTATGCCTGTGTGCGCGCGTTTGTGCATGTGCTTTTGTCTGCATATTTGCATGTGCCTGTGCGTGAGTCACCTCCTCCATTTCTATGGAAATCAAACGCGGCAGCAGCCACAAGTTTACACATTCCCCCTGTTTTGACTCCATTCAATCAACTGTGTGCATAATTACCCTGGTGCCGTATGGTAATCTATTGGGACCCAAATATTGCAGTTTGACAAATCCTTCATTTGTATTCAGTCGCTACACAAAGCATCAATCGTGCTTTTGCACACATGCTACCCACCAACCCCCATGTCCCCACCCCTCCCACCCCCCCACCCCTACCCCATCAACCACGCCCCGCCCCACTCCCCACAAACACGGAGCAGTGTGGAGCCGAAACCTTGCTGATTAGAACAGCAAGACATGCTGGGATCTGGGTTTGTCATTAATATTTCCCTCTTCCAGATGGCGCCTCCTACAATGCAAAAAGATACCACCACTGGGCCAGCAGACAGGGAGGGGTCTTGTTTCGGAGGAAAGGATGAAATAAACAGAAAAACAGAGTTGAAACATCTTTTTCCCCCCGATGATAGAAGGCCAGATGACAGCTGTTGGATACTGCCTCTCACTACACACATGTAACATTACAGCATTTTTCTCATCACTTTATTTATTGTTCAATCTCACTATTCATCATAAAAGCCATCCATCACATGACAATTATTCAAGCGGTATTTATCTGTTTAGATTACACTCAACACTAAAAGGAGATCCATCCAACAACCTCCAGGATAATTCGGTTTTCTTAATCCTCCAAAATTATGTGCACATCTCATCAACGTGCACACATGCCACAGCACAAATCCCCACAATCCCACACTGCCTGAGGGTGACTGTTTGAACCAGTGACATTTTGAGCCTTATTACATGCTCACAACACAACACAGCACAACAAACAAGAAGACCAATTTCAGTTTTTCTCTCTCTCTCCCTCTTCTGCCCCCTCACTGTCATTTTCTCTCCTCTTTCATTCTGTTTGGGATTGAGAATGAGGGCTGGGGAGGAGGGCTGCAGTAAACAAGGGCGGAGAGAGAAAGAGAGATTAGCACTAGCTAATAATCCCCTCTTTCAACACGTGCAGCTTCATATTTCCAAATTAAAGTGGAGTGCAAGAAAAGGGGCTTATAAAACATTAAACGTCCTCTGGCTGCATCGCGGTGAGCGCATCCCGCCCCTCCCAGCTCTGCCCTGGGGGCCTGCCGAGTACTTTGGGATTTGCAGCGCCGGAGTAAACTAAAGCCATACATCACCCAACTGATCAGGCCCTGGGAGAGAGGCCCGGGCCAATCATTTTGAGGTTAAACAATGTAATTTGGATCTTGTAAGTGCAATTTATTTTGCCCGTCAGAGAGAGGCATTGAAACATTTTCTCTTTTTTTTTTCTCCTCCCCCTCCGTTAGATAAAAGGAGGATGCTATTTGGGAGAGAGGGAGCGGGTCCCACGGAGGTGAGACATTAGTGGCCACTAGGAAATAAAACAATGACTCACTACCTCAAATAAACTCTGGACCTGATCATCTGGTGATCATTAGAAACAACACATCAGTTTAAATGGATTTCAAAGACAGCATATACATTATCAGCATAAGCATCACCATTTTCTACATTTATTACTGAAAGCTAAATGTGAGTAAACCAGCTGAACTTGACACAGCCATGCTAGCATCCAGAGTGGCTGGTACAAAGCCCCTCAGGAAGAACACTAGGCTTTGAAGCAAATTTTCGTAGTGGCCAAACGGTGGAATTACAACTTTCACGTCTGTCGCGTGATACCAAAGAGAAAGAAAAATACCTTTTCCCATAGATTTCCATTGGGAAAGAGACATCTGTAACTCTGAGGATCGTAAATCAGCTTCCCAGTATGAACACTTGAATAGCTCTTATTTATATCATTAGGTAAGCTGTAAAATGCACTAATAACTGAATCCGCTGGGAGGAGTTAAAGGAAGCACTACTGGCTCTGTGGGCCCAATGGATGCAGAAGATCGCTGGAATACCTGGGTACGTTATCTGTTGGCAGCCAAGCCATTTTAGCTTCATGCGCCACTTAGCAACTCTCATAGGAATGAATGAGAACCCGCCGATGCTGAATCAGGTTCTCTTTATACATCCGTGGCTGTACTTAGACACAGTCTAAATGCTAACATCAGTATGTTAACATGCTCACAATGTCAGTGCTAACATGCTGATGTTTAGCAGTTTCAATGTTTACCATCCCAGTTTAGTATATTAGCATGCTAAAATTTGCTAATTAGTAGTAAACACAAAGTACAGCTGAGGCTGATGGGAATACCATAGTATTTTAACAAAAAGTACTGGGTAAATTAATGTTAACCTGTTGATGCTGTTATATGAAAAGTATGAGCCAATAAAAGCCATTACAGTTCATCCTGAGGAGAACATGAGTGTCTGTACCAAAGTTTATGGTAATCCGTATAATAGTTGTCAATGCATTTCACTCAAAACCACAAATATCAAACTCATGGTGGCGCTACAAGAAACATCAGGGGATCACCAAAGTCAGAAGGGATTGATCCTCTGGGGACTATGACTGTCTGTACAATTTTTTTTGACAATCCATTCATTGATATTTCAGTCTGGACCAGTCGTGGATCAGGAGACACTATCATCCCTAAAGCAGCGCTGCAAAGCCAGAGGCCAATGTTGAGGAGAAGTTAATTCTTTAGCGGGAGCTACTCTGTAGAAGGAGCTAAACATTAACCATCCGATGTAAAGGAGGCATGTAAATGAAGAGCAAGCACTGTTTTAAGTCTGGAATTGACTGAGGTAAGTATTAACAAAGGACCACTAAATATTTGATGGCTTTTTTTCCCCATACACTGACTACACGCTAAGTGTGCTCTGATAGCACATTAGACACTCGGTGCATGTAACAGTTAAAGTGGACACAAAGCTCATTGATTTTCCTTAAGGCTACAGAGAAAGCATGTTGGGAAAGGTCAGGAACTTTGACATTTGAATTTGATACCTTGTTTACTCAAGTCCACCCTATTGTACAATTCTCAAACATCTCCAATATCAAAGAATAGGTCTTTATCGGTACCACAACCAAATGTACCAGTGCTAACAACATCATATCCATTATCTCCACTGAGACATTACAAGTCATCTCAACAGGAACGGGATTACATACTCTCTGAATCACTGTAGGAGATTTGCTGACCATGAGACCCAAAGCCAGTTTAATGTCCCCTCCAGTGAGAGCCGTTATCCTCCCCTCGTGAACATATATTTTGGTTATGTGTCTTAATGTGTGCCGGGGTTGGTGTCGGTCAGGAAATCTCCTGCAGTTTAGAGGATTAGAAGCTACAATGTGCCGCTGGTGGAAAGAAAGAGCTAGCCATTGGAGTGATACAAGTGAATTAAGAGATTAAGATGGTTTAGAAAGACTGATTACAAAACCATAGGGGTTTAGGAATGGAAAGACAAACCTTGAGATGGGATAAATCCCTTGTACTTTTCTCTTACTATCGTGCTGTTATTGTACGGTGCGCCAAACCAACACTCAATCCACTAACACCTTTTGAATTGGTTTGAGTCTCAAGATTAAACACAGTTTGATGAGACAAACAAAGGAATTGAAATGACTTGGTTGAGTTGGTATCAACACTCATTTGTATTCAGCCTTCGTATTCATTACCAGCATGTGGTAATCCTAAGACTGTTGCTGTTTGGTCAAACTAGAGAGTACCGATGTAATGTTATAGGTATAGGTGTTGTTGGATGGTCAGCCTCTTTGGTCCAGACTGAAATATCTCAGCAAATATGGATGAACTGGCATGAAATTTGTACAGACATGAGAAGAATGATGAATCTTTAGCGATCCTCTGACTTTTCATCTAGCTCCTCCTGCTGGTAAAAGTTTTAACTCGTCCGGTGAAAACATTGCTGGGACAGATCGCCATAGAATTCAATACTTTGTCAGTCCTTTGATTTTTCATCTAATGCCATCATCAGGTCAAAATTTGTACAATATTTTTGTTTATAATACCTGCAACACTGATGACGTTCCATCAGCCTCAGCTGTGCTTCTGCGTTTAGTGCTAATTAGCCAGTGCTACCAGGCTAACATGCTACACTAAGACAGTGAACACTACCTGCCAAACACCAGATTCGACTGTCCAATTAAATCGGCGTTATTGATGTGTGTCTATAAGATGTGGGTTAATCGGGGCCGACCATGTTGAAAAGTGAAAGTGAAACTTAAAAGCAAAACATTCTAAAGCGTAAAACTGAATGAAATATCACATTTTGAGGACAAACAAAAAGGCTTCTTTAGGTTTTGTCAGTAACATTATAACTTCTTCATGTTTAGGCAACAAAACTACAACTTCTTTAGGTTTGACGAGCCACCATGTGAATATGATGATAAAACCTACTAGTGGGTGTAGTAGGCTCCTTTTGACCCACATCTATGGGGCTTATAGTGACTGATAACACCTATTTAATAGCCTGAAAACAGTCTAATGTGCTAAAAATCAGCACATTAGCATTCTAATTGTGGGCTAGTTAGCATGTTAGTACAGGTTCATGAAACCTCTAACAAACCTGTAGACACTTAGAGGTGAATCACAAAAGGAGTGCATGGCTTTGGCAGCTGCTAAACCTGCACATATAAGACAAAAAGAAACTGTGATTCTCCAAGCATCTACAAAGGGTGAAAATGTATCCCTAACTGCGCTGTCAAGCATGTAAGGTCTCAGTGCTCCTGTGCTATTTGCACATATTTAAATAAGATTATATGCAGAAATTTGGCCCAAAATTGGCCCCTTTCTATGCCAATGAGCCTCACTGCAAAAACAGTCCAGTTCACAAAGATCAGTGATAACAGCCATGCACAGTTACAGTGAAATCATTAGCATCTTCAGAGAGTTGGTGGTAACTGAAGCGTATTTACAGCCTACTGACAGACTGGGATATTAAATCCCAAATATGGTTTGAGGAATGCCTCTGCACTTCCCCAGACAGGACCTGTAGCTCGGAGTCTGAAAATTTCATTTTCACTCCGCCATTGTTCTGCCTACTGTATTCTTGGAGCAAAGGCAAAATTCATACTTTGCCACATGGATAATTGCAATCAGTTACAAAAAAAATGGGAAACTGCACTCAGCTGCAAAACGTTATGGGTGTGTTTGCGCTGTAATATTTTTTGTGAATCGGATCTTGAGACCTGGCGGATAGAGGTGGCAAGTGATGCTCAATTCATGGTGCTATGAGCGGCTGCAATCCATTCTTTGTGAATTGTTTCACTGTAAGTACTTCTCAAGTGACAATGAATTGAAACTAAATTGGAAATTACAGTATTGTCATTTAGAATGAAAGTGCAAATGACTCACAGCCCTAAAACCTTAGTCAGAATGCCAAATATACCTCAGCCAGACAACTGAAAAGTGTGAATATCCTTCATTATGATACTGAAATACTATACAGACAACTTACTGAAATCTGCATGCGTTTTAATCCAGATCATGTTATGTAAAATGAATAGTCATTGGGTTTAACTGAAAGGATGAAATTATCTCCAAAATCTAAATTAATCCACATCCCTAAATTGAATTCTGTTTCTGTAAATGTGAGGGTGTAGATCTCGTTTCAGCATTGCTGGGGACTCATATTGAGTCTGGGGTCTGAGCACTGAGGATTAAACACTTCATTTCCAGCATTCTGGTGATTTTTGTCATGCAATTTCTGCCCTTACTGCATCAATGCATGGTGGAAATGTTTTTATTCATGTAAAGGAAAACACAAAATTTAGGTGACAATTCAAAATAGAACAATATGGAATATAATGCAGTAAGGCTCTCGGGCATTTCTGTATTGCTTTCAAATATTTATTCTCCTGTAGACCAACTTTTCTCATTTAATGTTATCTCTGCTGAGTAAATGCACATGCAGGCATTATTTGGTCTGCAGGGAGGCAACCCCTTTAAATGTGCATGTGGCACTTATTCACCTCAATGATACATTAATTCATATTAATTAATTCATAAACCCCTGGACTTAAATAGGTCCATATAAATTTCAGCAAGATTTCTGCTCTGCAAAGCTTGCTTCACATGCAATATAAATATAAAAATATCAATACTGGCGGAGAGTTCAAAAATAAATAGTTGTAATATCTTGAGAAAAAAAAGTTGTAATATTACGAGAACAAAATCATAATTTAATGGGAATGAAGTCACAATATTTTAAGGAAAAATCCTATAGTGTGCTGTGCATTATGTTACTTAGACTGTCTGACAGACACAGAAACTGTTTGGGAATCTGGTCTCTGCATGAGACAAAGTTTTAAGAAGCATCTGTGCGTTGTGGCAAACCGAAACCAGGAGGAAACACTTCTGATCAGTCAGAAATCTCCCCGTAATGTGGCTTATTCTCTACACAAATGTTACTTCACCACTTCTGATACAGCGCAGCTCACAGCCGCTTCCTCAGGCTTTTCAGTGGGAAGCACCCTGAAGCAGAGACAGTCCCAAACAGAGCAGAGGTGTCTCCTGGCGAGTGGTACGCAGAGACAGCGACACAGAGCTGCCGGGCAAAGGAAAGATGCCTCACTGTCAGAGGTGAAAGAAAATATGGAAAATATTGAGTATTGCGATACTACGTTTTGTGATACTGTATCGATTATCAAAACCACTGCACTGATTTTTAATTAATAGTTTGCATGCAAAGATGACCTCAGTCAATACTTTATTTCATTTGCAAAGAGATGCGTCCTCTCATTGTATGCGCCCTGTCAAAGTAGTGCTATGACACTGGATGCCACAGGGACTGTGATCAATGCAGATCCCACTGTTTTGATTGCATAAAAAAATCTAAACTTCTTAAACTTTTTTATGTGTACAGTGATGTGTTCTTTGTACTGTGACAAAACACAATACATTGATTCGTAACCCTTGTAACATGATGTGTGTTGTATCGCCAGATTCTTACCAACACACAGCTCTGCACACTGCAATCCAAGCTTTTTACAAATCAAAATAAGCACACTGAAGCTCTCACTTCCTCCGTGTCTGGCAGTCAGTACGATATTTGCATGTGATGTGAGCCTGCAGATAGCCAGACAAACAAATGGTAGCATGCTAGGTCATCTTGGAAACGTAGAGTCTGGGAGGGCACATCAGAATTATACATATGTCTTCACTCCAAAGATAATGCCAACAAATTTGCTCAGATGTTAGTCTAGGGACAATTCTGTACTCCCTAAATATTGGCAAGAACAGGCCCCTACCGTCCATACGCCAAGCTACACCCTTGTTTATACACTAAATGAAGAGAGGATTTATGTGGGTGTGTTGTGGATGGACTCTTTCAGTGAAGTAAACAGCAACTTCTCACCCTCTCCCATCCACAGCCGTATTCCCACAGTGGAGCATTGTTAATACAAAGAGCAACAGTCAAGTTTATCCAGAGCTATACTGCCAGAGATTATTCTGGAACAAATCGATCCAAAAGTAGCCTGCCAGGCGGTGCAACTGTGTCCGAGGAAAGTGTTGAGGAGAAGAAGAACAAACGGAATGAATAAGAAAATGAAAAAAAATGGAGAACAGATAGGGGGGAGATAGAAAGTGCTGGCCACTGCAAAGTCTCCAAACAAAGAGGATATGTGAGGCGTGTACCTCAAGCCTTTTTCCCTTAAAAGAAGAGCCAGTAAGCACTTTTCTCTGCGCTGAAGAGCTAGCTCTCGCTGTTCGTGTCACATCAGCAGTTTTTTAGCGAAGCTCACAAGCACCATATCCAGGTGAGGGGTGTATGTTAAGGATTTCTTCCTTTCCCCTATCAGTCTCTTTCACTCGTACACTCCTCTTCCCCCCCCCCCCCGTTTCTCTCATCCTCTGCCAATATGTCTCTCCCTCGTTCTCCCCCTCTCCTTCTTGCACTTTACAATTCTCTTTCTGTCCCCCTCAAGATGTTTCAAAGCACATATCACTCCTTTCAGTCTCTCCATCTCCCCTTTTTTTCAATCTCTTTCTCCCAAACTCTCATTCCAGACTGTATGTGTGGCTGATTGTAAGCAGATTCCTTTACGTTGAAAAATCTACATTTGTTCACAGTCGTCTGTGCCCGATCTGCAGCTTGTATATATGTTTCAGACACTCTTCAAATGCTAAGCATCTATAGATTATGGCTTCCTATCCAGTCCAAAGCAGTTGCAAAAACGTGTCAGCAAGATTTATGAGGGAATGACTAAATATTGCATGCGTTCAGACTTTTGATTTTGTTAAAGATGCATATTCATATAAATTTTAGTTTTGTTTCGGCAACACTTTTTCTTCCACATTTAATGGGTAATCGCGTTGTGGAAATCTTGTTTACTGATGAAGGACAAACAGAATATGTGCAAATGACTTTAAGCACACACTTAGACAAACACACACTAACTGGAAGCAGGCAAGCGAACACACACACACACATACATGCACACACATGCATGCAAGGATCCCTGGGTGGCTGAATAGCAAAGCTATTCATGCGACTGGAACACCCCCGACTGTGAACACCACTTTCCCTAGAAAGTGAAGCTGGGGCACAAATCACATTTTCTGCACAATTAAAGCAGGGCTGCGGCTAAGTGTATCAGAGCCCTGCTCTCTGCAGGAGCCCAGGGAGTCAGCAGGCCCGTCCCCTCTCGCCTCATAATGGCAATGTGATGAAGATGGTTTCTCTGTAATTAGTTTCTGAAAGTTCTCATTCAGTGAGTGAGGCCGCAGACGGCACAGTGGCAGAGAAAAGGCCACTTTGTTCTGCAACCCTGCACTTACGGACACAAACACTATTTGAAAGGAGGTTGACAGCACATATCTGAAACAAAAATATATCAAAAAAGAATAATGTGTTACTTATTAGTGTTTTAATCAAAAAGGGTTTGATGATTAGGAAATCTGTACACTATTTCATGTCTCATGTTCATTTTGTGGTGTGCATAAACTGCCTGCAGAGACACACTCCTAAGTAAAACTCTACAATTACATAGTTGTATGCCTCCACCAACAAGTCGAGATGCAGTTAACATCCATGTCTGTTTAAAATGTCATCACTTTTTTATCCTGTTAGACATTTGTGTGAAACCGTCAGGATTAGCACATGAATTCTTGAGTTATGGCCAAAAAGGGCTGTCAAAATGAATCTGAAAATAACATGTTAACGCAAATTGGACGTGGAAGTGTCTAGTTTTTTTATGTTGTAGTGGGCTCAGTTTTAAAGCTAGAATGAAGATACTGGCATCTTACGGAAACTAGGAACCCTAAGGAATCCAAACATGCCACACTAGCTTGACATTTTGGCAAAGAAAAACTGGCATCGCAATTTTCAAAGGGGTCCCTTGACCTCTGACCTCAAGATATGTGAATGGAAATGGGTTCTGTGGGTACCCACGAGTCTCCTCTTTACAGACATGCCCACTTTATGATAATCACATGCAGTTTCGGGTAAGTCATAGTCAAGTCAGCACACTGACACACTGACAGCTGTTCTTGCTTGAGTTTACCATGTTATGATTTGAGCATATTTTCATGCAGTACCTGGCAGATTTGACAAATCTCCCTTTAAGGTGCATGTTGAAATGATAAAAATGAGTGATTAATAAGTGATTAATTTGCAATTGATTTGTGATTGATAAGTGATTAATTTGCAATTAATTGCAAGTAATTATGGACAATCATTTGATTGATTAACATAGAAAAATTCAAAAATCAATTGAAAGCCCTACCAAAAACGTGTTTTGTCAGGTCACAGTAACCTTTGACCACCAAATTCTAATCGGTTCATCCTTGAGTCAAAGTGGATAATTGTGCAAAATTTGAAGAAATTCCCTCCAGCGGCTCCTGAGATATCACGTACACACAACCTGAAAACATATTGCCTCTGGCCACGGATATCGCCGCCACTGAGGCGTAAAAAAAGACTTCAAGCTAACCACTGCGTTAAGGGAACAGAAATAATGAATACCAACTCACCTAAGCTGCAAGCACAACATCATTACGATCTCAACGTAGGCACATAGCATGATCGTCTTCTGATTAGGAAGAGAGTCTAAACACATGGGTTGGAGTTCACTTTCAGCAATAACAATACTCCATCACCCCAACTTCTACTGTTACAGCAGTCCTATAGGGAGAGATTATTTATGAGTTCAAAGTTTCAGTGATTTAACATACTTGTAAATATAAGTTTGGAATAGGCTCTATTTGGGGGATAAAGTGCAATCATGGGGAACAAGCCTATCATCACTTAGAAGAATAGATCCTTTTTCATCACTGCACTGGTTTCTAAAGTGAGTCTTGATGCTGATGGTGGTGGGTAAGGTGATGGTGAGTGGTAGTTTGTCAGGAGCTGCAGACAGTGAAATAAAGGAGCAACTGATGGGCTACAAAGCACTGTGATTGGTGATTGTCTCCCGTGTGGGTAAGACAGACGGCATCGGACATTTTAAGATGACTTGATTTGGTGATGTGAACCAAACGGATGACGCGTCTTGAATTTGACACCCTGGTTTTGATGATAGAAAGAACTAGAAGATAGAAGAGTTGAGAGCTGAATGATTTAGGAATATTTTCATTAGTATGTATGAGTTCACAAAATTCAAAGTTATACTGGCTGAACAGAAATCAGGGATCATTCTATGGGGTTCTTCTGCTGTAACTCTACTGCAGCAAAAACAGAAAAAAAGACAAAAAATTGGGTCTGAGGTGTGTTTCTTAGCAGGCAGGTAAAAGACAGACACATAAAACACAGTCAGATGAACACAATCACACATGTGCTGCTGGCTGTTTTGGTGCCAGGGCCACCAGCTGCCTGATGTGATGAAGGTCCCTCGCTTGCCAACTGGCTGATGAAGGGCCAGTGAAGCCACCACCAACAATATGCATGATGAGTGTGAGCTATCAAGATGATTAAGGTAGCAGCGCTCTTTGTGAGCGAGCATGGACGAGGTTTCTAATCTGACTTATAGGATGTTAGAACATTGTCTTCTTTGTCGGAGTTACAATTACAGTGCAGTCTCAGAGTTCTTCTTTTGGGCAGCAATAATGTGACAAGATTTACATCTGATGCATTATTAATAAGCAGAAGAAGAAGATTTGGAAGCAAAATATTCCCCCAAAAGCCTTTTTTTCCTATATCACAAGCTGTATTTAGTGCAAGCAAATGTGTTGCAAGTTGATGTTTATAACTCAACTGAGGAGATACCTGATTGTTTCTAAACACACAGAAATATTGAATATGAAGCTCGAAAAATAAAAGTCCATGTGTTTATACAATTCACTATAAACTGATAAAGATGCAATAAGCAGAGTAAAGACAGAATCCTCAGGAAAAGACAGACAGTGTTACGTGATGACATCCCTTGAGAGGGCGGCGAAACTGGTCTAATTAGTGACAGTCGGTAAAGATGGATGGATAACATGGGATTCTGCTGTGGAAGTGGGGCCATGAAAGGGTTAGTATGAATGGCTGAAGGTGCTGCATGGCTGGCAAGCTGTTCTCATACACCATTCGCTGCTAAACCTATGAAGAGCAATGCACTGCAATTTGTATACATCCCACAAAATCTATCCGTATGTAATACACAGAATTGTGAAGAACAACGAACGCCGTGTAGGGAGGAGCCCAGAGAGGATGGGCGCCACTTCCAGAGTTATTTCGTGATCTTTTCCTAAACCTAACTAGTAGGCTTGTCGCAGTAGTCAGTGTTAATGGTGTTACACGGTGGTTGGGCACACTCCGATAAAGCCCATTTAGCTCATTTTTGGCAAATCAGTGCCATGTTATCAATATAAAGTCGAACAATGGACACGATAAACTGACCTTGAATGCATCCATACGTAGTCTCAGCTCAGTGTAGCAGGAGTCAGATTTCAACACACACAGGACGAGAGAAAGTTAACAGACAAGACGATGCAAAGCAAAAAGCAAAAACATTTAAACCCAATGCTATAAGGGATCCATAACGTTAACGAGGCAATTGCTGTGCAGAGGATGGAGCTGTCACAGCTGGTGTGGAAACCTACAGCCCCACAGGAAAAGCTGGACCAGAGAGGCCAGACACCCAGCCAATCGACGTTAAAAATGAAAGTAAGCGTGCTACACATATTGACTGTCATCTTGTCTTGTAAAATGTCTGGTGTAATCGGTTACACCGGTGTTGTCATAAGTTTATTAACTGGTGGAAAAATTTCCTCACTCTCACATCCCTATTAACTAGATAGTATATAACACCACTTTCTGAGTTATTTTAACCCAAACCACAATCTTTTCCTTCCATCACGTGTTGCTGGAGGAATGAGGAACCATTTGTCGTAAGATATCATATGAATCGTTGTATTAGGCTACGTTGCAGCTGGTAGCAGGTTGCATTGGTCATGATTATTTCCTTTACAGGACCTTCTTAAAGCACCATGAGCGCAGCAGTGTTAGATGCAGGAAAACAGTGCACATAATGTGGATGTTTGTTTCAGAGAGGCAACAAGCGCAGAAGCAGCAGATTTAGGAAAATAAAGGGAACACTGATCTGTGATTGGCTCCAGTGTAGGTAACAGAGAGCGAGTCTGTTTCAGGCTTACATGGTTGGACACACATGGACATAGAGTTGAATTTTAAACCTACCGGCAAAGAAGGAAGCAGGACAATTTATGGGGAGAAGCCAAGAGATGTAGCTTAACTGATTAGAGAATGAAAGAGCAGGACCAAAAGATTTAAGGATGAAGTCTTCCTGACTGAACTTGCACTAAACTCCATTAAGTGATGCTATATTTCACCACAATATCCCATGGCCAACAAGCTCGCTGGAATCAATAAAACACTGGTTTATACTGACCTCATACTCCTTCCAGATTATCTTTTTTTTTTAATTTATCTTATTTCCTGGCTAGGATCAATATGGTTCTGATGATCTCTGAAGTTAAGTGGCCCAAGAACTGATCCTGGATCATTTATGGCACATAAAATATCCATAAAAAAGGACTTTAATGTTAGAATAGGATACAAAGACAGAGAAGGGGAATTTTAGAAGTATCTTACAGAACCATAAGGAAGACAATTAAAACAGGAATCGTTTCAGCACATTTTGTAGCCATAATGGATATTTACGATTGAAAGTTTCATTTTCATTAAACCAGGTAGAAACCACCAAGAATGCATTGTCGAAGGCTGCACCGATATATGCTCGAGTCCAATTCGGTTCTCAATATGACATCTGTGAAGGGGGAGATTAGAGCATGAATCACAAATACTTCCTGCTGCCGCCTGGGATAGCCCCGAGGAAAATGCATGTGACCCAAGCATGAGGAATTCTCAGGAGCTGTCAGCCGGGATCAAACTCATTTGCAGACCACAAGCTTCGGCATGTACAAACGCCGCTAACGTGGACACGACGTCTGAGATTGGACGGTTGCTCCCTCTTCTCCTCTTCCTCTCCTATCAGTTTAGATTTATAACTCCGAGATGTAAAAGACGAACACACGTATTACTCATAAAAAAACAGATAAATAAATGAGGTAAACGTGAGAATCAAATATCCTGTGACCAATTATAAAACCGCATGCACATTTTTACGTGCATTTGTGTTGGATGGTGGAAGAGCTGACTAAACATGATACTAAATATTGTACGTTTTTTGTGTTTATAATGAGGTTTGTGTTCCGTTTTGCCTCTATGCCCTCATTAAGCACACTCAAAGTGTAATGGAGTAAGGAGATGGGGCCTATATTCCCCTTTGCCTCACCTCTTCTACCCTATTAGCTGCAACCTCTGTGACCTATACACACAAATGTGTTATTTCCTTAAAGACAAACGAAGAATTTACATATGTGCCTCTGCATGTGTGTGTGTGTTTATGCCTTATAGTGCCACCTGGTCTCTGTGGATGTGTTTGCATGGCACTACCATACACCTTCATCCACTGCTGGGAGGCCGTAGCATCTAACCTCTTTATTTTTTAATATTCTCTCATCTCTACTGGGCTAAATCATGTCCCATATCCACCTATTCTAAGCGCACACAGCAGCTACAAGGCAGAGTCTGCCCGGAGAGGATACACAACATACAGCCATGATGGACGGTGTCATAAAGTTGTGACTGAGGCTGTTCTTTCCTGTAACTGGGGCCCGGAGTGGAGGGGGCGAGGAGGATGTATGTGACTTGTGAAACCAAGATGGCCACACGTCGAGAGAGACGGAGAGTGGGGCGGCAGAATAAAGCTGGTAGAGCCCGCGGGTTCGGTCATAATCTCGACACACAGCGAGCCCCGAGCACGGAGCTGGCGGCCCTCGGTTTTGTGCTTCTGCTGTGCCTGTCACGTTTCCGCCACCTCCCAGCAGAAATAACCAGCGCTGGCAGAGCTGGTGGCCGGATGCAAGGAGGTGCCAGTGGCTATAACAGCAGATATATCGCTTATGAGATCAGATGTCTGCAGGGCTAGAGGAGCCATGAGAGACTGTGAATGAGAGAGAGGGAGACAGAGAGAGAGAAAGATACAGCATTCACATCAGGAGGAAATTGCTTTGCTGCCACCAGCCCTTCGGTGGTAAACACAGCGAGTTAGTGTGTGTGGCAGAGAGTGGGTATAATTGTCTTGACATGGACATTGTTTCGACGGACAGAGGGAGTGAGGAGTGAGAAAGGAAGAAAGTAGGGGGGAGGGAGGAGTGAGGGGTGGCTGTGAAGTATGGATTCAGGAAATTGGCATGGCGTTCACACAGTGCCTGGGTAAAAGTGGCTCAACGGCAAGGGGAGAAAATTGTTTATGAAGCTTTCCATCCCCGAATCTAAACTGAACAGCGAGGGGTGGGAGGAGAGGGGAGGGAGAAGCGGGTGGGAAAGAAAGAGAGAAAATTGGATGGGAAAGTGTCTTGGGGAGAAGAAGTTGAATAATAAAGCAGCAAGTGGAATATATGGATTAGAAATCAGATATAGCGCAGAATGGACTGTGAATCTACTGCAGCCTATAGGCTGAAACTACACCGGCGCAGGACTATTTCCTCTCTTCTTTCCTCACTTCAGAACCTATGGTTATGCACATAACATTATACACTCTCATAATAATTACGACTATAATTCACAAGCTCAACCATTCAGGCTGAATTTATGGCGCCATCACTTACGGTTACATAAAATGACATTGTATAAAAATGCAATTGTGCAGTATAGGGGCCATTTTGCAATGGGGGAGCCTGAGCCACATTACCTTGGTGACAAACATAATGCTTCCCTGTGGCATTGGGCCCGGTTGATAAACTAGAAATAAAGTAGATGATATCATATTCAAGCGGGAAAAAAAAATCCTGAAATGTTCAGTGCTGATGAGCTGAGCGTGTGCTGATAACATTATATATTGTAATATATTAATATAATGGGGTACCTACTTATATATTACACACAGATACTGTATATTTAAAACGCAGGACTTCCCACCGAGCAAATCCTTAAACTAAGACATTTCCATAGACATATTAATCAGTTACCACGTAAAATGTTGCACACTACCAATACACATGGTATAGGGAAAAATGAATTCACAGTTATATTTAGATATTAAAGTTAGACACTCCAGATGAACAGGGTAAAACTTCTGATAGATTTCGCCATGAAACCTCCCCAGTTGATTACTTTCATTAAGGCAATTATTTTTTTTGCATTGCAATGTTCAAATATGCAAATTGTGCATTATCTTATTAAATAATGTGCCAATTTGCAGAAATTTGAACAATCTGAACATTAGATAAAGCCAGGTTCAAATTTCTTATTTCATTTTGTCGTCAAAGGTTTTTACAGAGGGAATGGCCATAACAAATACATTTTCTCCATGTTTTTAGAGATAAAATGTTCTATAAACCAGTTTATAAATGACATATGAACAAACCCCTCAGCATAAACGTTAAGAATATAGATAGTAAGAGTAGTAGTAAGAGCTGCTGAAGTGTAGATATGTGGATTTCTGAGCCTCATTTTGCCTTTAAATAGAGACTACAGGTGAATATGTTTAATAGATATCACCATGAATCTTCCCCAGTTAATTACTTACATCAAGACAATTATGTTTTTTGTATTCTGAAATTGTATGTTTAACTATACAAATGATGCATTATCTTATGCTAATTTCTGGTGAATTTAGGAGAAATCTACAGACACAAAGTATTAAAATAAACACCCAGATATGTGTTGTAGATGGGGTTTTTTTTTCACTAGTCTGAACAAATGTTTTGTTATGGAAGCAAAATAGCCCAGAATCTCAAAATTGATTAGTGATATGATATATGCTTTGCCTGCACTATCTCCCCTAAATATGTCTTAAAGTTTTCTGAACGTATTCAACAAATTAGGATTTAAAACAGGACTTTTTTTTAGGTTAAAGATCCTGGGTAAAGGGCCCCCATTATACCGATGTTGATTTGCTCATTTCCCAGAGTCCACACGCGCAGCCGCAATGGTGACAGATTTGATCTGAAACAGCTGTGTCACCCCTCATCAATCACAGCCTCGTAGCGAACATACTCTGGCATACTGCTGCATGTGTACTTGTGCATGCATCCACTCTTTCTGTCTCTCCTTTCACTCTCCAATCCGCCCAGACAGTAAAACACAAAGAGCCGTGCCAGCCTCGACCGACTTGGAGGGATCTGGCTAACCAGCCTTAGCAGTGAGTGTGCCGGGTTCCCCTCTAGCTGTGGCACTGGGCCGTGGGGGCTGTGGGGAGATAATCCCGGGCCCCGCTGAGTGGAGCAGGCATCAGACACATAGGGAGGAGTGGATTACCCCGACTGGTAGAGATAGCAACAAGCTGGAGGGTGGGTGGTGGAGTGGGGGTGGGGGGTGGGGGACTCTGGCCCAGATAAGAGCACAGAAAGAGGAGCAGGGCTACAGGAGGGGATAAGACGGGGGGGAGGAGGAGTCCAGTATTGAGGTAGTAAGCAGAAAGTGGGAGATGAGGATCTGGTGAACAGACCGTGGAGGAACGATGGATTTAGGGAGACTCAATGTATTCAGGTTGCAGAAAAGGGTATTTTTGTGTTTCTCTTAATTTGTTATTTCTGATGCTGAAAATATATCAGGAGCTGAACTACTTGGCAGTAGTAATTTTACAGACTGTGTAATGTTGAAAAAGTAGAACTTTTTAGCTGGAAACTTTTTATATGGCTTATCTCTGTGTTTACAGATACTTTCTCCTGTACTGCTACTACAAGGGCTGGGCAATATGGAGAAAATCAAATATTTATGACCAAATACTTTAGTATTAATACAGCAATGATATTGTAGGTTTTTTTTTTTTTTTTTTACAAAATATTTGCACAACATTTTGACATGTAATCACCAGTAATGTGGATATAATGACTAAGTGGGTTACGGCCAATAATAGAATAGCTACAACAGTCTGGTAAGTTCAGAAAATCACGTCATTTTACTGCAAAGCAGCCTTTAAAACCAGGAAAAAAACAACACTTACTGTATACCGTCTCACGAGACCAAAATCAACAACAATATCTGGCCTCATAACATAACATCGATATAATAGGGATATAAAGTCCTGCCCTGACTACTACCTCTGCAAACTCTTATCTACATGTACTGTACATATACTCTCTGATTTAACATATTTTTCAGTTGTGTATGTGAACGTATTTCACTTGTATGTGTGTGTTCTTTTCATTAGGTTCCATATGTGTATGAGAGTAAAAGTACATGTATATACTGTACATGATAATTCTGAATAATGTTCCTCATCTCAAAGTCGCCCTTCAGTTCAGTGCAACTAGAACCCAGCATGCACCATTTTATTTTTGTAAATGTCTAATGGTTTACTTCAGCATTAGAGTCAGTCAATATTCTTTATATCATTCACAGCAATTCAAGTATCGATCACCTCAGTTCTGTGGAAATTGCTACAATGTGACTCATTGATTCAGGTTGCATTACTGATGCGAAAAAATCAGCCTTTAAATGGCATCTCTATTTGACAGGTATTGGCTTTAACAATATTACTTTTATACTTTCATTTTTTATACTTTTATGCCTTTATTACACCTCCTCCTACATTTCTTTAATGCCTCCATTTGTTTCCAACTACTCCGTCATTTTCAACAGCACCATTAGTGTGAAAAGCAACAGGAGCTATTTTAGCTACAGTCTTTTTTTAGTGTCTCTTGAACTCTAGCGAGCCCAGACGAGCAGCATTTAGAGTCTATTCATAAGGCTATGAGTCACTGTCTTGTTATCGCTAATGCTACCTTCAGGCATTCAAAAGACTGAACCATAAATATGGTTATTCCAAAAAAAAAAAGAAAAGGATCAGTACTGTACTTCAGCTGTGTGGTTGATTTTTGTCTTCCATGATTTTGCAACATGCTGACCGTAATTTACTAGGTTGTTGACAAAAAGCACACTGAATGTTGGTTCTGTTCTCATTTAAAATGACAGAGAGCTTCAACAGGCAGTAAGGAGTTAACCTGAAACCTTCTCCCTCCTTTATACATCATTGATCTTTTCACACTAATTAAAGCATAGCCAGGACTATTTAACCAAGCTAACGAGAACAGGCAAATTCAGTCCTCCTAGCACGAGGAGACCATGGCAATGAAGCACTCTCAACCTGCAGTGTGTGTGTGTGTGTGTGTGTGTGTGTGTGTGTGTGTGTGTGTGTGTGTGTGAGAGAGAAAGAGAGAGAGAGCTGAAGATAATTAACTACAATTCAAACTCAGCAATTAAAAGGCAAAAGGACAAGCCAGTTAACAAAAAAACAGTAATGAAGAGCCGCCAGATTTATTTATTTACTGAGCATTAAATTGCTAAATTAAAGGAATAGTTCAACAATGTGGGAAATAGCTTACATGTATTCTCTTTCTTGAGTTTAGATGAGAAGACCAATAACACTCCAGCAGTATCAATCTCCTCATGCGATGCTGCGTTCATACCAAACACAAAGCAAACTGTCGTCGTGCGCTTGTATTGCACATTTGTGTTTATACATTCAATTAAAGTGAAGTCGATGTAAATACCAACATTGTTTCATCAACCATGAACAAAATAACCACTATTGTTGCTTGGTGCATATTTTGGAAGTCCAAACGCCATCGTGTCTGGGTTCGCAGCATCGTCCCAAGCTTTACTCGCTGTATCTAGCAAGTCACACGTCGGCTGAATTAATCTGGTTTACTGCAGCGGTGTGAACCCAAAATAAACAGATTTCACTGTGATTTACTGAAACTGCGATAAATGGACCAAAGGGATGCCAAAATAACTACATAATGATGCTGATTTGTAAAAGTCTGAATAATTCATGCTTTGTCAGGTCTGTCCGTAAGACTACAAGCAAACAGCTTTTAAAATGCTTGATCTCTGAATGTGGGTCGATCAGGGCGAGACTATGCAGCTGCTCCATCAATGCTTAAAATAACGTCATCTAGGTATAAATACAGCGGCAAGTTTTTGATTTGTACCTGCTTGATTTGGTCTGTGTACAAATATAAGGTTCTATCATAAAGCTCGGGGTTCCCACAGACAGCTACAATTTGTTTTGCCTCCATTTCTGCTTCAACAACGTCACGTCAGTGCCAGCCAGAGAAGAATTTTTACACTGACAGGTTTTCATAACACAGCGTCACGTTAATTTCTCACTCAAGCTGAAAAATTTCACATATTCGCATTAAGGCGCGGCCGTGCATCCGCAAAATTAACATTCCTTTATGTTCACTTCCATTCTATGCAAACAAAGTGGTGAAAAAAAAAATTTCTTAATGTGGCAAAGAAAATTTTCATCTTTGCATTCAAAGTGGAGCTCAACTTTGGTGAACTTTCAGGCGAATATTGCCTCGGCAGGCAAAAATATTGGGACATCTTAAACCCTGTAGTTTACAGCACGTCTGGTCCATGCAATACTAGACTATTTTATATTTTTAACTATTTTATCATGGCTGTATAGGCAGCTGGATAAGTGTCTTCATGCTCTCATCCATTACCTTCCTCTATTCTGTAAATCTTAGATCAATTAAAAAAACGTGATGCAGGGGAAGCAGGGAGCAACTTGCAGAAATGAAACGCCACCAGTAGCTCATCTGGTGATGCTCACCTGGGGGAATCTGCTAGCCAGGGTAAAATCCCCATACTATGAGGAGTCAGGATCAATAATGCATCTGTGTGGATGTGAGGGACGCAGCTCAAAGGCATTTGCTTATCTCAGATGCCAGTTACCACTTTCATCCCGGGGACATGCTGCGCTCGTGTGTGCAGGGGAGCGTGTGTGTGGGGAGGTCGAGAGAATGCAGTATTTACACACTTCCCATCATGTGTTATTTATTTCACACCTTGATGTTTTCATCTACCCCGTGCCTCTGAGGAAATCAGTGCTCATAAAGCAAGACTCAACACAGGACTTATAAGTCATTCATACAACTGTCTGTTTTTTTTTTTTTTTACCTGTTGTCCTAGTTACAGAATCTAATTGCACTGCACATTTATTGTAAGTGTTAAACTTAGTCCAAATAGGTCAAATAAGGAAATGAATGTCTTGTTTTAGCAGCAATGAGGCAGTTACACAGCAAACACGTCACCGCAGTCATTTCAGCAGCTCCTGTATCTTTTGACTTTGCTCTCATGTTCTGAACTGATGTGGACCTACTGTATTAGGCTATTCGTCCACACAGAAACACGTGGATGTGACCAGCGCTGCTGTCAGTTCAACATGTGGATGTGTTTCCTGCTGGTTATTATGACATACTGACTCATCTAATTGCTTAGATGCGAATGTGCATTGACACAGCTTTACAACAGAGCCCTGCAGGGCAAGCAAATGAGCAGTAAGACAATCTGACAGGTTGTGAACAAATCCACACTTCTGCCATGTTATCTAAAGATCAACAAACCCAAGATGTTGATTCTAATTGTCCATATCATGGTAAAGCACACTGTGTAGGTATAGGATATATAGGGTAAACTGTAGGGGAGTAGCTCTGGTAAGGATTTTAACATTTCGCTTAATCTTTTCTGTGTTTCAACCATAGACTGTAGCTAAGAAGTGGACGTAGTCACTGTGACGTCACCCACTGGTTTGTGGACTGATGGTTTGAAGCCTTGAGTTCTGCATTTTGGCCGTCGCCATCTTAATTATATGTAAGTGACACGAGAGGGCGGAGCTAAGAACAATTCAGAGACAACCGAAAAGGTTATAATTAACTTTCATGAACTGAAAACACACTGTGAAAGGGTTAAAGTTATAAGATGAAAACATGGGCAACACCCAGACCGGGTAACGGCATGGTAGCGACCTGTCAATCACAAGGTAGCCACGCCCTAAAGCATCCCCTGCTTTATGGTTTATTTGGGACCATAATTTACTAAATGAACATCATAAGGTATTGAAGAAGACCTGAAACTAGTGATTGGGAGCATAAACTGATGTTTACAATGTTTACTGCGGTAATAAATGAAGACTTCTATACAATCAGACTTCTTTTTGCAGCCAGAGGAGTCGCCCCATGCTGGTTGTTAGACAAAATGCAACTTTAAGGCACTTGAGTTGCCAACTGCCCATATCCCAGCAATCAATTAGTAAATAAATTGGATTATAACTACAGGAATGTTGGGCAAAACTACAAAAGTAAGACGTAAGTTGCTGAAAAAGCTTAGCAGAAAGAAAAACATATTCCTTCAAGGTTGCTGAGAGAGATTTTTGCGCTGTCCTTCCAGTGAAAGTAAGGTAAGCGTCCCCCAACAATTTCTCCATGTTTGTTTGTGAATCACACAGAGAAACAAATCACCTGGCCAGCCGCCGAGGCAGGGGAGCAATCAAAGAACAGATGTGGAAACTCTTTGAGCCACATTTTCAATAGGGGGAGAAAATTGCTACTGTGGCGACTGTGCCACTGTATGAGTTGGTGGAGGAAAGGCAGACTGGTGGCTGTATGTATGAAGACATTGGGAAACAATGTCTAATCACTTGTGTTTCTTTTTCCATATATCATTTATTAGTCTGCTTTCAGAAAATGTTTTGCTCAAGTGCAGACTATTGAAGTGATGTAGAACACTGGAAAACAAAAACCGTACTACCTGTAACGTATTAGACATTATGTCCCATTTTTAAACTTAGTGAGAAATAAATACAATAAATTACATGTTGGCTCACAAACTCACAGCATTTATGAGTTTTTGAGAAGTTAGTATACGCTCTTCTATATATTTTTCACCTTTTCCAGCTACGATATATATGCCATGCAGTTGCAAAACAATCATACCCTCCTCTGCACCGAAGCCAGCATGTCAAATGTTGAAGTTTCGTCGAGCAAGACATTAAATCCCAAGAAGTGGAGCCTTGCATGGCAGCTCATCCATGATTAGTGTGTGTGTGTGTGTGTGTGTGTGTGTGTGTGTGTGTGTGTGTGTGTGTGTGTTGTGTGTGTGTGTGTGAATGTAAGGCATTGTAAAGTGCTTTGTAAAGTGTTTTGCACTGCTCACAGGCACTATATAAGTGCAGTCTATTTACCATTTACTTGGTAAGAGTGTCTACCAATCACTGTAATCCGATTGAAACTTAAGGAAAATGATACACATTATTTCAACTGGTCAGGTCTGGATCGAGGCAAACAGTGGCAATAAAGAGGCAGTAACAAACAACATCAAAGCTGAGATATATGGATCCTTTTCTCTCCTTCTTTCAGAGGAAGAATTGGTGTGTGCTCAGTTAACTGAGTGATTGATTATCCAAATATTGAACAACAGTGTGTTGACTTCCACTAAAGCCATATGGACACTGGAGTGTCCGCCTCGACTGACACTTGGTTTAGTTAATACTTTCATGGTTTGAATCCTACAAGCAGAACAGGCCTGAGGACAAAGCAGAGTATGTGGTTGCTTAGGGCCCTGCAACCACTGAGGGCTAAACAAGGATTTTCCAGCTGCTGTTAAGTTGTTGGCACTTGGCGAGCTGGAGGAAGTTGTTGTTGGAAACAAATGCTGCCTTTGTGAATTCAAAAATGGATAGAAGCAAATTTCTGTGCTAGCTTTTTTCCTCATATTTCATTTCTTGAAATAAATTAAAAGTCAAAGCAACACCAAAGACTTCATAAATTAACATCACTATAACCTTATTTAACTTTAAATGTGCAGCCTCTAGAGTTGCAATCTAAATAGCTGAGCCTCAGTTTTGGAGACTACTCTGTGAGGTATTGAGGTATTCACTATACGACGTGGCGCAGCACAGATGTTGTTGCACTGATTAAGTTTAGTCGCTGTGTAGGGCTGCAACTACATTATTTTCATTGTCAATCTGTTGGTTATTTTCTTGATTAATCAATTTGTTGTTTGGTTTATAAAAATGGTGAAAAATCAGTGTTCTCTTAAGCCCAAGACGACGTCCTCAAATGTCTTGTTTTGTCTGCAACTCAAAGATATTCAGTTTACTGTTATAGAGGAGTAAAGAAACCAGAAAATATTCACATTTACAAAGCTGGAATCAGAGAAAAATTAACTCACAATTAACCATTAACTCGCACCAATTATCAAAATAGTTGGTGATCAATTCATTATTGACAACTACTTTATTAAGTCTTGCAGCTCTATTGCTGTTAATTAATTCATTGTGAATTTCTCCACTGTGGGACTAATAAAGGAATATCTTATCTTATCTTATCAAAATTCAAAGTTCTTCAGTTGACTGAAGACAAAATGGTTTATTTGGAATCGCTGCCATGTGGATTGACTCATGGATGCTGTCAGATATGATTTTGTTTCTCTTTTTCACAGTTATTGTTTCAGAACATATTAATAATAGAAAGCACGAGTAAGAATGATTTCTAAACGACAGTATACAGCACTGTTTATTGGCTAACCTGTCTTGCAGTCAGTCACATCACTGTCAGTCATTTGTCATCTGTACTTTGTGCACAGACACAAACCTACTTTTACTGAAACATTGATATGTCAAGCACTGATATCCTAACATCCTGTTTCTTCGCGGGAAATAGCTTCCGCCATTTCATAATTGTGACTAAAAAACCCCAAATTTCCAAAGCTATATATTGTCTGAGTAGATCCAATGCACTCAGTCATTCAGAATTGATTAGGCTTCCCAGATCATAGACTAATGATCCACTACATCAACAATCACTTGGTCAAATACAGCGCATTTGACATTTTATGTTTACACGGCTCGAACTGAATTAAGAAAAAGGGGAAAGGCAAGACTCAAAGAGAGCAGAAGTGAGGAGAGGAATGAAAGGGGGGTGAGAATCCAGAAGGGAAGAAGAGAGATGACAGATACATCTCTATAAATCACTGCACCTGTAGGCCTTCACGCAGTGCCACTCACTGTTTGCTTTGCCGATTCATTTAGACTCACACTTCACGTCAAAGTACATCTTTCTTGTTGTTCCCGGATCCACGCACTACAGTTTTGTCACTGGATCCCAACTCTACTCTTTCAAAAATGTTCACACCAGCTTTCTTCTTTTTAAAGCATCACGTCTGAAATTGGATTTGTGGGTTGCTATCTGCATTTTCACGTAACACATGTGCAGACATCCACACACAAGGGCTGCGTCTGGATCAGCAAAGTGGAAGCTCTTTTGGGTAATGCTCCTATTGGACCAGTTCCCCCGCGGCTCCCCTCCTGCTTCTCCCCTCACCTCTCTGTGAACTGGTTAATCACATCTCTTAAAGCCGAGCCCAATGAGCCCAGCAGACAGCCTCTGGGGTCCTGCCCGCAGGTAAAGCTCAGAGAATACATACAGGCCTTCATGTTGCGTGGCTGGTGTGTTTAAGTGTGCAAGTGCATGTAAGGGCATGTAGCGATGTGAGATGTACATGTGTGTTGAGCTGTTGTGGACAGGATGTGGGCCTGGATGTCATATTTCGTTTCCCTTAGCCAATGGATAACCTTGCGCGCTGCCACACGCATTCACACAAGCATTTACACGCACATGCACATGAACTCACTGCTTCCCCTTGGCAATGTTTGGTGAATCAAAACCAAGGTCAAAAAGAGTTCATTGCGCACACATGCAGCCAACAGATCGGGACAAAACTATACAAATTTCTTGCATCAATATTATTTCTATATTTCTGCTTGGGCTATGAGTTTGCAGCCTGTGCAGTCACATTTCTTAGATCCAATTCAGCCACTGAGAGTAGAGTTTTCACTCTGTTAACTATGTTTGGTATTCAAAGAAATTCATGGGGTGGAGATGGCTGCTCAACTAATGCACACAAGCAACATAAACAAAAAGGATATAAAATATTCATGTGGCTAGAACAAAGACGGGAAGTACAGTGTAAGCAAATCAGCTAACTTTATTTGCTTTTGGGCTCTGCCTGTGCAGAAAGTATAGCTTGATTAGTTGTCTCTACATGCTTAATTGTGCGGATTAAGTTGTGTTCAGTAGAAGCAAAGTTTCTGGCGTATTGAAAAATGCAGCGACGAGGAAAAGACACAATTTGTTTCACAGACTGAGGAAAATGCAAACTTAGCAAAGTAGAAACAAAAAGAGGCTTAAAATGCTTGAAGAAATGTGAGAACAGAGAAAGTTATTCAGGAAAAAGAGCAGTAGAGATACAGACAGAGCGAAGGAGGGGGAATGTGAAAGCGCATTGATCAGCGGTGGATTGGAGAACAAGCCCGGCTTGCTGGCTCAGTGTGACGTGGGCCCGGGCCCAAATCAGTCAGACAACACCTTTGAAATTCTCAATAGCTTCCTTGTGAATCAGCCGTCTCCTTTCACGGCTGCCTGGAGCAGATAACAGGCTCAACTCTGTTAACAATCTCACCTAATAGACTTCTCCCCTGTCAATCACATTTCAAAATACCAATACGACCCAGGAGCTCATTCACTCGTTCACTCACATATGCAGACACACAAATTACTCTGGAGGACACACATGCATGCACACGCTCACACAGTCGTTCCTCACCTTCCGCCATCTTTGTCTGCCTTTCACTTGTGGGTCAGCTGTCTTTGGCGTACGCTCCACCTGCACTTGTATTTGTGCAGTCACAAAGACTTGAGCGAGCGCATGTAAAAGTCCTTTCAAACGTGAACCTTGATGCACTGGAAGAATAAAATATGACAGAATATTAAGAAATTTTACACCAAGACATCTTTAAACCTCCAATTACATGTACTGTGCTACTGCCTCAGTGATACTTGTGTCGCCTGATGTATAGCTTTAATCAACATGTGTATTAGTTAGTCAAATTTGCATCATTTGATTTTTGGCTAGTTTAAGTTGAGAAAGCCTAAATACGGTTTAGTGCAGTTTTGTGTCGTTGTTGCAACCCTGTCTCCTGCAAAAGTATGTTCCCATACAAAAACTGCATTCTCGATTATGTTTTGAAGGAAACATATTGTCACATATTGTCTCACAGATTACAGTTGGAGTTTTAAACAGGCTAGTTTTAGCCAAAAAAAAAACATCATGATGGGTTAAAATGATCAAACAAAACATTACTGAATGTATGATGCACACAGGTCCTTAAATAAGACTTTGCATTAAAACTGCAATGAGTTCATTTATCCATTTGTCCCACTTTCATATTATCATTTACTTTTTATTTGCTGACCAAAAAATCTCATTCTCGTTGTGGAAAATACAGCAGCAGCGAATATTTTTTTGTCACAGTTTCATTGATAAAATAAACACTGTAAACAACGTATGCGCCTTTGAAAATATGCTCCTTTTAACATATCCACAATAACACTTTCAAGTTCGGTAAATCACATCCACCAGCAAGCCTTAACAAGACAGCAAAAATATACAAATTCTTATCCTTCATAGCACCTTTTTTTAAAAAAACAACAACAAAAAAAAACCATCTCAATATAAAATGTGTAGCGATGTCTTGTTGTTACTCTCAGCGACTACTTATCACAATATGTCCTGAACCTACGCAGCACAGCAGAATACTGTAGAAACAATAGGATACAATGGAAATACAAACAAACAAATATGATGTGATTAAATGCAGTGCAATGCGATACAGTAACATGATATGACATGATACAATATGATACACCACAGTGCAATATGATACAGTACAATGTGTGATACGCTATGAAACAATCTGATTACTGGTCCATAGGACCCGCATACACAAGCTAAGTCTGCAATCTAATTTCCTTTCATTAAATGTATGCCTCCCACAGTGGAAAGCAGAGCATGCAATTGTTTCTGTGTGTGGATGTGTGTGTGTGCTGTGTGTGAAGGTTAGTTACAGCTCTTGGGGTTTCAAAGGGTGCATAGCCCCCATGGTGACACCCTCTGACTCGCTTTTCTGTCAGCTGGCACATTTCTACAGCACTTGTACTGCTACGCCAGACGGACTCCGTACCTCAAACTGTGCCAAATCCACACATGCTGTGTCTCCCTCTGCCCGAACACACTGCAGAGACCCACAGGGCCCCAGGTGTGCATCAAGTGGAACCTAGATAGGGAGCACCTTTGGGTGTACCCAAGTACCCCTGAACCCGCCCTCATGATGCACCGCCTGCATTTTATCTGCACAAGTTTTGTCTGCCTGGTGTGTAAGATGGCACCACGGTCTTTAAAAAGCCTTAACCCAAATGCCAAAACCACTGTGGCACTCTGGTGAACAAAGTATGAGAAACCAAAGGAGCGGCCGACTTGTAACATCCACCAAAGAGCTTTTGCAAATATGAACGGAGGCCTGGCTGGAATATTGCTTGTTGCAATTTCTTGTCTCTGTTCCATGAACATTACATGAAAAACTCAGAAATTGGTCTCTCTGCCTTGCTCCCTTCTTGCAAAACACAGGAGGCCATATTGATTGTGGGGCTGTTTTTTAGTACTCAGTGAAGCTTGAATGGAAGGATTTAAAAATATATCTTTCTGCTTTTGAAACCATTCTTGTGGGAAAAAGTCGACTTCGCTTTGATATTTCAAAACTAAAATATCTTTCATAGCCCTTTTTTTCAGTACACAACAGCAAGGTTGGGCCTTTTGTATGACAGAATAAACTCCCTGAATACAGCTCGATGACATGACTATAAACGCTCGAGAACATCACCTGTGTATTCGTATGTATGTGTATTTCGATTAATACACCCAAGCATAAACAAGTGCTAAGTGCGACCAATGTTTGGTGGCACTAACCTGCTGCAGCCAGCCAAATAAAGCCTATTATGTGCTCCACGTGAAGGGAGCCTGTGAGCTAACGTCTGCAGGATAAGCAGCCCTCTGACTGCACATAAGAGGCATTCATACGAAAAACAACCCATCTCCTTTCCAAACCCCTTGATAGAAAATATGACAAGGTCAAGGAGAATAAGCACAGTGGGAAGATAATTGTACTGGACCTGCACTAAGAACTGTCAACATACAATGTCAGTCAGAAACACTTAGAACGCATGAATATAGCCTAATCAACTCAATAAAAAGTATAAAACGGTAACGCATTTAGACTGTATCCCGCAATTTACAGTGTAATTCTTCCCTATTTAACAGTCTACTGATACAGCACTGATACATACGGTACAAGTGGACAATACGTGACGTTAGGGAATAAGAAGAAAACAATCTGAACTTAAAAATAATTTGAAGTACTATAATAACCAATTCTACTATAATTATGGGGTTCAGTATGATCTACTGAGCAACAATGTGGCATTTGGAAGAAACTTAAAGGCTAGTTTTAACTTTAAAGCATTACCCATAAACCATATAAACAGGCCTAGATAAGCTATATGAGGAATAAAATCATAAAAAAATAAAATCAAACTTGAAATCTCAGTGAAGTGAATACATTTATGAAACAGAAGTCAGTTTTATGTTGGTGGCATTCTGTGTAGGGCTGTAGCTCGAGGGAGAGGTTTCATCTTCTTCATTATCTTTGACCATACAATGTCTTATAGATCACATGCTTTGGCTTTTGGTCTTCAATGCGAACTGACTAATTCAAAAAAAGTCCCATCAGTTGAAGAATTAAAGACGTTTTGCCACTTATTAGCATCTGAATCCTCCGGGTCTGAAAAGTGAAGTCAATGCAGTAGTACCTTAAACTAGCATTTTTTTTTCTAATATCCAGCAGGGAGCGACTCCTCTGGTTGCAACAAGTCTGATTGTATAGAAGTCTATGAGAAAATTAGCCTGCTTCTCAATTTATTACCTCAGTAAACATTGTAAGCATTATTAGTTTATGGTCTCAATCACTAGTTTCAAGTCTTCTTCAACACAGCATGATGTTTATTTTAGAGTCAGATAGACCATAAATCAGTGTATGCTTTAGGGCGTGGCTACCTTGTGATTGACAGGTCACTACCACGGCGTTGTCCGTGTTTTCGTCTCACAACGTTAACCCTTTCACAGTGTGTTTTCAGTTCATGAAAGCAAATAACCAAGATGGCGACAGCCAAAATGCCGAACTTCAGGCTTCAAACCAACGGGTGACAGTGACTACGTCCACCTCTTATACACAGTCTATGGCTGAAACATATCATGGCGATCTGCTCTTGGGGTTGACCCTGTTTTCGTCTTACAACTTTTACCCTTTCACAGTGTGTTTTCAGTTCATGGAAGTTAATTAGAACATTTTTGCCGCCTAAAAATACTTTTCAGCATTCGGTTGTACCCTCCACCCTCTCGTGTCACTTGCGGTTGCCAAAAAACAAGATGGTGACGGCTAAAACAAAGATCGTAATGGCCAAAATGCAGATCTCGAGGCTTCAAAGCAGCAGTCCACAAACCAAAGGGTTTTCTTATAGACAGTGTATTGGACCATATAACTGAAGTCATAAAGAGAAGTAGAAGGTGTAAATACCAATGGCCAGTGAGATTTCAAAACCACAAAACTGTCCCTACAGTTGCGTTCCTTTGTAATACTTTTGTAGTGGTGGAGGTTGTCTGCTACATAATAATCTGCACTTTTGTAGTTCTTAGCCATGCTAGCTTACTACTGTTCACAACCTGGAAGAAGGGCATCATCACAGGGACAATGATAGAGTTTCAACATCCTACTTCATACATTTAAAACCATTTCTCACATCAATCCACCCGATACCTTCATGACTGTTGTGTGACACCATGGTGTGATTCATGCACAGAGGTTAAATGCCACTGAGCTCCCCGACACTCGGGAAGTGATGAAGCATCAACTGTAAATGCTGTGATCTGTTTTTGTAATCTTACTGTACCACCAGGACTGATATAAATACAAACATATACGGCATATCTCAGTGTCAGCTATGTTTGCCAAATATTTAATACATATTTATGATAAAACATGGTGCCCTGTGAGAGACATCAGCCACACTAAACTTTAAAACAATGCAGATAACACTTCTGACACAACCCTGCACAATGATGTACTTTCACACACTTGTAGACATAAACATCCACACACACATATAGTACACAGAACAATCGCCCGCAAAATTACCACACACAGTCTCGCTCTCTCACACGCACAAACACACCCACCCACAACACACACACACACACACACACACACACACACACATACACACTCTCTCTCAATTTTCTGGCAGTTTTGCGTCAGTGCTAAGACCACAGGGACGGTTGACATTTCACTCTGGCTCCGTTTCCATTCCCTGTGATCACAGCCATGCTGCCTCGCCTCCCTTAAAGGTCACCGTTGTTGTTTGTCAAAATCCCAACAAAAACACACCATGCAATGCTCTTTGTGTGCATGCATGGGTGTGTGAGAGACGCACACACACACATACATAGAGAAAGAGGAGAAAAGTTTGTGTGTTAAACTTATGGGATCTTAAAACAAGGGTTGTCAGTCAAATCAAATCAATTTTCTTCAGACTCAACCACAACTATGTGAGGAGGATGTGCACTTGCTTGTTTGTTTGTTTGGTCTCCTGCTAAAGTTTTTGTGACCAGTTGTTTAAATCCACTGAAATCTTACATGATCATCTTAGTTGTACTACACTCTTAAAAGTGTGTATTTCAAAAGAAATGTCACAACCTTAGCATTGGATGACTCAAAGTAACTCTGTAACTCTTGCGTAACTTCACAATGTTTTTGTGAATAAATAACATTTAACAAAAGAAAAATAAGCCCACTTAGCTTGGAGTAATAAATATCAAAATCTGATAGCATATACTGAAAGTTAGCATGGATTGTCTGGCTAGCAAGTTGATTACATTAGAGAGAGCTCCAGGCTAGCTGTTTCCCACTGTTTCCAGTCTTTATGCCAAGCTAAGCTAAATGGCTCTGGCTCACAGTCCCATACTTAAGGCACAGACATCAGATTGATCACATACTGTAAGAAAGCAATTAAGCAGATTTTCCAAAATGCCAAAGTATTCCTAACATCTGTACTATATATTACTGATTAACATCAGCAATAAGTAGTCCAATGACATGAACAATGTAAGAAATGTGGGCACATAGGACAGAAATTAATTCATCAGACCAACAGGTGAAATGTGCTATTTGCTGTGTTACACTATAAAGAGTAAACAGAAATATGGTTAGCAAAGCTCTGTTAAAGCCCGTTCAAACAAAGACGTGTTGTATTAGGAGAAATTACAACAGAAGAATGCTCATTTTGGTGGACTCTCCAAACAGGTCACTGTACACTCCAACCTTATTTTACCATCTCTTGCATTTACCACAGCCTGACTCGTTTGTTGGGTATGAGCCTCTGAATGCACAGGTAGCAGAGTCCTGCAGAACAGCCCAACAAAGTTGCTGAGCAAAAGCTCTTAATTAAGGGAACTTTAAGGGTGACCTGATTAGGTATTGTTCCATCCGCTCCTCGTTAGATAATAGTTCACCTAACAAGCTTTCATGTGAATGTGAAGCCTTCCTGCAAAAGCTACTCTGGCTATACTACAGTGTTGGCGATCCCCTTGCAGAAAGTGTATGTGGCGTTACTTTAGACTTGTCCCATTGTAGGCTATATAGGGCATGGAGGAGAAAACAGGAGACAGGCCAGTACATCAGGAGGCGTGGAGGGGGCTGTAGGAGGGCAACACCCCAGCAGCACGATCGCTACCTCCTCCTTTGTGCAAGGAGGAACAGGAGGAGTACTGCCAGAGCCCTGCAAAATGCCCTCCAGCAGGCCACTAATGTGCATGTTTCTGCTCAAACTGTCAGAAACAGACTCCATGAGGGTGGTATGAGGACCTGAAGTCCACAAGTGGGGCTTGTGCTTACAGCCCAACACCATGCAGGGCGATTGGCATTTGCCAGAGAACACCAAGATTGGCAGATTTGCCATTGGCGCCCTGTGCTCTTCACAGATGAGAGCAGGTTCACACTGAGAACATGTGACAGACGTGAGACAGTCTGGAGACGCCGTGGCGAACGTTCGGCTGCCTGCAACATCCTCCAGCATGACCAGTTGGCAGTGGGTCAGTAATGGTGTGGGGAGGCATTTCTTTGGAGGTTCACACAGTCCTCCATGTGCTAGCCAGAGCTACCCTGACTGCCATTAGGTACCGGGATGAGATCCTCAGACCCATTGTCAGACCATATGTGGTGCAGTGGGCCCTGGGTTCCCTCTGATGCATGACAATGTTAGGCCTCATGTGGCTGAAGTGTCTCAGCAGTTCCTGCATGATGAAGGCATTGATGCTATGGACTGGCCTGCCCGTTCCCCAGACCTGAAACCAATTGAGAACATCTGGGACATCATGTTTCGTTCAATCCACCAATGGCGCGTTGCACCAGAGACTATCTAGGACTTGACTGATGCTTTAATCCAGGTCTGGGAGGAGATCCTTCAGGAGAACATCCGTCGCCTCATCAGGAGCCCGCCCAGGCATTGTAGGGAGGTCATACCGTCACGTGGAGGCCACACACACGACTGAGCCTCATTTTGACTTTTCTTGAGGAATTTCCACTCAAGGTGGATCAAGGTGGATTTGTTTACAACACAGGCAGAAGTACAGCTTCTTCTTCTACTATTTCCGGATAATTAGACAACTCTATGCATGCCCAAAGGATTTATTTTGATTAAACACTTGGTGCATGTATACTCAGGACATCGGATCATTTTATTTAATGTCCATGTAAACAGCGGATTTGGAATTTCCGATCAACCAAGATTCAGATCAGATTGGAGAAATTTGGTCCATGTAAATGTAGCTATTGTCTCTTTCAATTAAAAGCAACAAAAAGCCCAAAGAATAACCTTACAGAAACAACAACAACAACAAAAAAAAAATAACGTAATCCATAACAACATATGTTTCCTTCAAAACGTAATTCAGAATGCAGTTTCACTGTTTTGGGAACATAATCTTTAGGAGACTAGGCTGGAAAATACAAATACCAAGTGACTGTAACTTATATTTGATAATATGCAGTACATGTTTTACCCAGTGTTTTAATGCAGTTTAGCTCTCATTAGAGGCTATTGTCCTCAGTTTTTGTTTTGTTGTTTATGCCAAGTTTAGTTCCTTGTACATACTGTACTTCCATTCTGTAACTTGTGTCACAAACAGTAATCTCTATTTTTCCATCATATTACTCAACTTGAATATAACAACTGTGGTAATGTGTTTACTGTTATAGTGATTTTGTCTAAATAGGTGGAGAATATTGGTGAAAGGATTTGATTTAAGCACTGTTATTACCTAGATAATAACTGAATAAATGCAAATAAATAAAAAAGAATATGCATATAACATGATTTCTTTTTGTTGTTATACTTTGGATTTGGTGCATTTTAAAATATAATGTCCAGACAGGTAAAGAATCAAAATTACTTTAAAATGAATTTTCCTACACCATGGACAGCCAAAACATTACAATATAATGTAATATATTATAATATAATAGTAGCAGCGCAGCGGTCATCTGAGAAACGCGTGTGCATTCTCACATTAGAAATTAAAAACAAGGGGGTGCCGACTTAAACAGAGCATTTCTTATTGGATGTCAGATCACTCTGAATTCATTTGATTAACACAATGATTGATCTTGAAGCTTCGCCATGTTAGACGCGATGGGCTTACACATTATCACCACTGTTCTATGACGGTAATACCTGGCTTAGACATGACGTCCTCTTTGTGGGGGTTGTTGGGGGCCGGGGGGCCCCCCTTTCAATCCCCCCCTAACCAAAAAAAATGTGTGTGTTGTGGTTTGGGGGGGGGCCCGTTTTCCCCTTTGGCCCTCCCCAGGGGCCCCCCAGCAAAGCACCCAACCCCCCACTCCTCAGGGCGCTTTTCAGGAGCAGCCCCCTCACTCTGACACCTCTCCATTAATGCATGTATGTGTGTTTCAGGTCTCATGTACCTGTATGTAACACAAAATTAATTTCCCCACTGTGGGACTAATAAAGGTAGATCTTCTTCTTCTTCTTCTTCTTCTTATTACTATAACACCTGAAAGTACCCCGGCACCAGTGACTACAAACACTATTAACCTCAAACACACTTAACTTCCAAGATTTTCCATGATCATTTTTCAGTATTTTCCAGCGTCCTCTGCATTGCTGTTAGCAGAGCAGGAAGATCTGTAGTAATTTAGCAGTAGTCGGCATTCAGAGGGTTTTTTGTTGCGATTGTGTGACCTGCAAAACTTTCATGGTTGTCTGAAGGATGCTTCTATAATTTTTAATGAAAACTAAAATTTCTTAGCTATTCAGATATTTACACTACACAAGCCAGAAGAGAAACTATTTTTTCCAGTTCATTTTGGCTCAAAGGATCTTTGAAAAAAAATGTACACTAACAACAGAAGCAGTTTCTTGAAGATAAACGATAAAGGTTGAGATTAAATTAATATTTTTCAGTGTAGGGGCAATTTAGTTTGCATTTCTAATGGCAGTGTCTTTCTGCATGGGTTCCTGCTGCGTGCACAGTTGTAGTAGCCTTAGGCGGGTAAGACACTGTAGTATTTCTTTTTTCTGTACACTTTCTCTACAGACCTGGGGTGAAATAGGAATACTGGTACTACTAATATTACTTTATATTCCCTTATTTAATCTTCTACAATTCTCATCAAACACCCAGGGCAATGTCAGTTGTAAAAGAGGTAGTCTATTTGATTTAAGATAATTTGGGATGTTGTCAAAATCATGATATTGTTTGTGTGGGCAATGTAATTGTTCTAACTGCCATGCAGAGTCACATTTCTGTCCAACACCATGATTTAAACCCAAGGATGATTGCTCATGGTTGTTTCTGAGAGAGAGAGAGAGAGAGAGAGAGAGAGAGAGAGAGAGAGAGAGAGAGAGAGAGAGAGACAACTCTGCCCAAATTGCCTTGAAAAAAAAAAATAAAGGAAAAAAATACAATTCAGATGAGTGATTGACACAGCGCCAAATTCATCACAATGAGAGATGGTGGAAGGTATCTGACAACCAAAAGCACTGTTGGAAGGTAAACATGCACACACACACACTGCGCTCGTACGCAGACACCAACATAAACACACACACGCGCACACCCGAACGTGAAAGTGGTTCAATAGCTATTACAGTGTAGCTTTGTAGAAATTTGGTATCAAATGATTGGTGGGATCTGCTGCAAGGAGAAAAAAAAAAAGGACTTGCAGCTGTTTGTGTGCGATTTGTGTGTGTACTGTGCGCGTGCAGCGGCAATCTTGTGTGTCTCTTTGAATGTGCAACTGCCACCCCCACATCTCTCCTCCCCCTCTGTCGTTCGCGTCCATAGCCATTAGTGAGGCGGCCGTTGAGGCTGCCTTGTTTTGACAGATGCTCACTCTGTCCAAATGCATCTCAGAGGATGTTATGGCGCTTGTCACACTCCCCCTCCCTCTCTCCATTTCCTTCCTCCTCTTCTTTACTCTCACTCTCCCTTGTCTTCCTCGGTCCATGCATGGCTTCAAATAAGGTAGATTCGGTCCGCTCACGGTGCTGCTACTGATATCCACAAAGTCCTGCTTGCATGCTTACATACACTTTTGTTGTGCCTTGTCTCCAAACTTCATGATACGATACCCCCTCCTGTGATGTGTCCATAAAGCACATAAGTCAATGTTGCCAGCGCGGGTGCACCGAGCCGCTCCCAGCGCCTCCAGGCCTAGATGCGTATGAAACGGAGTGAACCGTGTAGCGGGTCAGCCTTTCATTGTTTGTTCCCACTGGGTGCCTTGGGGGTGGGGTTTTGAGGGTGGAGGGGGGAGAGTGGATGCAGTGTTTAGGAAGAGAGTCTCCTGGTCATTCATGAAGCCTACCGCCATGGCGTGGCCACAACACTAACATACCTGGACACAATGAGGCCACTGAGTGTGGACATCCTGTTGGCTTACAGGACACACTGAAACTACTCTGGGATGCAACGCAGAGTGCAGACCTGTATACTGTACCACGCATGATGAAATCCACTAATTAATTCAGTAGGATCATGGGTGCACTTGATGAAAAGATTGCCTTTTGAACCTACCGTAACACGGGGGCGGTAGCCGTCACCCTGATTACAGCAATTCCAGCTGATGCTACTGATAAGCGATGAATGTTTAATTTTAGTCTGAAGTTTCATATTTAAAAATGTTATTAAAATTAGTTTTTCTGCCTAAAGGTTTTTTTTTTCAAAAGTCATTTATGACAGAAAATTAGTGCAACCCAACATTCATTTGCGCTCCAAAAAAAAAAAAAAAAAAAAAAAAAAAAAAAAAAGATCATTCCTGAATGAGATTTCCAGTTCCACAGCGCACGTTTTGCATGACACCCCCGGAATCAAATCAAGCTTGTGGTTCATGCAATCATACAAATGCACAAATATCCAAGTCAAACTCCCCATGGCTTATAGATTCATGCTTATGACCCTCTCCATCATTCAGCACTCTCTCCCACTAAATCATGCATGCAAGTCTAAAAACATTCCAGTTGCCCCGTACCCATACATCAATTTATGTGTTTGCCCTGGAGGGTGTTGAATCTGTTTTGAGGGAAGTTTGTTAGAAGTCAGACTTAACCTGTAACCCTCTTCAGTCCGCGTATCTCCTCTGCATGCTTCGAGCCAGGTGAAGGTGACCTTGCCCTGGGGATTGAGAACCGCAGAGCTGCCTCGCCGCTCCTCGTCTCCCCGCCGCCCCTCCAGACGGCCTCACTGTGGTGACTTAAGAGAGGAGACAGGATGTCTGTGACTTTTCTTTTTGAGTGCCTCTCTGACTGTGTGTATCTGTGTGTGCGAGTAAGAGTTGGCCAGGCTTCAGGAGGGCTGAATCACACCGTCTGCGCTCTCCGTTGGATGGACAGGGCTTGGCTTAGGGCTGAGAGGGTCCTTTACGCCTCAACACACAGGTCCGTACGCTCTCCTCGATCCTCCTCACAAATGGCGGGGTGATGAAAGCAGACATGCCAATACATCCAAGATTTCAACCCCGACTGGAGAGAGGAAGAGGGGGAAAGTAGGAGCAGAGACGGAGTAGATGAAAGAGAAAAATGTGTGCAAATGTGTGTGTGCGCAAGTGCTTGTATGTGCGCAAAGAGACATGAAGTGTAAACACTGTACTCCAGACAGCGAGAGCAATGGAACAATGAATCACAGCGAAGACAAGTGGGTGAAAATAAAGAGAGACAGAAGCTGAAGTGACTCCATGCCCACAGTTAACGGTATATTTTCTTTCCACCTTTCCAAGGAAGTGGCTGCTAGGCTGAGCACGGAGCGGAGGGGCAGAAATGAAATGGTCGGGGTCAACTTCATCTCTTCGCTCATATTCTCCACTCAATCTCACCTCAATCTGGCCAATACAGACTCAGCCCTGGCCCCGGAAAGTTTTCCCATTCAGATTCCAAAAAAACAATCTGGTGAACTCCATTTCCGTTCCCCACAACTGACCACAAATAGTGCTCGCAGGCAGTCGAGTTCAATGCGTCACATCAATACATAGTTTACTGGAGTCATCCGAGAGGCTTTTTGTGATGGACTGGCTTTCGAAAGCACCCTCGTCCCCGTTTGAAACATCTGCTGTCAGTGGGGATGTTAGATCAGCATTGTGTTGGTGAAACACAGTTAAATCACATCCTCAGAGGGGAAATATTATCGTTGTGGTTCACATTACAAGCAATTTAAGCTCATAGAAAAGCCTTTATTCAAATCAATAGTTTGACATTTTAGGAAATATGGGGGGGGGGGTTTGCAAAGACATTAGAAGATCAATACCGTTTTCATGTCAGTAAATATGAAGCTACTGCCAGCAGCTAGTATCTTAGTATAATGAGTGGAAACAGTTACTCTGCCTGTGCAACGATGACAAAATCTGCCTGTCAGCTCCTCTAACACTCACTGATCAACATGTTACATCTTCTTTGTTTAAACCTGCAATAGGTTGTATATTTTTTTTCATCAGTGGGCAAAAACTCCCTAATAGAGAGGCGTCTAGACTTCTGCACCTCCTCATGGCTCTGTTTTCAGGCTTTTAAAAAATCTAACCCGTGAGGGGAAACATTGGTCAATCACAGGTCGTTTCAGAGAGAGAGCATTTCAACGGATGCAGCTGTCAATCACTCGTGACCTCCAACCAGACAAACTAGGCAGTGCTGACCAAATATGAATCAATATTCTGTTACTGTAATGCCTGTCTGTCACCTCAAATGTTTTCAGAAACATCTTGTAGTTACTGTTTAGCTGTAAAATTATAAAGTTTGCTGTGGTTGGTGGGCAGTGCTTGGTATTTCCTCAGCAGATCTCAACATGGCTGCCTGGCGACAAACACTGCAACATGTCATTAGTACATCTTGATTGTTATACAAATAAAACAAATTAGATATAACGTGTTACTTAGCGGCTATAGTCTTTATGCTAAGCTAAGCTAACCAGTGGCTAGCTTTATACTTAACATACAGACACCAGAGTGGTATCTATCTCCTCATCTAACTCTCAGCAACAAAGTCAATAAGTGCATTTGCCTAAATGCTGAGCTGTTCCTTGAACCAGGTACTAGCCTACAATTGGGGTCAGAGACTATTGAAAGTACAAACCAAACAACACTGAAACTACATTATTACCGCCTCCTGGTTGTATGCCTCCACAAAGCAGTAAAGATGCAGTTTATATCATTTATCGTTTTACCTTGTTAGACATTTGTGTGAAATTCAATAATTAACATATGAATTCATGGGTTATGGCCAATACTGTGTTTTGTGAGGTCACAGTGACCTTGACCTTTGGCCACCAAAATCTAATCAGTTCATCCTTGAATCCAAGTTTGTGCCAAATCAGATTTTCCCTACAGGTGTTACTGAGATATCTTGTTCACAAGAATGGATGTACAACCCAAAAACATAATGCCTCCAGCCATGTCTGTCACCAGCACAGAGGCATAAAAACACAAAGAAATGTTAAAACGGACAAAAAAACAGAAAAAAGCACAACAAATACTGCACAGACACAAACACCAAACTGACCAGAGGAAAAAAATAAAAATAAAAAGAAGAAAGCTAGCACACACTAACATACAGGGACATACACAGGCATATATATACTTTTGTCTGCCTACCTCGTGGCCTTTCCCAGCATGCTTTGCCGTGATGGGTGACTTGATCCTCGTTCCAATCCCAGCACACGCCTCTCGGAGGAGCGGCGATGTCACTGGAACATAGAGGAATAGAAATCAAATCTGTTTGAACTGAGAGTGAGCGAGGGAGAGTGTGCCAGAGGACAAGGCAGTGATAACGGATAAAAGAGCAGGGGGAGTAAAAGAATGATATTTGAATTATGTAACTCAGCTCAGGGATGATTTGGACGATTCCACCGTTGACACCAACATCATTTCTCATTACCTGAGAGCTGTGTGTGCCCGGCGCTTTGCCTCGTCCCGCGAGTCATCTCACACTCAGCTACCAGAGAGAGAGAGAGGCAGAGAAAAGGAGCAGAATGAGGTGAAATGTTTGGGAGGCGAGGGACAAAAAGCCTGCAAAAGCACACATTTGCACAAACTAGAAATATAAGAAGCGGGATGCATTTAAATTACTGTGGAAGATTGACTCTGTTCACAGGTATTTTACATGCTGTCGCCTGCCTCATATACACATCAACCAGCAGCAGATGAAAGGCTGAATATTCTATACGCATGTGAAACATCTCTGCGGCGTGTCACCGCAGAATCGACAGGGTACTTTAAATGCATTGTCGTACCCGCTTTGTGTTAATTAAAGACCAAAGTACAAAGTAAAACCTTTTACTCGAAACCACGCGTGCCTCGGCGCCAACACACTGTGTCGTCAAAATGATCTTAATGGGTTGAAATCAATGGTGGATCAATACCAACCGTGTATTCGACATGGGATAGATTGCACTGTATAACTTTGAGGGACTGGTGATGAATGTTCCACGTTGTTCAATTAGCATTTAGCAGAAGCAATGCTTAAAAGACTGGAGAGCAAAATGGATGCTGCTTCTAATAAAACAGGAAAGGCTCACTCCGTAGAGGAGTTCAACCACGTAACAATACCGATGTTTATTCTCCTGGACTGAGCTGTTTGTGGAATTCTGACACAACGAACATCGTTGTGGCTCGAGGCTACATTAGCTTTACCTTGCATGGAAGCTGGATTTTCGCAAAGTCACCATTTCACGCAAGAATCAAAGGACCACATAACACACAAAAATTCATCTCGTCAGGCGTCATGTAATGCGTTTGTGTCCGGCAAGCCAAATCATAGGCCAATCAGCATCCTGTGAGGAGTTACTGGCAGCTACAGGTGTGGTGTAAGGACACAGAGTGATGTCTGTTTCTTGAAAACAACAACGTTAGCTTCTGAAGAGGTTAGCTTAGATGCTGCAAGAGCATCAGTTATATCAGAACTGGAGACTATGTGTACATTGAAAGAAGAGAGCAAAAAGGCTGTTGTTGATGGCTGTTCTTGATGGAAAAGCTGGTTTCTCTCTTCTCCTGACTGGCTGCGGCAGGAGTTTGATTGACACATGGTTCATCAAATCACATGCCAAGGATTTTTTTGAAAGTGCCTGCCTTTTTCTAAACAGTTTCCAGTGACAGCTTCTTATATGGTTCTGTGTAACAAACCATCTAGTGGGTCGGGTTAACATTAGCTACTACTAGCAGAGCACACCCGGATCTCTGAAGTCAAGCTGCTTTGTGGGTAATGTAGGCGCCAGGTTTTGACAAGAAAGAAGGTTGTGTGGAATAAAGCAGACGGTATCTCTCATTCAGTGATTTTTATGTGAACTGTCCATCATGAGTCCGATCCTGTTATAAGAACACAACGCAAATCGTTGAAAGCATCTAGCTTCGGTGGCAGGGATGTTGTTTTTAGTGGTAACAAAATTAAAAATGACGCAGAAGTGTTAGATCAAACAAACAACACATCCAAGGGTATGAGGGTTTATCAGATGTCAACCCCTGCACAGTGGTTCAGCTGGTGTGGAGTCTGAAGAGTTTGGTTCAGTTAACCAATCACAACAATGGGCCAGTTGACTGGGCTTGAGAAAAATGAGCATTAATATGTCCTCTTTAACAGAGTTGTCACGGTGGCACTTGGTCTTAGCATTAAACTGTGACACGTGTAGTAAGTAATCTACCAGGAATGTGCACCACAGTGCCTTCCTGAATAATGACGGTGGCGTTGTAGTTAGAGAAGTTAGGGGTCATTGAAAAGTTAAGAATCAACTTTTTTTGATTGGCTTACGCTGCATTTTCTGATGCCTTGCCCCGTTAAACTGAATGAGAGGGATTAGCTTTTTCAAGCAGAAGAACAAGCAGCTTTTTCAGAACACAGATTTACTGATTACTTCACCTCCAAAATCAGTGAATTATTCCAATCTGCATTTTGTAATCTGAGTTCTGTAATGACCTATTTTATCTCATGTGTGTGTGTATGTGTGTGTAATCCATTATTCCCCATTTCTAACCATTACCCTTGGGTTAGACATCATTAAACAAAAAATAAGAGGCACCATTAGTTGTAGCTACTTAACTTTATTATGCTTGGTGGCATTTGAAGGATAGTACTGATATTTCACAACCTCAGTACTCTGCTTTTAAATGAAAACATGTCTAGTAAACACATTTCAAGCTGTGACAAACATTACTGATGCTTTGATGAACTGCTGAAGGTTTTGTTTTAGGTTGTGTATTGTTACAGTTATGGATAAGGGAGTGTGCTCTTCCCAGCACGCTACACACAAACACACACACACACACACACACACACACACACACACACAGTTACACTCAACATGCTTGAGTTGTGCCAGTCTTCTCCTCTGCGCTGTGTCTGTGTGGGGGTGGTTGGTGCATGGCACATCGCTTAAAATAGACATTTGCTCTCTTTGCAAGAGGAGGTTGACAAAGGAGTGAGCAGGAATGAAAGCGCATGAGGGAGCGAGAGAGTGTGACAGAGACAGAGAAAGACAAGAAGACAAGAAAGAGAGGAAGAAGAAGAGGACATAGCATCTACCTCTGCACCAAACTAGTACTCAAAGGAAACAAACACACACATCTGTGAGAGTCTGAAATGAGACGAAGAGGGGAAATTAATATTTCAGTTGAAGGGAACGAGGCCGTTTTCACGGGTAGTGAATGGGGACAGGTGCAGGAAGGCGAGAGGAGATGTAGCACAGACGACAAACACAAAGCTGCAAACCTTGATACTGTACTTATTCATTTGATTAAAAAAAAGTATAAATCTGTGCAATATCTTTGGATTAAAAGTTCTCTATATGCATTAATATGGTGTCAAACAGCTATCTGCTATGTAAAGAGATTGAGGAGTAGAGTCTACCTGAGCAGAGAATGAAGTCTCTCTCCTTCTGTGTGTGTTGTAATAAGAGCTTCTATCTGCTTCACCAGGTTGGCTGTGCAAACCTTTAGTGCATGTTCGTGCATGTGAGCATGAGCCATTGGCTAGCTCATGGTAGGCTTGCCACGGTAGTCGGCGTTACTGGTGTTACACACCGATTACATTACCTGCCCACCACCCTCACCGTCGTTTTGCTTTTTTAATTGAAATAAAACACACTTTAATTTAATCTCGGCATATTAGCAGTGTGTTATCAACACAAAGATGGACGCCAGACGCTAAGAGGATGTAGCGGTTACAGTCGGTGTGCGTGGTACAGCGCCTCTAGTTGGAAACCTGCAGCAACGCAGTGAAGGCCAGACACACTGCCATCCGCCGGTAAAGATCAATGTAAGCGTGATACACATATTGACTGCCGTATTTTCTTGTAAAATGTCCAGAGTAATCGGTAACGGCAGTGTTGTCGCAAGTCACACCATCACATCCCTAGCTCATGACCACCACTCTGCATTACAGCTGATTGTGCCATCCTGACCGTTGGCGCCATTGGGGAAGCGTCACACCCACCCACCCCCTCCAGGTTAACACTGTTAACTCTGCCAGCACTGTTGCCGTTGTCGCCATGTTGAGACCTGTGCAGAGGCAATAGAAATGCTCCCAATCTTGAATTAAGTGCAATTCGCCCTTACAAAACACAATAAGCACTGATACACTAAACATATTAAACAGCTTTGCATTTCTGCTAATTCTTACAAATACAGCTCAATCACACGTCACAAGTCTAAGACAAGATAAAACAGTTATTTCTTCTTTTCCACTGTGATCATCGCTGCCACCTTCCTCACCAAACCAAGTCTTTTTACAAAAGATACCACATGTATAAGGTAAAAACTGCACAAAGCAATGATTAATCATATATATCGACATCAAAGGCCTGATGTCTCTTTGTCAGATGAGACTTAACTTGAGTTGACTTTGAATCGGGACGGCGAAGGGGGAAAAAAGTGAAAATGAATCACGCTTTACTCTGGATGGATGTTAGTACATTCCGTCATTGTTAATCTCTACTCGCCAACGCCAAAAGTTGAGCAGTCAGCAGAATGGAGCTGGCTTGTGTGTCATCTCTCTCTCTCTCTCTCTTTTCTCCACCCTCCCCCAGCGGCACACATCTTCCCAGTGCTTAAGATAAGTGACAAGACATCAGAGCCAAAGAAGTGCTTTAATGCCAAGAGAAAACTCTGTGCCTGTACGTGGGCGGATGCCTCCATCTGTGTGTGTGTGTGTGTGTGTGTGTGTGTGTGTGTGTGTGTGTGTGTGTGTGTGTGTGTGTGTGTGTGTGTGTGTGTGGAGCATACATGAGCTACAATCAGAGTTGAATATGTGTGTGCAACATCTCGGTGTGAGTATACACATTCGCTTGTACTGTAAATGTTTGTGTTTGTTTGTGAGTGTGTGTGTGTGTGTGTGTGTGTGTGTGTGTGTGTGTGTGTGTGTGTGTGTGTCCCCTCTCTTCTTAGTAAGGTTATCCATCACTCCAAGCATCAGATGACATCACCACCGACCCCCATCCTGCAACTCTTAGCCTTCCACCCACCCCACATTCTCCACTCTGATGGGTTGGCTGGGTGCCACCGCCCACCTTCCTCCTCCTCCTCGTCCTCCTCCTTCTCCTTCTCCTCCTCCTCCTGTCCGGCATTTAACTCAACACTGCTGCTGCGGTAAAAGTGCTGAATCGTCACCGCTGGCCACAGTATATACAAGTCTGACACGGGTCAGGTGTAGGTTGTGCTGGTGCGTGCCTGTGCGTGTCCATGCCTATATATGTGTATATGGGGAAGTGGATTTGTAATCAATACAGTGCCACCTCGCAGCCTCTATATACTCGTGTAAGGCCGTAGCTGTGTTAATGAACTGTGATCCACAGGGGGTACATTATGACAGCCTCTAACTTTATTATTAAGCCCTCCTGCTACAGCCCTGGGAGAGAAGTGTGGCTTAAAGTGAACCCTTAATGGACATGTAGGTTTTTTTTTCCATTCCCCTAGTAATGTGGACTTATGTTCTGGACAGTGGGTCTTAATTGCCAATCAATGTAAGGGGAGGTGTTGCGAACACTGGGAAGCTTTTTTTATTTTTTATCCAGGACTGAGTTCAGCACACCATCGCTGGACCTTAATGGAAGGATCCACTAACCTCCAAGACTAAAAAACGTTATTGCTTTTCTTCTATTTGAGCCATAAAACACTGGAGCTGAGAGCAGTGATATGTCTCTATATAAAGGCTTTAAAGCATCCCCGAAGCCTAAAATCAAGCCCACTGTGTCACAATTACACCGACATGATAGGAAACATATTTCAGAGACAGTGTTACTTTAAATCTTGGTAACATGAGGTGACATTACGAGTGTTGCCAAGTGATGTTGTCGTGAAGTTGCACAGAAGACAGTCTTGACAGACTAATACCTAAAACAAGCTATATAGCTTTGTGTATACTGTATACAGTACAGTATACTAGTATTTTGTATGATATACAGTATACTACATGTGTAAGTATGAATAATGTGTATCTTAAAGCCAGTGATTGAAGAAGTACGCAATACAAAAGTATAAACATGACAATGAACCAGGGCTAATGCGTTGACGCAAATTTGTTAAAACACCACTAATTTCTTTAACGCATTAATTAAACCTGCAAGTTTTAGGTTGTAGCTGGCTCAATTTCAAAGCTAGAGTTAAAATACTGGCCTCATATGAAACTAGAAAACCTCAGGAACCCATTGGTACCAATCATGTCATACGAGCTTGTTGCGAAAGATAAATAATGACATAAAACTGGCATGGCTATTTTCATAGGGGTCGATTGACCTCTGACCTCAAGATATGCAAATGAAAATGGGTTCTCCGGGTACCCACAAGTCTCTCCTTTACAGACACGCCCACTTCATGATAGTCAGATACAGTTTGAGACAAGTCATGGTCAGGTCAGCACACTGACAGCTGTTGTTGCCTTTTGGGCTTCAGTTTGCCATGTTGCCAACTATCAACAACTGTGCGATTAATCACGATTAAACACTTTCATCGATTTACAATATTCACCCTGAGGATCAATAAAGTCTTATCTTATTTATCCATAATAATACATCCTAATGAATTTGTTGAATGTATTATTAATAAACTGAATTTGCAGAGTAACCAAAGCTGTCAGACAAATTTATGTTACCTCTGAGATGTAGAGTAGAAGTATAAGATACCAGAACATGGAAATACTCAAGTAAAGAACCTCAAAATTGTACTCAAGTGCAGTACTTGACTTAATGTGTTTACTACTTTCCACCACTGCTTACAGTCATGACTCTAGTCTAGGTCCGGGTAAGGCTTTGGGTATAATAACACTCTTAAAAGATAAATCCTCCAGCAGCTTGATTAAGCTTCATATTATCTGTACATAATATTTTCTCTTAATATAAAAGGTGAATTTTTAACTTAATGCTGAATGTTTGGAAAGTGCTGAGTTAGAGTTATCTCCTCTCCCTTATTTTCTCTTACAAATATTAGCAAATACAAAACACTATAATTTGAATTATATAATCTGTGACTAATGTGTCCCTTTCTTGTGGAATATTAATAATGCATTTGCATTTCGCCCTCCACAAAATGGTGTTTGGGATTTCATAAATTCAAATAGAGTTGCTGGGGTTTTTCGGCTTTTGCAAAGACCTTTTCATTATAGAGCAGATGTGATGATTTCCACGTACTGTATATTATCATGCATATCTGATGCTGAAGGCACCCTCTCTTTTTAAATACCCATGAGCACATAAATGAATGTATTTATCAGAGGCGAGGGCGGCTCTGTTTTGCTGTGTTGCTCGAAATGAAATGGTAGAAAAATGCACGGTGGGATATGACATTTCATTTACATTCAGCGGTATGAATCAAAATGTTTTTCACCCAAAATATAATGTAATTTAAACTCCTCCATGTTGCTTCCAGAAGGCATATAGTATATCACACCGACTGTACGTTATGACCTTATTTAGATTACAATGGTTCAGGAGAGATTTTCCTTCCTACTCATTTGGTATTCAGCAGCATTGTTCGTGTTGTTCGGGTTCAAAATTTTAATTTGATGAGTGGCGACAAGGTGCAAACACCTTGCTGAAATGGGCTGTCCAAACAAGGTTTAAAATATCAAGCAGCATACATGATTGCTTACTGATTCCCATGTGTCCCCAATCATAATAGGGGGGTTGCATTCCATATTATGTTTATAATTACAACCGTCACGGCACATTAACTTAGTCAATGTTGATGAAATTAACATCAGAAAATGAGTAAGGCCGTTTTTAAAATGTAATGTGGGGTTTTTGCATGTGCTGAATGCGCAGCACATTTCTGACCTCTTTGCGGGTGAACAATTTCAGCAAAGGCCAAATTTGCCGTCAATACTTGTCTATGGAATCTAAAATTATTGGTTAATGTAAACACTATATCACATCAGACACCCTTGTAGAGTGTGTGATTACAGATCTACATATCAGATTTGCTTGAGCTGCATGAAAGATTAATCGTTTGCCTACTAATGGGCGAGATTCACGGCATACCGTATCCAACACGAGTAGAAACCAGCACGGAGAGCCAGGTTGACTTGCTGATAGAGGTGTTTGTCTTTCTAGCCCATTACAGAAGAACCTGTTTGGAGAAATCTACTAGAAGCAAAACAATTTGTGAAGAACCTCATTTCATAACTTAATGGGCCATATTATTACATTGATTCTTGATTTGCTCACACACTGAACTGTTCCTTCATGGTTCAGTTGACATGATTGCACACAACAAAGAGAAAAAAATGGGGAATGTGTAAATGGTTTGCACTTGTCTTGTCTATCGAAATGTGTGGCGGCCTGTCCTCCTTGCAATTTGTATTTCCACGTGTAAACTTCATTCATCACGTCATCCGGTTACATTCAGTACAGTGAACTCGAAAGGACACGCTTACGCTCTCGTGTGATCTATAGTTCGTACTTATGTCCTATACGGGTGTGTGCGTAAAGCATAGAGAAGCGTACATATGTGTACGCATGTGCAATATGACCTTAGTGTTGTCCAGCTGCCCCTGCAGCATGTTGCATGATGGGAGTGTGGAGCCAGTCTGGTCAGGGGAGCAGCAGCTGTTTGGCGGTCTGGTGTGCTTCTTCAGAGGAAGGCATATGTGGCTCTGACTGGCCAAGCTGTTCAGGGGTCACACCAGAATGAAGCCCTTCATGAGGTCAGATGAAAACAGGACTTGCCGCAACTGAGGCGCAGGATGTGCACCACGTCTTCAGAGTAAAGCGCTAATGAGAAATGTTTTGGGATGCTTTAGTCATGTTGCTCTATGAGAACAAATGGACAGTATTGTTTTTCAGCTTTCCTTTTACTTTGCTCGTTCTTTTAAAATGGTGGAATGTTTCCACGGTTTTACATATGTATTTAGTACGGATGTCAAAGTTAACGCAAATACACAAAATGTTTTAAGGACACTAATTTCTTACTCAACTTTTTGGTTATGGCCGGCTCGTATGAAACTAGACAACCTAAGGAATGTATTGGCACCAAACAGGTCATCGTAGCTTGTCGCGAAGGAGCTTAAGTAACACTCCAAACTACATTTTAGAGAGGAAAAACTGCCGTGGCCATTTTCTTTGACCTCTGACCTCAAGATATGTGAATGTCAATGGGTTCTGTGGGTACCCACGAGTCTCCCCTTTACAGACATGCCCACTTTATGATAATCACAGGTAGTTTGGGGGAATTCATAGTCAAGTCAGCACACTGAGACACTGACAGCTGTTGTTGAGTTTGCCACATTGATATGAGCATATTTTAATGATAAATGCAGTACCTGTGAGGCTTTCTGGACAATATTTGTTATTGTTTTGTGTTGTTAACCGATTTCCAATAATAAATATGTACATATATTTGCATAAAGCAACCACATGTGCCAACTAATTACTTGAAAAATGTCTATTTAAAGGTACATTTTGAACAGATGAAAAGCGCAATTAAGTAACTTAATTAATTGACAGCTATTATATTTACACTGTAAAAAGAACTGGCCAAATCCGTAAAGAGGACCTGCTCCCTATGTAGATATGAACGACTCATTTTAAGGAAACGAAAACACAACAGTTCGTATTTTCAGGCGATTATACACTAAAAATAACCTACTTACGAATCGTATGTCCCATTTCTGCCAGTAGATTCCCCTGAATGTTACAAGCTGGACCTTTAAAGGATTACTTCACCTTGAAAAATGACCAATTTCATATCAATTACTAACTGCGTGTTACCTTGAATTCTCGAGATAACTCTGTTTTTCTTGCATGCCTCCACGGTGAACGAAGAATCCAAGTAAATCCTTGATGAATTGAAGTAAATGGAGGCCATGTTTAACTACAGCAAAACTACATCAAAACTACATCAAAACATCCGTTTACAAACCCTTCCTCAACTCATGCAGTATAATCCAAGTCCAGTTTATCCAGTTGTACGCACAATACTTCCGAAACACGTGTCTTTGCCAAAATCATACCATTTATTACACTTCTGCCTTTTCATGCTCGCCCATGCACGAGATGGCGAGTCCATGCACGAGACGGGAGTGGAGGTAGTGTTTTAAATAGTACGATTTTGGCGTAGGTGCATGTGTTTGGGAAGAATTCACTCATTTTTCGGATTCTCCATGGAGGCATGCAAGAAAATGTTTTCTTCAAGAATTCAAAGTAATGCGGTGAGTAACTGATACACAAATAGTCATTTTGTGGGTGAAATATTCCTTTAAAGTTTAGCTCATTAAAAAAGTATCATTATCGCCTGGTACTGACACATTAAGATAGTACTGAAGAGCCCCAGCCTATTGTGGAGGCGTCTTGATATTCTGCAAGGAATTTGGCTATTCTATATGATAGAAACTTTAAAAAGTCCCATAGCAGTGAATGATTTATTAGCAGAGCAGTATGTGACAGCCTTACTTATCCTTAAAAAGTCAGCGCTCCTATTGTGGTGCAGTATTAAAATGCACTTCATAAAAGCAGCCACGTTAAAGGACTCGGAGAAAGAGGCAGAAAGCTCTGGACTCTCTACATCCCAGCAATAAAATCATCTCCTGCCTCAAGTCATTTCATAAAATGGCAGCGATAAAGAGATAGACTGCTCTTTATTGTTTTTAGATTGCGGGCACTTTGCGAACTCTCCTCGCCTGTGTCTAGAATAATGTAAATATTTCACAGCTATGTGCCCGCTAATACATAAAACAGATATATAAGTCCAATAAAGCTGCATAACTGTTTGTGCCTGGCTTCCCCTGAGGGGCCAAACACTTTAGCAGGAGGGAATATTCCCCACTCAGCTGACAGAGAGGACACTGAGACTTCCCTGATGGATGGCACACACCTGCTGGGCCTCGGCGAACAACAGAGCGGCACATAGCCTCTGGTGGCAGGACCGTCTTCTTGAAAAGTAGCATAGTATCCCAAAAGTTCAAAGTACTTAACAGGAGAATAACTCATCACTAGAGTGTGTGAAAATGTAGGGGAGAAAACTGGTTTCAAGCTATTTTTCTGTGCAACTTAATCAGGTCCTGGTCATATGCTAAATAATTGGTGGATAGGAACAGACAGCCCGTTCTCGTTCCCCCGGAATCAAATACCAGCGCTTTGTCACAGCCGTCAGCATGATACTTACTGGTGGTGATACCGCTGCAAAAAGCACCCTTTAGTGCTGCTATGAGATGCACCGGGCTTTCCATTAACCACAATGTCAACCCATCCACGGCAACAATAAACACACAGGGAAAGTGCTGTGATGATGTGGTTTAAAGAGCAAAAAGACACACACAGGGTGGGCTGGAGGGGAGGTTGATGGGTCCAGCAAACACAAGGCTTTCATCCAGGAGACAACTAATGTTCACTTGCACAATGTCCCGTGTTCACAACGTTCAGTTTCATTTACAAACGTACTATTTTTCAGCCCAACCCTGTAGTTTTTTCCCAAAACCTAACTAAGGGGTTTCAATGCCAAAATTGAAAGTAACACAGAGGCGTGCGGCAAAGGCCCTGTGTGTGACCAGAGTATTACATTATTGGTTCTTGTATCAGTACTTTAATATTTTAGTGTAATTTACTATTACATTACATTTTCTGGAGACTTACCCTAACCCTAAGTATAACGGTTACTTGCCTAAACCTATCCCTAAAATAAAAAGTCCTCACCCTAAAATATAATGTTTTACATTATGGGGATGTGCATTTTGTCCCCAGTCACAATGTGACTCTGTAAAAAGATTCATGTCCCCACAACATATAGTAATACATGCCCACACTCACAAACAGCAGAGCAGGGAGGCGGCGGACGGAGACAGTGAAGTAAACCAGGTGAAGCGTTACTGTAAGGGCAATAAAACCTTTGTGAGTAAAAAGCCTTTATCAATACACATATTTGACAACCATAACCACGATGTACATGTGTAGAAAAACAAGCAATAGCAGCAATAGTATTGATTACAGCATTGAGTATCGATAAAGAACCAAACCGATGAGGAGCATTGAAGAGTAGTAGAGTAGTAGTAGTAGTAACTCCAAACAATAGCAAACCTTTGTGAGTAAAAAGGCAATACTTTATCAATACACCTATTTAACAACCATAAACATATAGAAAAACAATATTTCAATCTGCTTTCTCATACGTCGTTGCTATGTTTACACAAGCACAGCGTGCTAGCTCGGCTAATAGCGAAGTTTTACAAACAAGCTAAAACAAAAATTTAGCTTAGTTTGCCACGTATCTTAAAATCCTCGAAAACTTATCAGTTGGCTGAGACAAAGCAGCTCCTCCTCTCTCTATCAGCTACGTGGAGTAATTCACATCAGCAGAGGACAGGAGGAAGGCCTGATACTGACTGATATCTGTGTTCTTTAGTCTTTATAAACTTCATTCAGGAATATTATTTATTTTATTGACTTTCTAGATTAGTTTCCAATATGATATAATTGAGTTTATATAAAATTCAAAATATTAATAAATTTGCATCCTGATCTAAATGTTTTTTTTTTTTCAAAATAAAAAAAAAAAATACATGCAATACAAGCACTAGTATTAATTACAGTATTGAGCATCGATAAAGAATCAAACCAATCGATAAAATCCTACCAATACCCATTCCTACATGTGATGAGTTGGGATGAGAACGTGTTGGAACCGAAGTGTTCTCGCCTCCTTTGAGAACGTCTTTTTTTGCAGACCGGGTTCAAGTAAGAGTAGCTTGAATATATGCAGACTCATGCTTGTAAACAAAAAGGAAAGGAAATGAGTTTATTGAACTCTTTATCTGTAAATGCTTCATGGTGTTTATCGCTCACACCAGCTCATAACTAATAAGGCACAGAGCAGACAAGGAAATTGTTGCATACTGTGGGCAGCATTGCAACTATGCAATCACCCAGGACAACAACAACAACAACAAAAAGACCCTCAACACAAACAGCAGCAATCAGAATGGATGCCATCTCATGGCATTACTTTAAATGCCAGCAGCAGACAAGATACTCATTAGGAAGATGATGATGGAGGGTAGAGTATTCAGATGGACTTGTGGTGGAAACACTACGGCAGACAAAACAATGGGCCTAAATTGAGAGGGACGATTAGCATCATTTTCAATGTCATTCACTTTGTTTTGTTTTGAAAACATGACAAGGACAATGAATAATGAATTTTCTGTACCGTTTTGAGAATTGTTAGGCATACATCAAACCGCAGTTGAATGAAAGCAAAAAATATGTGACAGTGAGCTAAATTTGCATTGCTGACACATTGTGTTTCCATAATTGGCTGTGAGTTACATTCTGAGATGTTCTATCATTGAGAATTTGTGTAAACTTGGCAAATTATCTGAAACTTCAGACACAATCCTGCAAAAGATGCTAGTCAGTAATTCTGACAGGAAATTGAATCCACAGATGCTACTTCAAGAAAACAGGATTTGATGTTGAGCTTGGTGGATTCCTCTGCCCAGTATGTACTTCAGTACACTGCGCAGTACTCTAAACACAGATATGATGTACGGTAGTGGTAGTTTAGAGCCTTCCCCTACATTCCATCAATATGAACTGGGAGTGAAAAAAAAAGTGAAATTGCACAAAATAGACCCACTGGTCGCCTCATCTTTAAATCTAAGTCTTTGCTTGCTGTCTTAAACGATTAGAGAAAAATGAAAACACGCATGGGGATTTACAGACATAGGCCCTGACCTCTCATCCATTTTACCTACCACTGGGACCCATTGTGACCCTAAAATTGCCAATATTGAAGCTCAGTGGGGTGAGTAAGATTCGAGGAGGGTGGGGGGCTAAGAGACGAGACAGCTACAGCTGTGCTCTGCTCTTGCCTCGCAGAGACAGAAGAAATGGGAAAAAAATCATAATCTCACGCTGTCTGATGCAAGCTTAAATGCTCTATTGCTTTGCCGATCACGTTGCGCTCCCATCATCTTTCCCTGGCGTCTCCAAGACAAATCTGGGCTGCTGCCATGCACACACACGCAAACCACTATGCACGGCAACAACAGCAGCTGAGGCGTGATGAATGACGCTCTCGTCCCGACGGGTCCCTGTCGATGCATGTTCAAGTGGATGGGATTGAATTTAACCATAGAAATGACAGGCCATTCTTTTTTGGGGCACGGGGCAGGCTACATGAATGGTTTGTGGCGACGAGGGGCTCGGTGATTGATGCCCCATGAGGAAGAGCCAGAGAATCTGTGGAGAAAGACGAGGGAAAACCACCCGTGTCATAAATGTGAGCGTCTGGAGAATCCATGGGTTGTGGTACTTTTTCCGAACCTATGCCACTCCTTATCCTCTTTACCACCTGATCCCTGTTTGAAAGAGCTTATACCTCTCCTCATCCAACTAAAATGGTCCTATTTATCACAGCCTGACATTTCTGTCATCAGTAGCCGATGTTGTTGGTGGATGAGCTACTCGAGTAAAGCTCGAGAGAGCTGTTGTGGAAGATGCAGCTTCTTTTGTCAGTCTGCCGAGGTGAAACGCAGCAGTCACACGCACCTTAAATTTTTGTTGATTGTTTCAACTGGCCACTGGTAAAGCATCGCCTCCCTTAGTTTATGTTGCTATGCCTGTCAAGCTGTCTGTTCTTTCATGGTAGGCCTACAAATGCAGTTTACAAAAATGGCGGCAGGTGGTAGCTAGTTAATTAAGATGATGTTAGCGCCATGATTTGGTGCTGTCTCTTCCCTGACTATTTGTTGTGTTTCCATTCAATTGTCAAGCAAATTTAAGAGCACTTTTGAAATGTTGCATTAACTGGTTTAGAGTGAAAAAACTCTATAACGTAGTCTGGTCAGACGTTGGTGCTATAGGCGACACATGGCTGAAATCTGCCAGTAAATAGAGTAGAAGTAGTTGAGGCTGCAAACTGGAGAGAAAAATGGATAAAGGTGTTCACAATGTTTTTTCAACTGGGAAAGTTATAATTGTTCTTTCATGTCAGCTAGTATTGTTTCATGCAGTCTGGAGACAAGCATTGACGTTATGGGAGTATCTGAGAGGATGCCCACAGCGGGTGCGATTTAAATGCTTGCTACGTCAGAATAGGCATTTCCATGACTCATCAGGAGCATAAACTCTTTTTCAATAAAGGCAAGAACCACCTCAAGCGAGCATGAAAACTTTTTCTTGAAATTGATGAAATTTGATCAAATCTTTTCATTTCCGTACTTTTCTTGTGTGACACTTCAATATGTAAATAAAAGTAAGTGAATGGAAACACTGCTTATGTTTCAAGCTGACTAGTTAGGAAACCCTGTAAAGGCGCAACATATGTTATAGTGCTAATTGACTGAGGCCAAGGCTGCATTTGTCCATAAATAGTGACATCTATGAAGTCATTTGAGATAAACTAGTAGAGTCAAAGTCCAAGTCAGTCCTGAGTCAAAGAGAAAAAAACTTGGCAGTTCCCTGCATAGAAGTAGCAGCTCTTTTTGTTTGGTCTGCTTTAATTTGTGTACTGTGAAACTGAACCAGACTAAATGAAAAATGAACCAAAAATAGGAATTTCACTCTGATTCGGACTAGCCAAACAGACATGTGAAAGCGCCCCAGGAGGACAAGTTTTTAAAGGACTACATGTGAAAACACCTAAATGTATGTTAATCTTTAAAAACTGAGTTTAGCCAATTGAGTACCTTGGTTTAAGACTCCAAATGTTACTCAAACTGAAGAGCCTAACACTGCAGAAACCTGCCTTACCATATAACCCTCCTCATCACTGCAAATAATTACAAGTGGACCTGGCATCCCTGCGTAGGGACTCCAGCGCTCACAAGGAAATGCTGTAGCTTCCAGAACAATGGAGGGGTTAAGAGGGTGAGACCCTGGGAAGGATTAGGAGCATGTTTTCCACTATCTTCACTTCTGCAGGCATCTCTGCAGACCTCTCTCGGGCCCCGCAGCCCACTCGAGCTTGGCTCCGTCTTCTTATCCACTGAAGTCCTGGAAGCAGCGAAAACATTCGTAGTTCCAGTCTCCAAATCAGCTGGGGTAACAGACAAAGATGCCCGATGTCCCCAAGTGTAGTCCACCCACATCTCTCTCTCATACGCACACATACATACACAAAGAGAGGGGGAGTCTTGCTAATTCGCTAACATCATTGTAGTGAAGAAGAATGCAATTAAAACTGCTCTTGATAATTAACCCAGATCCATCTCCAACCCCATCTCTGCTGATTATATAAACGGCCATTACCAGGGAGCTATGAATATTCATCACGAGTCGTGAGTGGTCTTAAGATGGTAGTCATTTTATCTTTTTGGGTGGGTGGAAATGAGTAAGGAAGGGGGGTGAAGTGTGTGTGTGTTGGGGGGGGCTATTTGGCTGTGACTGATTACCACACAGTTGGGGAGAATGTAATCCATGACTGCAACTTCAGAGCGATTTTGCTGTTATTAAGCATTTTGTTGTCTATTTGTTGTTAAGTTGCCCATTTCTTTATCTACTTGTTTGTTGATTCTGTTTGAGCTCTTAAGTGTTTGCAGCACCAACAGTTTAGTATTAAATTAAATTACATTTATGTTAATTAGACTCATGCATGTTTGCTGCTGCAAAACAAAAGCACACAAATACTTTTGCATATACAGTGAAATACAATTAGCAGCAAACTGTTAGAGACCGCTTCAACGGAACTGCATTGCCAGCATAGACTGTATATAAGAAGTGGACATAGTCACTGTGACGTCACTCAGTTTGTGGACTGCCGTTTTGAAGCCTTGAGTTCGGCATTTTGGCTGTTGCCGTGTTTTTGCAACCTGAAGTGACATGAGAGGGTGGAGCTAAGTACAACCGAATGCTCAATAAGACATTTTCCGAAGACCGAAAAGGTTATAATTATCTTTCACGAAGTGAAAACACACTGTGAAAGTGTTAAAGTTAAAGACAAAGACACGGACAACTCCAAGACTGGATAACGCCGTGGTAGCGACCTGTCAATCACAAGGTAGCCACGCCTTAAAGCATCCCCTCCTTTATGGTCTGGTGGTTTGACTCTATATGGGATCATAATTTACTAAATGAACATCATGCTGTGTTGAAGAAGACCTGAAACTAGCGATTGAGACCATAAACTCATGTTTACAATATTTACTGAGGTTATAAATCAAGTGAGAAGTCGGCTCATTTTCTCATAGACTTCTATACAATCAGACTTCTTTTTGTAACCAGAGGAGTTCGCAGTGTTCACACTACGAGCGACCCAGCAACAGGCTAAGAGTCATTTTCATTGGAAACCGGTGACATGAAGCTACAAACTGACATTCGACGCCTGTCGCTGCCTGACATGCTATGAATAAAGTTGAGTTGGCTTCAACTTTTTTTTCAGCGCTCCAGTGACACAATGAACTGTCAACCAATCATATGTGTTTGTTTCACCTCGTTCTGTTCCCCTTACAAAAATGCCATTAACCAATTCTCAGTGGTGTGTAATGACATAAATACGTCAACAAGCACTTGAGCAACAAAATACCTGGCTACGCTGGCCATTTACTGCTTTTATCAATTGTAGTGACTCTCACAAATTAGCGTTTTGCTTCCGATCACAAGGTTGGTATGAGTTACTATAGTTATGATACATAGTACTGTTTATTCACACAACAGTATGTTGAGCGATAGTACTCCTATCGGATATGTAGTATACGATTTTGGATGCAGCCAGTACAGCAAGAAATAAACTGGGACATGTGGAAAGTTTACATATACATCTGTGAAATGTTCTATAGAAAAATATTCAAAATTCGCCCGACTGTATGTTTACATATATTATTAACTTATATGAAACAGGACTCTCCGACAGAAATCTGTCAAGCTCAAAGTTTAGTTGAGGGAGTTGACAGAAATAGGTTTCAGCACATTATAAATTGGGGGGCGGAGAGATAATCAGTCCTGTGAATTGTGACCACATTGTGTCAATACTGTGATCTTGCCATAAGACTTCAGCAGCAGCAAACAGAGCAGAACAGAGAGGAGAGAGAGAGAGAAGCGAGGGAGCACAAGGAGGAGAGAGAGGGAGGCAGAGAGAAACCTTTCATGATAAAAACTGCCCGCTCACAGTGCGATAAATTGGGAGATGACACAAGTCACAGCACAACAAAAGGGGAGAACATTGGATGGGGACCCTTCACTGAGAAATTGATGAGATCGAGTCTGAAAGAATTGTCTCTGTGAGCCAACACTGGGGCTTAGCTCCCAAAACACTCCTGGATTAAGACAACATCCCACTGGAGGTGGAGTTGGCCTGAGCCCATTAGTCCCTCCTGATTTCTCCGACACCTTCCTCACTTCTTTGAAGCCACTAATACCTTGTCTCATGGCTCTTTCTTTGTACAGAGAAAATAAATACAATAACACACATACTACCGCAGTCACCTCCCAAAATAGGTGTGAAATTCAGGGATCAGTTCGTTTGTTAGGATGCAGGATTTGTGGCAAGCGTGATCCCGCCTCAGTTCGGCTCTGCATCAGAAAAGAGAACTGGCATATTGGAGCAGCTCATCACACAAATTCAGCACTCCCCATCTGATAAGATGATGTGTTTGAGATCAGCAGCCTCCTCCAGCAGCTCAGAGCTGCCGCTGACACTTGAAGACTTTATGCTGTGTGCACATGCCCTTTCTTTTGATTTCCTTTTATCTATCAGAAATGATTTTTTGTACACAGGAAATCAAAATCCTGCTATCAAATCGTGACATTTCCTTTAGCATTTCGTGTGCCCTATCGTCCTAATGGCGCGCTGATCCCCCTGCCTTTCAGCTACTCACTAAACTGAGATGTAAGTGGCAATCATAACATTTTTTTTTTTTAATTCTAGCAAACAGTACAGGCTGTTCTCATACACCATTCATAGCTATACCTATGATAAGTAATGCACTGAAATTTGTATACAGTGGAAACCGCTTATGGTGATCACAGTTACAGTTATCAAAGCTTATATGGATCAAAGTGTTTGGGACAGAATCATGCCTTTTCATACAAGAAAACATAAAGAAAACATTTTAAAACCATGTTAGACTAACATTAATTCAATTTTTGTTCATTTTTTACTTTACTCCCTTGACACTTTGCCTCGCGATCCATCTGCTTTCCTGCTGGATACCCGAGGCTGATGCTGCATGCACATTGATATCGTGACGGGAAAAGGAAAGTCACTTTCTCTGAATAAAAACAAATGCACATGGGGAAAACACCGGTGGTTGAAGCTGCTCTCTTCAGTGGATTGTTAATGCCTGGGCATGTAAACTTTGCTGATTCTCAACCAGCTCTGCGGCACACATGCAGACCGGTACCCGTCGCTCTCCATGCCGCTACCCAAAAGAACAAGGCGACAAAGAGGCGCCATTCTGCTTGAACGCTCACGCTGCAGAGCCGGCCAAAAACGACAGTGCCTCACCCTTGGTGAGGGATAAAAAGAAGATTTTCCATTTCCAGTGCTCACAAGGAGTGCTCACAAAGTCCATTTTGGTAATCTGCATGAAACATTGTGCACGACAACAAAGATTCAGTTATAATTATCCGCTTATAGTGATCAATTTGACCCGGACAGACGTGATCACTGTAAGCAGTTTCCACTGTATATCCATGTAATCGTGAACCAGGAAGCATAAATAGTGACAAATGCCTTGTAGGGAGGAGTTGGTAGGGTCAAAAGATGCCCGTCTTTCACCCAGCAGACTGGTGTTCATACCCAATGTGAAACTACAAGTCATCAGATTTATTTGTCATGTAACGTCCACACTTAAGTTACTCCATTTTCAAAGTTATTTTAACCTAAACCAGTCTTTTCCTAAACCTAACCAAGAAGTTTACTGTGAAAACAGAAGTTTATTTTGAAAAGACTATATGCATGTAAAGAGCAAAGACTGACACATGTTTCTCGACGTGTAGAAAAATGCATGAAAAATGAGGAACCATTTTTTCGTATTTTTTCGTGTTTGAGGATAGTTTCACAATAGCATTCAGTGCTGTCTGTCATCATCATAGTAGGATTTTTTTGGAAATGATGAACAAAAGGCAATTAGTAACATAGTACAATACAATGATAATCCATCCATCTGCAATCGCTTATCACATCCAGGGTTGGATGGGGGGTTGGAGCGGATCCCAGCTGACACTGGGTGAAGGCAGGTACACCGTTTACAGGTTGCTACTCAATCTCAGGGCTGACAGTCAGTCAGAGTCCTTACTTAACCTGCATGTCTTTGGACTGTGGGAGGAAACCGGAGAACCCGGAGAAAACCCAGAAAAGCCACACTAACAGGGAAAACATGCAAACTCCACACAGAAGGGCCCCAAGCTGGATTCGAACCTACATCGGTAATATTTCTACATAATGCCTATTACTCAATGTTAGTCCATGTAAAACCACACACACTAAAACTCTTCCTTCCAGTCATTTGATATATTGGAGATAAAGCGAACATACAGCACCGTGCTGACTCATCCTTTCACAGCTGTTTAAAGCAAAGCCTCAAATACTGTTAGACTGCTTGACTGTCACCATGAATCTGGACTGATTCACAGCTGAACAAACTTTACACCTTGGCTAAATAGGGTCTTGACCTGCCATTGCAGACTGGATATTGAGCCTAATCAATTGTCTCATGTGCAAACCGCAAACAGGTTAAATGCCCGCTGACCGATGGACAGAGTTTATTCGTTAAGTGAACCACTGACCCACTTCAGGAATAAATCACTCACATTTTTACTGTGTCTCTCGACCAGAGAGCCATTAAAGTACGTCTGATACAGTGAGTTACTAGACACTCAGCCAGCTCAACACACAAATCACTCATATTTGCACTGTTTCCTTTGCTCCATTAGATAAAGCTGCATCACAGCTGAAGTCTGAATTAAGATGTTGATTCAGCAACCGGGCTACTAACCCCGAGGCTAACACCGAAGGGTTAAACGAACTGAAGAAAATGTACACTTTACCTTACCAAAATTTAACCAGCTAGCATTTAGCACATAGCAAGTCACATCACCAAAGCGGGTATGAACGGGAGTCTCTGCTTGATCCACTTATGTGCAAATCTGTAGGACTTTATTTTGAATTCTAGTCAAGATCTCAACTTAAACAAAGACAGCGAACGTGCCAGGCTCCATTACAGAGAAATGATGGGTGAAATGATGCAGAAGAAGTCACCTTGAATATTTCTATTTGATGTAATGGTGCTGCCATAAAAACATATTTCAGTCAGTGTACACATTAAATACAGCAGCTTCAATAAAGTGATGGAACAAGCAGATATAGATTATCCTCGCTGTCAGGTGGAAACCTTGTATGTCCAACACCATCACTTTTCAGGAAATGAACAAAGAAAATGTGTTAAAGGACTGAGCACTGGTGGTGTGTCTTTATATATGGCTGGGACACTTGCATGTGTCATTATATTATTAATATTATATTATTTACCAAAATCAAGCTCCAATAATCCAATGTACATATGTGTTATGTCTATCATTTATTATAATGGCTGCTGAGGTCAAATCACTAGCAATACTATAAGCACAATGTTAAGATTAGAGCTAAATTTGATAAACAGGTACACTGCATAGTTTTAACTGAGTGATGGACTCACAGTCGGAGCAGTGAGCCACTTTCACCCCCGGCCTTTCCAAGTCAACCTAGATCCGGCGGTCGCTGCGCTCTGCCACGAAGGAAATGTGAACAGCGAGACCAGCCAGCGCCAGGGAGGGGTCCCACAAGGGGATCCTTACACACTGAGTGGCCATTCCTATCCTGCCGAGTTGAATCACCTGGGCAGACTGCTGCTGAGATGTGTACAGATATTTTCGACTCATTATGAAACTGTGGGAAACTGCTGTGTGCCGCATTTTGTTTAAGACAGAGGCAGGGCGGAGCTATAGGGGTTTTTTTCTGACGGTTTGAGGAGCTGATGGCGTCATTAACCTTAAGTCAGAGGCTGTTTTTAATTATTTTCATTGGTTAAATATTTGTAAAAAACCCCAACCAAAACATTAAGAGTGACCAATAGCATTGATTTTAGGGATGCTAATTAGGAAAAATTCTCTTCACAGATAACTGTTAACCAACAAAATCTGTGCCACACATGCAGCGGTGCACCAGCTGCAGTATATAAGCACAACAGACACCTGAGTCAACAGTTCACCATCAGGAGAGTAACTATAGGAGCCACGGTGCTGCATTCACTGCCCCCAGTTCACGTCTGGAGAGTAACTATAGGAGCCACGGTGCTGCATTCACTGCCCCCAGTTCACCGTCTGGGAGCATTAGCAGCCACAGTGCTGCATTCACTGCCCCCAGTTCACCATCAGCAGAGTAGCTATAGGAGCCACGGTGCTGCATTCACTGCCCCCAGTTCACCATCTGGGAGCGTTAGCAGCCACGGTGCATCATTCACTGCCCCCAGTTCACCATCAGGAGAGTAGCTATAGGAGCCACGGTGCTGCATTCACTGCCCCCAGTTCACCATCAGGAGAGTTACTATAGGAGCCATGGTGTTGCATTCAATGCCCCCAGTTCACCATCAGGAGAGTTACTATAGGAGCCACGGTGCTGCATTCACTGCCCCCAGTTCACCATCAGGAGAGTTACTATAGGAGCCATGGTGTTGCATTCAATGCCCCCAGTTCACCATCAGGAGAGTTACTATAGGAGCCACGGTGCTGCATTCACTGCCCCCAGTTCACTGTCTGGGCGCATTAGCAGCCACAGTGCTGCATGTAGTGTCGCGTACATGTAGCCACTTTCCCAGTAAAAGTCTCCACCGCACATTTAGTTTAGTTTAGCAGGTTGTCAGCTGTGTGTCTGCCCGGATTAACGATAGCGACTGTCCGACAGCGTGTGTTTGTGCTACGTTAGCAGCTGCTAACTGTTAGCATCGGCAGCAGCTTCGTGCCCACTGTAGCGTAACTTCAGCGGGTTTCCGACAGACCTTGCGTGCGGCAGTGAGCTTGGGTTTGTTGGAGGCGTTATAGCTGTGAACGTAGCTGTAGCAGACAGTGTGTGTGCAGTTTATTTGTCGGTGAATAAATGCTACAAGCTACAAGCTACAACTCCTCAGCTGGAAGTCGCAAGCCAACTTCCTGTATCTGCACTCGCTCTCTCTTAAGGTGGACCAGCTTTTCCTCCTTAAAGTAACGAGCCCCTCCTTTACGTTTTTCTTAGCTTTTTAATGAATTATTAATATTTCTTTTAACCACTTTTTTAATCGATTTAGATGCTTAATGTCGGTTATCAGTTAAACGGTTAATTATTAACCTCCCTAATTGATTTACGAAGAAAAAAAACAAATATGGACGATATGAGGTTTCCACCCAACAACAATATGTACAAGTGATGCATTATAGTGAATAATGAATAGATTTTTTTTCCTAAGATGAAATCAAAGATGGAAAATCATGAATTTAAGAGTTTGAAAGACTTAAAATGAAAGACTGAATGAGCCCAAATACTCAAGGCTCATCATTTTGAGGCGTTTACCAACATGTTTTTTTTTTTTTTTTTTTTTACTGGATTTTAATGTCCTGGTATGATGACCATTTGCTGTGATTCATGCTGTAGTCTTCCTCTTGTGTCGAGGACAGGTCAGAAAGTGTTTGTAGTGACAGAAAGTTAAGAAACAAAATTGAGAGAAAATGCAAATGAACTGATATGCTCCAAAAGTAAAGCAATGCTTAAACTACAAATGTTTCTAAAACATATCAAATCAACAAAATACTGAAAACAACTATTGCCAGATGTTCTTAACTAAAGGACACTATTACTTCCAGCAGATGGTTGCATGGTTTTAAGGTTTACATTTTGTCAGAGTGTGTGTGTGTGTGTGTGTGTGTGTGTGTGTGTGTGGAGAGACAGACTGCATGTATTAGTGTGCACATGTGCTTGTTCAGTTGAGTGTTTCCATGGCGAGTGTACCAACATGGAGCATAAACTCCTGCGTTTTATTCTTCATATAAATGCCACATTCTTGAAATGACACGTTGACTTACGATGATGCTCTCAGGCCTCGTTCACAGGCTTTAATGTTTAAACCTCTCAGAGAGCTGCATTGTTCCCTTTAAATCAGAGTTTTCATTGAAGTCACCAACGAATCCAAGGATCTGGTTATGGACACATTTTGAAAACCGATGGAGCATTCGATTCACAGCTGTGTGCTGCAGAGGAGAGCTGTCAAGAGGTCAATGTCTCCACCACATCATGTAGTCGCACACACATTGCATGAACAGAACACCATCTGGAGCTTGAAATTATAAAAAAAAAAAGCAGGTTTAGCCTGGAGAGTCTATTTAGCTGTACTATAAAATAACCCTAATTATGATTATTGTAGAAAATGTATATTTTTCACACAAAAAATAAAGTCTTGATTCAGACTAGGCCAAAATCTTCTATCACAATATAAGTTATATCTCTATAACGACATAGCATGTTTTCTCGTAAGTCAAAAGAAATATAACCACGTGGTGAAGCCTATTTTTGTATACTTCTGTGTGAAATAAATACTTGACAAATTGAATTAATTTCTCATATAATTCTGATTAGTGTTGACAGTTTCAAGTGAAATCATTGCAATCATGACATGATGTTCCGTCAACATATTTCATATCAGATTTTCAGAGAAATTTGAGCCAGTATGGGCTCGTTACAGTCAATTTAGATAACGTAATTCTGTATTACGATGTCTCGATATTTGGGATGTCAATCAATTCTAATATTTAAATGCGATTAATCACAATAGTCCATAGTTAACTGTGATTGCAAATGACCTGTTCAAAATATACCTTAAAGGGAGATCTGTCATGTATTTGATACTCTTAGGGGGCGGCAGTAGCTCAGTCCGTAAGGACTTGGGTTACGACGCGGAGGACGCCGGTTCAAGTCCCCCATGGACCAAGACCAACTGGTTGCTGGAGAGGTGCCAGTTTACCTCTTGGGCACTGCCGAGGTGCCCCTGAGCAAGGCATCGAACCCCCAACTGCTCTGGGCGCTTATCAGGAGCAGCCCCCTCACTCTGACATCTCTCCAACAGAGTGTAAAAAACTTACGTAAAAATGAATTTCCCCACTGTGGGACTAATAAAGGAATATCTTCTTCTTCTTCTTCTTAGCATCATGGAATTTCTTTTTTTTATTTTTTTTTTTTTTTTTTTTTAAATTATTTAAAAAAAAAATAAAATTTTTTCCAAACCCTCCCATACTCTTTAATAAAAATATCTAAATAACATAAAACTAAGCCCAACAAGCAACAACACTGTCAGTGTGTCAGTGTGCTGACTTGACTATGACTTGCCCCAAACTGCATGTGATTATCATAAAGTGGGCATGACTGTGAAGGGGAGACTGGTGGGTACCCACAGAACCCATTTTCATTCACATATCTCGAGGTCAGAGGTCAAGAGACCCCTTTGAAAATGGTCATGACAGTTTTTTCTAGGCAAATTTAGCTTGATTTTGGAGCATTATTTATCCTCCTTTGTTAGAATGAATTAATAATGGATATGTTAATGATTTTGCATTAATACGTTACTATTTGACAGCTCTGGTCAATATATTATTAAATTATGATACAATTCCATTGAAAGATGATAGATTATCATATTGAATTATTGCCCAGCCCTAATTCAGACTTGTTGATGATGGAAACTTTGGCTCGAGTCTCTAAACCGGTACTCAACTTTATTTCCAAATGAGCATCATGAATCTTTACAGTCACCTTATATCCTTATATCTTATATTATACTGTATATTAAGGTGTACGTAGATGTGAATGTGTATGCATATATGTAAGCTTTGAGTCCCTTTTTTCCCTTTTTTAATTAAAAAAAAAGTGAAAAAATTTAATTTCCCCCCCTGGGAATAAAAAAGGACTATCTTCTTCTATCTTCTTTTTCCTCAGTTATCCATTTACTTTTTGATTTTATTTGACTGATTTTACTGTTTGAATGTACCACTGGGTGTATTAAAAAAGTTTTTGGAAACACACTATTGCAAATATTGCATATATTGTAGATGAACTCACAAGAAATTTGCAATGAAAGTATTAAAAAGCAAAATTTGAAACATTTAAATGAACCTTTCTGAAGTGCTGTATAGATGACAGCAGAATGAGCGGCCTGCTGTGAAATAGCACCGATCAAACAAGGGTTTCACTTTCTACAATGTTCTATAGAAAGGCCTGAATCAGCATAAAACACCAGGCCCCATTAATGTGTTGGCTGATTTATTATCCATCAGACAGTTAATTAATTTGATGAGACACAGCAGAGTGTCACTATCAAGGAGGGTCATTCGAAACAGAGGACTACATTTTTTTTCCAAGGATAAAATTGTCAAGCGGTTCTTTGTAGGAATGTTCTTCATTTTGGTCAAACATGAGCGAGAGGACGACGTCTTTAAAATGCACAATTAGATGAATGAAATGTCAGATGTTCCTGTTTTCATTCTCTCACAACACTTCCATCGAATTAATCAGCTGAGGAGGACAGCGGTATTACGCGGCATTGCTAACATTTCTGGGATGACTGACAGCTTGAAAGAGGCGGATTAATTTTGTCAAAAAATATGATGGAGGTCTTGAAGCCACTGGGAGAGGAAATGAGGATGTCGGAGTCAATTTTTCTGCCAAATGGAGTGGCCATCATCTCAAGTCTCAATCTTTTTTTTCTCTCTACACACATCTGTCATTCTCTTCTTTTGGCTAAATGTGACCAAAAAAAAAAAAACAAATTTGAAGCGTGAGCTTCACTTATTTACTTAAGTAATACACAAGCATGAATGGAAACTGAAAAAAAATACCCGCAGTCTGTTGCTCTACATACACATCCATCTCTCTCTCTCTCCCTCTCTCTCCCTGTGTGTGATTTATCTATCAGTCAGCGGTAGGATTGACTCTCTGCTGTACAGCAGGCCATTAAAGCCTCGGGGAGATTCACCTTGCCAGGCAGCTGGCTCAAATGAAAAGCTAAAAGAGCACATTAACTCATCAATATGAGGGCATGAAGATGAAAACAGTTGTCAAAGGCCTGCCAGAAATAACTGATCGCATAATGCCGCTCTATTGTATGTAAGTGAGGTCAGAGGAGTCAAACAGCAGCTAAAGACACACCGGAGTGAGAACACAGAGTCCTGGCCGTCTTTGATAGGCGCGCTACACAGAAAAGTCTCCGTGAAAACACGGCTGAGTGTGTCATCTTCAAAACAAGCTATTAATATGTCATGCGGCAAGCTGAGATTAGAGCGGCGCTTTTACTTAGTGTTGTCAATGCTTTTCAAAGCCATTAGAGAGCACTTTCATTAACCTTTCAAGCTGGTTTAATTTGTGGTTAAAATGTATTTTATTTACTTGCGTGTCTTGCTGCATGTTTGAAATCACACATATTGTTATCCTTGTTTGGGTTGGTGGCTATTTTATGCTGCACAGATGGGAGGGGTGGGTCACCAGTCACAATACGACGGTACTGTGATTTTAAACATTGTACAATATGCTGAGTATTGTTAGCTGAGTATAAGATATTCCGCATTTAGTGCTGTCAATTAAATGAATCAATTAAAATATTTTATTGCAATTAATTGCATGATTCTCCATAGTAAATCACTATTAATCACACATTTTTTGTTCAAAATGTATCTTAAAGGGAGATTTGTCAAGTATTTAATATTCTTATAAACGTGGGAGTGGGCAAATATGCTTGCTTTGTGCAAATATATGTATATTTTTATTGTTGTAAATTAACTGACAACACAAAACAATGACAAATATTGTCCAGAACCCTCACAGGTACTGTGTTTAGCATAAAATATGCTCAAATCACAACATGGCAAACTGCAGCTATACAGGCAACAACAGCTGTCAGTGTGTCAGTGTGCTGACTTGACTATGACTTGCCCTAAACTGCATGTGATTATCATAAAGTGGGCATGTCTGTGAAGAGGAGACTCGTGGGTACCCACAGAACCCATTTACATTCACATATGTTGAGGTCAGAGGTCGAGGGACCCCTTTGAATATGGCCATGCCAGTTTTTCCTCACCGAAAATTTAGCACAAGTTTGGAGTGTTATTTAACCTCCTTTGTGACAAGCTAGTATAACATGGTTTGTACCAATGGATTCCTTAAGTTTTCACATTAGTGTCACATTAGTTTCATATGATACCAGTATCTTCACTCTAGCTTTAAGACTGAGCCCACAACAACCTACTTAGTGCAAGTTGTGTTAATGTGTTAAAGAAATTTGTGGCGTTAAAACAAATTTGCATGACTGCATTATTATTGTGTTAACTTGGACAGCCTTCACTGCAATATAATATAATTTATTACCTTTTTTCATTGATATATCTTGATGTCAGAGGTCAAGGGACCCCTTTAAAAATGGCCACGCCAGTTTTTCGTCACCGAAATTTAGCGTGAATTTGGAGCATTATTTAGCGTTCTACCCGTGACATGGGTGATAGCAATGGATTCCTTAGGTTTACTAGTTTCAGGATAACAGTGTCATCACTCGAGCTTTAAGACTGAGCCCGCTACGTCCTCTGAAAGATAGAATAATGCCAGATATACTGTACAATAAATAATACAATACTGCCACGCAAAATATCGCAATAGTATGTATATACAGTGTACTATCCCCCAACAGATGGTAAGAAGTCATGTCGCACAAACATTTTTTTCCTCTTTGTGTCTGGTGTTGTCTTGTGCACAACACAAAGACGTGTTCTGAATGGTGCTCGCTATGCAGCATGAAACACTGTGTGCAGAACACATTAGCGCTGGGTATCCTAGAGCGGGTGCATCACTCAATACCAGTCACAACCCATTTACCACATGGTGGGGGAAGCTGCTTCCACTGCAGAGAGTCCCTCGCACCGTCTCGAGCATCATCGCACGCCTCGACACAAACTGCTGGAGAGGTCTGTGCACATCTTCACGCATAATTTCTGTTCATTTCGCTCTTGTGCGTTTTTCCTCTTGTTATCGGTTGTGCTGAAAGCTATTCTGGCATCAATCAATTTGGTTAATTGGGCTTCAGTTGGAAAGCTCATATCTGTAACACGTGAAAATTTAATTTTAGACCGGAATACATTAAGTTATGTCAGTTTTAGTTGCAATTACATGTGCATCACTAGGCAACAAACTCCTAAACCTGGAAAAACACCCACAGTCCTTTTCAGTATGTCAGCAGTTTGCTTCATTTTCTCTTCGGTGCCTTATTCCCCAACTTGTTAAACACTCAACAAGTTCGTGAAGAATTCATCTCTCTTGCAATGCACCATAGAACCAATGGATCTTTATATTTGATGAGAAGATCTTGACTCATTCTTCATCGCTTTCACACTAGAGCATGTAAATGTATTCACATATGAAATTAACCATAATCTTTCATCTTCTAAAAAGACAAAAAAGTGTGATGGCATTATATTACTTCATCATTTCAATCAATCACGATCAATCAGTCATGATTTGGGCTTCCAAAGATTATAAAATAACTTTAAGATAATTAATGCTTTTGGTGCCGCATTCTGTTTCACAATGGTGCTTTTGTTTTGTAGTGTTATAAATCCAGCACACCCCTTTCCTTTACAGCGGTATGTCCGTCTCTATGTCGGCTTGGTTTTTACTTATGATTCTGAAATGGATGTGTTAATGCCAGACTCAATATATCTGCTGCATTTGAGTCTATGTAGAGGTATAGGAAAGTTGCCACTTACCTATATGGTATAGTCTGAATACAGTGACGTCATTTCCGCTTGGTATCCTTCAACCAAAACAAACCGCAGTGAGCTAAAAACCACAAAGCAGAAAACACTGGACCTGCACCCTCACATTTTAAATCCAAAGTGGTAAACTACACACACGCAGTAAAGTATGGAAATACTTTGGGTTTCACACATTGCCAGGAAAAGCAGAGCTAGACATCATGGCTAAAGCTGCATCCTAACTCTGTCATGGACAGGAAACATTATCGCATGGCGGTAACGCGTGGTCAAGCCAGCCAACACTGCAGAAGTCCCTAGAAGTGTATGATTTAACTTTTTTCCCATGATCTAGTGTTAAAAAATAACAAAAATAACAATAAATTATACTATTGAATGACAATTGTAGAATCACAATACTTAAAAATCGTAATACCAGGAGATCGGTGTATCGCCCCCAGCCAGAAATATTCATATCTATACAAACAATGTGTTTATAATTAAATTGTTTACATGAGCACAAAATTCTTCATAGATCGAGCTTCTTAACGTTGCTTAAATTTTGCTTACTGATGCATTTAACTAATAATGGTAATAATCGTCATTAGGATTTCTGACATAAATGAGCAACCCTAGTTTCTGGCTTAACATGCACAGGCAGATCCTGACAGAGAGAGACTTTCTGTCCATTACGTCCATGTTCCTTAAGGTTTCCTTTTTTTCCTCCATCTGAACAAATGCCAAACTAATTCTATCATGCACCATCCCTCTGCGCTCTATGTGGAGGTCACTTCTGCGCACAATTACGTCAGAAATGAAGTGGACAGGGAAGAGAAATTTATTCTTAATGTAAAGCACTCTCCCACTTCCAACTGAATGTATAATGGATTGTGTCACCTCAGTAATAATCCTGTTAAACAATTCCTAAGAACTTGGGGACAAAGGAGACTTCAGATAAGGGGCTGGTTTAGGTATCTCTTCCCCCGAAAATCCTCCGCTGGACTGACGGGAGTGGGGGAATCTTGATGAGTTGATAAATAAATAAGAAGCCTTGAAATTTTGCAAGTAAAAGACAAGAGGGGACAGACAGGGAGATAGAGATGAGGTGGGAGAGAGAGAATTGGAGGTAGAGGCAGAAGGAGGCCTGAGGCTAGGATTCGTCTTGTCAAACCTGAGACCTTTAACTGGGTCCTGAATTCTGTCAACACGATTCTTTCACAGTCTTACACCATTTCCATCTGGGACCCGTTTCGCTGAGGAGGATAGCTGGGGGTCGAAGGGGGGGGGGGGCTGCGGTCTTCAGACGCTGACATTGACATTGGCTCCAGACCCACAAATCTGAGCCAGGAATATGAAGCAGCAGATGTGGGGAAACCGTTTTATAGGCCTGGTATTTTGCCTGTTCTGAACTATGCCAGACAGGCAGACTGATAAAAGACAGAAAAGGGCTTGTGCACCAGGTGCTGTGGGGCAGATTAACACATAAATGTATTTGTGGTTTAAGCTCTAAGGGGATGTTACATAACCACAGGCGATTTTATCAATGCAACACCTTTTACAGGTCAGAGGGAAAATTTAATCTGAATTTCTAAATGAAGGATAACTATAAGATTATCTTTAAGGTGCGTTATTTGCATGACGGGCTGTAATTGTCTGTGTTTATCTGTGAATGCTCTGGAGAATGTGACGCAACGGTTATGTGCAGTACCTAGAGACAGTACGCTGTTTTGGTGGTAGCTGTTGGGGTTTTGTTTGGTGATGTCTTTTTCTTTTACTTGTGTGTGGAAACTTTGTGTGAATAAATAATGTATGATGTGATGTTGTTGCACAAACTGAAATAAATTCTGGTTGAGGCAAGAGGTTGCCTGTCTGTCATATATCAACCCTGTCTTCTAAAAATTAAAATTTCATACAACTAAACTGTCTTCTCAATTACGTTTGGAGGGAATATATCTCATCGTGCTTTACGTTTGTCTTTGACCTGTCACGAAGTCACAGACGGCTGCAGCATGTGACATAGAACAACAAGCGATGCAAAAAACAGATGATGTGGTACATCGAGCAACTGTTACTGAACGTTAAGCTGAATAATAAAGTTATTATTATTCAAAGTTCCTTGATACAATAACAAGTATAACAAGCTAGAAAGTCCACTACAGGTGGTTGGGAGGGGATGGGTCAAACAAACACTGGACTTTCCCTGAGGGGATCACTGTTCTGTGTTTTTACTAAACCTATCTGGTAGTTTTGTTGCACTACACATAACACAGTAGTGCTGTTGCACTTTTTGTTTAGTTTGGTTCAACTTACAGCATTAACCGCATGTTTAAACTGTTTAAAACTGCAACTGTAATCTGGAGAAAATATGTTCTCCTCAAAACATAATTGAGACTGCAGTTTAGTTGTATTTTGTTGGAGACAGTGTTGCATATATAAAAATCATGAGTGTTTATGTATGCATCAGTATTATATTATTTGGCTAAGAATGTCAAAAAGCAACTACTCAAAAGTAGCAACCGGCCTTTTGTTGCATACAGTGGTCATTTTTTTAAAGTTTAGTAAATTTATTGTAGACAAATACCATAAACAGACTAAAACCAACAATGCATTTATCTCAGTACGTCCTGACTGTCCCAACCTAAATCTTTAAAAACACGTCACAAATATATGGTTTCACTTGTCTAGAAAACGGTTCGGTGACTTCCTTTTACAGCTGGGAACTGTAGTTTTTAACAAATGTTACTCAAAGAGGGGTAGATAGCACATTTGTCGGGGACTATTTTCAGATATGGATTAATAAGCACACATAATGAGAAGTAACAGTGCAGCAGCAGGACAGTGTATGTGGGATTGAGTCAAGATATACTATGCAGAACAATAAGGCATATCAGGGTTCGGCTTTACAGACAATACTTGCTTGTTTTTATTGTTGGTTTTGGTTATTTCATGGGATTTGCTGACAATAAGAAACATATACAAATTTCACCGGATTATTAGTTGTTATAAAACTCAAATCATACCTTTTGAATGTTCTGACAATATGTCCAATTTTCTCCTCGTACTGTTATATAACCTCTGAACCTGGTAATATAAAGCCTGATCTTTGTTTGCCCCCTTTTTCTCCTCGTTGTTATATATATACATTTTTTTTCCTAGGAAGAAATTGAGTTTATTTGGTATAATTTTGTTAGGCTTACTTTTAATCAGCACTTTACCACTGAAAGCTTCCAATTTAAAAGGGGCCATTTTGTGGAGAGCACGCGCGCACGCACACACACACACACACACACACACACACACACACACACACACACACACACACACACACACACACACACACACACACACACACCTTTGTGGAGAAATTTTATGGAAAAAACAGACATTTTAAAGCTTAAACAAATATATCGTGCACTCGACTCTCGGTGCCTGTTAAAGAAGGGAAGAGAGGAGCCTGGCAAGGTCTGATAAGGCTGTGTAACAGTAATAATAACGTTTTCATAAAGCTCATTAATTGAGAGTCTAGAGGTAATTGCTACGTTTCCTGCAGGCTGACTATGTTGTTAATGCTGACGACTGTCAAACTGACAAACAACAAGTTGTGGAATATGGATTTTCTTCCCTCTCAGCGTGTGTTAATAACCTACCATCTGAGCATTGCCAAGGGAAACTGTCAAGATGGCATCAGTGATAAAATGTTAACATGTGACAAAACGCACCTGCCCGCGAGAAGAACAATTCAATTTGAAATTGAATTCGTACAACTATCACGAAAACCTTTTTTCTTAATCCTCACCTGGGGGGGAAGTAATATTGATTAAGAAGAAAAGAACAGAAGGAAAGTTTTTTTTTCTTGACTTGGTTTCTGTTGGTGAGCTGCCACACAGTCACAGTGAGGAGACTGACATCAGTTAAACAATAAATGTCTGTACAGTTAAATTACCTGTCAGTGGCCATGTGGTACACAGCATGTGATAAAATCATGTTTTACAAATCACATCTGCTCTATATTTAGCTGTAAATGATTAAAACGGAGTGAGAATCAAGCGTAAACTAAAAATCTACACAGTAGTGGTTTCACTGTCAACATTCAGGAGCCTCTTTAGTAGAAGTCCAAAGGGAAGAAACTGAAAGGTTACACAAACACATTTCACAGACCGCGTACTAGGGCTGCCCCGTGAAAGTCGATGAGTCGAATCATCTTCAGTGACCCCTCAGTCAACTTGAAGTTGAGCCGGTTTTTTTTTGTCTTTTGAAGAGGCTAGATCTATGAAGAACTGTAGGCTCTTGTAAACAAGTTGATCATAAATACACTCTCGATGGTGATGACATAGCAAAAAAAGTCACCCTATCACGGTAGACAAGGTGGGGTCTGTGAATGTTCTCATTCATCCAGGTCATATTCATTCTGACAACAACTGAATCGAAGGCAACTGGACTTAGATTTGTCTCTGAAGACGTTTTGCCAAATCCATCCAAGTGGCTTCATCAGTTTGAACGCTACAGTCTGACTAGTCCCCACTAGTTTGACAAACAGTGGAGTTAGACCCAGGTTTTTAAGCCCCGTGAAAGTGTCAGCCCACTATTTTCCTAAGACAATAGTTCATTAGTGGAGTTTCACCTGCGTGAGTGTGAGTCCCACTAGTGAACGACAGTCGTTAAGGATTCAGTGAGGCTACAGGTGGACGACAGTCGTTAGGCATGATGTGCATAACCAGTGAACAAGAGTCGTTGGTCGGTCACAGGTATAAGATGGAGACAAGATGGGGTCCATATTTCGACATGGGTTGGGTGGTCCTCACACTCAGGACAGTCTGCCCCTCATGACAGTCCCACCGAGAGCCTCATCCCTCACTGCAGAGAGTGAGAGTACAGCGAGCACCACGGTCTCTGGAAGTAGCAAGATCCAGGTGAAGGGTGCTGCAATGCTCACGGCCAGAGCTGCAAGTCACCTTCACCCCGGGCCTTTATAAACCGAGAGCCAGTTACGGCACACCATGGAGCACAGTGGCACACCGTGGCGGACTGTGGCGCACCGTGGAGGACCATAATGCACTGTGGCACACCGTGGTGCACGGTGCACCCTTGCCCTGACCTGCCAAGCTGAATCGTTTAAGTGTAAAAATATTTCTGGTTCATTATTAAAGTGTGGCAGACTGCATTTAACCGCATTTGCCTGTTAATATGCTCAAAATCATCACTGAAACTCAGGCCGATGGATTTTCTTATTGCCACAAGGACTATTCGATTTAAAAAAAAAAGGAATCAATATCAAAATCTTTGTATCAAACAGCCGAAGCTGAGACAACCAAAAAAATTCAGATTCAGGTTCTACGCTGCTGCATAAAGAAGCTGAAACTGAACTCTGACATCAGTGTCCTTATTCTGTTTCTGCCTCTCCCTGCAGTCACATTCTTTCTGATGCACTGTGGGATGTGCAGGTTGTGTTCTTGTTTAGCAGAGATTTGTCATATCTATGTAAGCATTCTTTATGGACACAGTGTGAAAGGCTGCTGGGCTATGAATCAAGCGTCCCATGGAGTAAACATGTGCTGTGAAGCTGGCAGCCTCGCAGACAACCTTTAAGCTGCCTCTCACAAACAGAGAAACAAAAGGTTTGCCAGGGTATTTACTGCAGCTTATTAGGTCGTCCGAGATATGGCAGCAAGCAGAAAAGAAGTCAAAGTCAAGTAGAGATAGCAGGGAATCTGCTACTTTTGGCCAAAGTTCAGAGGCACAATTCAAATGATCAAAAATCATATTGCTGTTACGGCATCAGAAGCAAAGCGCTCGCTTATTCATATGTCTGCATATGGCGACCATATGAGCTACTCCTCATTATCTTTACTTCTCCTCCTCCATCACTCTTCTCTGGCTCGGTCATGACAAACACTCTGCTAATTAGGTCATCATCAGGGTCATCATTGCCATCCCAAACACAGTTCCCTTCATCTCTATCATCCTGCAAGCACCGGCTGTCACCAGCGGATGCGGCGGGCATCAGGCGATGGAGGCGGCGTTGGTGCGTTCATGATGTCTGATGTGTGTTGATGAGTGATGCCGTCTGACGGTTGATGTTGGGTGAAGCGTACAGTAATGGGGAGACAGAGGTCAGAGAAACCATTACCGTGGTGGGGGAGGAGGGGAAGGGGAAGTGAAAGTGGGAAGCACGCTGTTGTCTTCTCCAACCGTAGGGCGGGGCCGCTGTCCTTCTGTCATGACTGAACGTCTGCGCGCTGGCTTTGCATTCATAATGGGGGTAGGACCGTCCCGACGCTCATCATAAATACATGACACGGGTGGCATGGCATAAAATGTCTTTTTGGAGGCAAAGGGGGAAGAGTGCTTTGTTGTTTTACAGAGACATTTTATTCAGTTTGTCCTTTCTCTCCTTTAGTATGTTACCTACGTTGAAGTGGTCGAGTCTGCCAGAAACCACGTGACAGACGAACGAAACTCAAACACTGCAATCCTTCCTCTACTCTGATGAAGATCTGCTCAAATAAAGCTCTAAATGTGCATTCATTTTCTCAACCGACTCAACCGGGACATGAATTGACCCCAATCCTGTCATGCAAATAACTCTAGCATGGGAATAATAATAGCTCTTCAGATGAGATGGCGCGTAATTACTGTGTCTGACCTCTCCTAGCAGTTACTGACTACCCACAACATGCATGAAACCATTTAGTGCATTCCATCTATCAACACGTGTCACTTTGTTGTCCTCATGACAAGGTTACCATAGCATTACACCGACGCTGCCTCCGCTAAGACGCCACGTGTTGTTGCAAGGTTATAACTCAATGACAGTTGACGCCAATGGATCCCTCTTATTATGATGAGTTGGAACACCTTGATATCCACTGCAACATTAGCGCACCATCTGGAAGGGTAATGTGACGTCCTCTGGAGTCGAGGTTTGGGCCCTTGCTGCGCACAGCCTTGTTGACTAATATTTCTTTGTGAAAAATAAAGAACAGAGGCATAGAGATGTGAAGGACATGGAGGAGCGAAGGAGGGAGGAGAGGGGAGGAAGGAGACCCTTCGATCTGAAACGGGAGGACAAGGCAGGCAGCGGGTGGATTCATCACACAGCCGGGATGTCTTGTTCCGACACTAATTTTGGACCCAAAGCTGTGGGTAATGAACATATCCTGTGACAAATGGGGGAATCGGAACAGTTGAAGCGTTGTTGGCGACACATTTGCATGCCAGCAGACCGCCGTGACACCACCTGGTGTCTGGAGACGTTGGAACGTGCGAGGGGAGAGAGCATGTCCCCAGAAGCGTGAATCACAGCCGTCTTCGCCAATCGGAAGCTCGCCGATCGGAGGTTTGTGGTTTCACACGTAGGCAACAAACAGTACTGATGACAAATGCACTCGTGATTTATGAATCCGTTACCCTGAGTGCTTAAATGTAAAGTGAAATGATTAGGAGGCATTCAGACAAAATCAGACTGGTTGTCATTTTCATCATGGCTTTGTCACAGACACCTCCTCTCAAAGACAACATGACAAACCCTGTCTCGCCCTCTTCAAATTAACTTAATTTGTCTTGATCCTTGCTGGCAGTGTGATCTGTGAACGACCTGTTCTTTTTCAGCTGACATTTACAGACGCTCAAAGGTAACGATTTGTCCTGAGACTTATAAATGATGGAATGATTGAGTAGCTAAAATCTGCATCTGAAAAACAGCCATTGTGTCATTGTCTCTTAGTTGTCATGTATTAGTCACTGGAAGTTTGTCCTGCTCCATTTGAGTACTACTTGGGATCATCACCAAGAAAAAAAGAAAGTTTGTTCATGCTTTAAAAAAAAAAGAAAAAATCAAACTGAGAAACATCATTGACTTTATGCCACAACTGGGCCATTGTCCAAATAGGGCACACAATGTACCTCACCAGGCCAGGCACAGAGATGCATCAACAACAAATGCAGACTTTGACAGGTTGTCAGGGTACGAAGTGGACTTAAGACCCGGTTTACTGTATGAAATCACACTGAAATGAAACCAACGTGGACGTGCCAAAAATTGCAGTTCATCAAATGGACACTTGAGGCTGGCAGCAAAGACAAATCAATCCCCTTAGTCAATGCTCAACGTTACAGCAGAAATAAATACGTTTACAGCCTGGTACATGAAACAGTTTTGGTCTCTATATGCTAATTTCTCCATTCATGACAATGGTACTGGGGGTGAATTTTTATATAATTCATCCATTTAAATAAAGTTCAGGCTTAAAGTCGTCATAATGAGGGCGTTGCCACTTTGAGTGACAGGTGAGACAGGTGAGTTGTCTGTTCTGCTGGGTCGTCTGGGCCACCTCAGCTCCACCCATGATCCTCCTCTTTGCCCATTTTTGGATTAGTAGTGAGTTATGGTGCCTTCAAATGGGGTTTACGAGTTGGGACCATAAGAACGCCCCCTCATGTTGTAATCGGTTCACAACTTGTGACATGTTTGTCCAATGGAAGCCCATGGAAGTTGATTTCTCGGTGCATAATAAGTAAATATTGTACAGTATATTGTAATTTTACTCATATATTGTTTTTCTTGGTAATTTTATAATATATCTGGGGAAAATGTTGATATTCTCAACAAGACTGAGGGTGGGTGGGGGCAGTAAACAGCACAGTACAGATAAAATAGAAATAGTCTCAGTTGTAACTGACTAGCACTAGCATGTTCCTGGCTGGCTAACTGAATAGTTGTTAGCATGCGAGCTACAGTAGTTTACCAGCTAGCTACGATAAATGTTGTGGTGCCACTTCCCTGAACAACATATCCTCATTCAACTGTTCATATGCTATCTCACAAAAAGTTATTCCCCATTTTTCGTGCGTTTCAGTCCAGCAACACGTGCCAATTTCTGCTTGTTGCATGCATGCAGTCTTTTCAAAATAAACTTATGTCTTTACTGGAAACAACTTGGTTATGTTTAGACAACAAAATCACTTAGTTAGGTTTAGGAAAAGATTGTGGTTTGGGTTAAAATAACTACTGTATGTGGCGTAACATAAGTACAGAAGTTATGTGACAAATAAATCAACTTATGTTTTTTGACCCACCCATCCACCCTGAACTCATCCCTACTCAGCATCTGCCGCTTTTTATACTTTCTGGTACACATTTACGTGGATTACATATGAATTTGTTTTGTGGGATATGTACAAATTATAGTGCATGACTTTTTGTTGGTTTAGCTACGAAAGGTGTATAAGAGCAGCTTGCCGTGAGCGATGGAGCCTTTCAGCTGGAAAGACAGAATCAGAGATTCCTCAATGAAGGAATTATTATTAAAAACATTAACATTTTGAAAACTAATCAGTGTCTCAATTACACCTCTCTAAAGTGTCCACTCTAATGTCACAATTAAAGCAAAATTAATAAAAATCTATACTTTTTTGTCAGTATTTGTGGTAAGTGGGCAAAAGCCACTGTCACTTTATGTGACACTATTATTAGTTTTGTGAGCAATTGAAATAGAGCCAATACAGATGTTTCTTCTCTCCACTCCTTGGCATTGTGATTACACGGTTGCTGCTGGTCACATGTTGAGACTACCTCCATACACGGCGCTGTCATTTCATCCTATTGAAACCAATGGCATGCTTGATCCCAGCCCTTTTCATTTGCTCCCACAGATCTCCTTTTCTCACCCATTCAACCTTGATGGCTCCTTTCACACCACTGTCTGCACCCTCCCCTGGTAGCACAATGAACACCAGCCTGCCGCCCTGTCTCCCAGACAGACTTTTATCTGTTGAGAAGCCCACGGCTCGTGGAAAGCCTTTTGTTACCTATCTTCGAGGTGGCTGAATGGCTCCGTCCTTTGATTTGTACCTTGCCATTTTTTCCCTCCTCACACTGGATATTTCTCTCTCGCACTTTTCAGATGTGACAAAAGTAATCCTCTGTCTTGGCTATTGGATACCTTACTCATATTTAGACATAGCCTTCAGAGCTCCTTTATAAAAGTCTGCCATGAATAGAATAAGCACGGTTAAAACAGTCACGATCATCATTGCATACTACTGCTGTAAAGACAATGTTCATTTATGTTAGAAAGTAAGGGTGGGGAAAATGATTCACCTATGTATTGTATGTATTTTTCTTTTTTTTTTTTTTTTTTACAATTTTGAAATAGATTTTTTTAACACCAGAATCAGGATATATTTGTTTCATTCAGTTCTATGTGGAGGTATGACGTTAGCACTTTTATTGTTGTAGTCTGAATAATGTGATGTCCATGTAAGCAACGAAAACAAACAAAAGAAAACGGCGAAGGGTCCACATGGATATGACTTTAACCCTCACATTTAAATCCAAAGTGGTAAAGACTACACACACAGTAAACTAAGAACTTCGGTTTCACACGTTGCCAGGAAAAGCAGAGCTCGACATCATGGCTAAAACTGCATGTTGAAGTAATGTGCAGTGAAGCCAGCCGTCACTCGCATCTCCGTGGTCCAATCAGCTGACATCAGCATCCATATACTGACATTTATGTTAAATGCATTCAAACAACCCTGATGGAGCTGATCATGGATGTATAAAGAGAACGGAGCTGATGGCAGAGTGGCCAAGTTAGTGGAAATATATACGCGACTACGTCCAGTTTTCAAAATAAGGTGTTAACAAAAAGAACTATGCTGTACATACAGTACACAATACAGTATATGGAAATAAGATTGATTGGATTATATTCACTAGAAGTGTAAAACATTATAGGTCCCTTATAAATTAAAAAGAAAGTACCATTAATTTATGAGGGAAATAAATAATGCCTAACAATGACTGATATACTTGTCTTCAGGACATCTCTAACTACTTATATGCTGAAAATCACATGTTTTTACTATATTAATTTAGCTACTTTTCCAAATTAAAAGTGCCTAGAAGTGTAAGATTCAACTTTTCCCCATGGTCTAATATTAACGTTAACAAAAATCGCAATAAATCACAATACTTCTCAGTACACATGGAGTTGGCACCCAAGTATCGTGACAGTATCGAATCAGGAGGGTGGAACGTCCCAGCATTATTAGAGAGCTGGTTATGGTAACCGGTTGCTAAACTAGAGCATTTTATCGAATTCAAGCTCACAACTTGAACTAAAAATGTCGGAGCCCTTTCTAGACAGTGAAGGAAAAACACAATGAGCCTTAAAGGCGCCTGCAGGTTATATTTGAGGAATAGCAGCGGCCTGTCTTGAAGTGCACCTCTGCAACCTTCATCCCTTATAAAAACCCTCCCTTTTCTCACTCTACTGTTAACAGAAAGCCGACAACAATCTTCTCCCAGCAGAGTGAGTGGCGGTGTCGGACAGGAATCAGCCTTTATATAGATTGTAATTGTTTCTCCCTGCTCATGCGTCTCTCTTCCCATCCATCTCTCTTTTTTCCCTGTTTCGGGCAGGTTTCAACCGCACAAGGTCATTGCTCTTAGGCAGCCGCAACTCGGCTTTATTGTTCCAGCGGGTCAGCGGGTCCGACACACATCACAGCTATTATTCCTCAGGAACAAATGGCCGTCCCATGCTTTGATCTATGGCCTTCCTCCTCAGACACTTCCATAATACCCTTGACAGGATTTCTTTTTTGTCCTGTTCCCGGTTTTGGTGATGATCCATCTCTTTTTACCACCTCTTCCTCTTAAAGTGCCATATCATTGGTGTGGAGTGATTTATAATTGCAGATTTGATAGAGTAGGTGATGGTAGACATATTTTTGTGTTATAAATGTAGGCGATATGAATATAAATTTAAACCACGTTCCACTAGAATGCCTTTGTTTTCATCTCTTGGATGTTATCAACACTGTTGTGTAGATACATGCAGTTTCTAATAAAAGTTTCTTCTGGAAACAGGATGTAAAGATGACTCACCTTTGTTAAAGAAACACGACGCACTATTTGTGTGCATAATGTATTGCAGAAAAGTTCAGCCTGACATTCAACACTGGTAAATCTTCTTCTGTATTTCAGACTTCTGAAGGCATATTTAACCTCTGGCCAGGATTTCAGCCGCATTCACCTACAACAGCAACATCGGCTTGTCTCTGATTAATGAGTTTCACGTGGCATTTTGAGCCGCTCTCGTCAGAAGTCCAACAGTAGGATCATTTGGCCGACCCCCACTGCCCCTGTTTTACATATGAATGAGAGGCTTATCATTCGAGGCATTGCAGGCTGGGAATGGGCAGAGGCGGGTGTGTGAGCGGGGAGCAGCGTCAAACTGCCCAGCAGAGGGATTTCTTTTTGTTTTCGTTTTTTATTTTACATGCTCTGACGTCGATGCCAAGGTTGGGGCCCTGCTTTAAAACACTGGGGGCCTCCGGTAACGACTTTTGAGCTCATTGTTTAAAGCGCCCCAAAAAAATATCTACACCATGAATAATGGATGGCAGTTGGGGGTCTCTCACGCAACACGAGTGTACGTGAGGTTTAATTACGCAGAACTAGTCAGCCTCAGTGATGGATGCACTGACAGGTGGGCTTAGTGACTCAAGCTGAAAAAAGACACCGACACACACACACACACACACACACACACACACACACACACACACACACACACACACACACACACACACACACACACACACACACACACACACACACACACACACACACACACACACACACACACCAGTTTTCCATAGAAGCTATAACATCAGTCAAGAAGGGCATTAAATTAAGTGAGCCTTTAATGCCATACCGGACTACTGTGTATGTGAATTTACGGTTACCTTTTGCATATTACTCTGAACTTTATCCTTGATTTCTTGTACCAATTATTAAAAAAAAAGAAAATAATGCTTTAAAAAAGCCTTAAGAACAGAGTTAAAGGTGCTATTGATAACATTCATCCGCTAGATGTGGATTCTCCCTCCCCGTACCATTGCATTGACTTCACAACAAGCCGTTGCCAGAAGCGCACTGTCAATCTAAGCCATTTATCCATTTTTACCACACTGATGACCCAAAGATACGATGTGATAGCAACGTCGTTTCACTGTTGGCTCACACGCCTTGTTAGTTGAGATCACGATACCGATAGCTGGACTTTGGGTATTATTTGATACCGAGGCCCAATCTGATACCAGTGTTTAATAAGTTGTATACCTCACTGTGTGGAAGTGACAGGTATCAATCTTGAGTTTCATTTAATATTAAAATAATAAATAATACAATAGCAACTTGGTAAAAAATCCAATTAACAGAATTTTTATTATATATAATGTATAATATAATAATAAATCATACACCAGCAACTTCTTATCAAATTCAATTGTCAAGATTTATAATGAACATATATTAGTATATAAAGTACATAAAGTAATATATTAGTATATAAACATAGAATTGAATAGAATAGATCGGCTCCATTGTCACATTACCCAATCCAGCTATTTCAGGTAGTATCTACCCGATATCTGATCCAGTATTAGTATCACTGTATCCCTGCATGTTAGGAAGGAACCAAATGTCAGATATCTTCTACAAAAATAGACAAAATATTGATTTTGGATTCACCAAAATGTTAAAATAATGACTTCACAATCAATATTTGCTTGCTTACAATTATATTTCTTTCAGGAAAAGCCATACTTTTATTCTGCACCTTTCTAAAGGCTCTGTGGATGTATTAGTCCAAAAATATATCCATCTAATATAAATAAAACCTTTAAGAATATGCAACAGTAAAATTATAAATTTTAAATGTGTAAGGCCATGCATGCGTTTCTGTCACGGGAAGGCCTTGAATATTGAACACCGACACATCTAAGTTCCCCTGTGCCATATGGGCATTTGTGTTGTTGTAAGACATACAAACCCACTATTATAGCACAAGTATTATCTAGTCGCACCTGAATTCCCTGAAGCCCATCCACATGCATAATAAATCCAGGAAATGTCAGCTGTGAGGCCTGGGGGAGAACCGTGCCATTTGTTTAAGCTCTGGCTTGCGATACAGCCTGGTGCCGTTGATGTTTGGATAGAAGTGAATGAATAAAAAATGCCGGCACTTGCATGTCAATCAGGGGTTTACAGGACCCTGAACATGGTGAGCCTTAAGCCAACATATGTTGCTAATACACAATAAGCCCCCCAAAACAATAACGCAGACGGATGTATTTTGATCAGTGCTGCTCGCGTCATCTCGGCACTCGCGCGCACGCATGTTCGCACATCTGCTAACGTGTCACAGCAGAAAGTGATTAGCAATTTCATTAACAGGTGCAATAAAGCAGAAGACCACACTAACATGGCATTACCAAGATGTCCACTTAAAAAAACACAAGTCATTTGAATATAATTCAGCTGTGAAGCGTCGAGTCTGACTCGCATGTTGAAAACCACAACAGGCGCAGTTGTGTTGTTCTAATAGACTTTCTGTTTAGCATCTGAAAGCATATTGAAAGAGTAGCTCGGAGCTTTTCCTCTCTGTCCGACTGACTGACTGTGGGTTTTTGGTTGCTGACTCCTGGAGGCCCAGAAGTTTCCACTGGCTTGTTTTTCATTCCCACAATCCCTTTCCCTGCTAGCCAAATCACTGAGCTATGACTACAGGCCTGGTTGGAAGTCCTTATCTGCTATCATTAAAGATGCATTTATTCCATTGCCTCAGGTGCTTGAGGGTGTTTGTGTGTGTGCTTTCAAATGCCTTTTTTTTTCCTTGTTTGCATGTGTGTGCACGGTTGATCCATGCATATGTGGAAAAAAGAGAAACAGAGGAAGGGGGTATAAATGTTTGTGTGTGTGTGTGTGTGGGTGGCTTCAGGGGGGGTCCTGTGTGTGGAAGTGGATAAGGCTTTGTGTGTTTCTGTGCATCTGCCTGTGATATGTGTGTATTCTCCAAGGTTAACACACTCCTCCCACACTAGGCTGATCTAAATAGAGACAGAGCCAGGGTAAATGGGGATCAGAAGTCAAGCGCTGGCAACCATGCTAAATTATCGGCGGAAATCAACGCTGTCCTCATTAATTACACAAAAGGCCGTTAGTCATTTCCACCCTCCCTCGCCAGCCCGCCCTCCCAACGCCTCTCAAACTAACTGATGCTTCTCCGGTGATTTCTCTCACTTTTTACGCACACATACGGCGCACTCACATATTCCAGCATATTTTATACTCTCGCACACACGAGAAAACAGAACAAGGGCACAGATGAAAGGAGGATCTGTCTTTGCTGCTGACATTGGAACAGAGCAACCAAAAGATAATGTAGTCTGTGAGTCACTCTCACCTTGAGTCCTCTCCCCCTTTCATTACAGCTTTCGTCTTCCACTAAAGGTAGCAGTGTTGTTGTTATCTTCCCAACAATCACTTCAATAATTTATGGCAATGAAACTAAGAGAGGTGTGCTCTGCATGTTGTTGTTGATAAGAGGCGAAGTGTCTTCATTCGCCGCGATGAGGAGCCGTGGCAGCATTTCAAAGCCGCCGTTCTTTTACCTTAAAGAGTTGCCGTGTTTGTGCAAAATAAACCAAGCTACTGTAAGCAGTTGCGTTGGTTGAAAAGCCTCATTTGAATTTCATAGTAGCAGAGAGGAACATCAGAAGCACGGAGTTTGATGCTCTAATTTCAGGTTAATAAAAGTGTCATATAGAGGCATCTGCCTCCTTAATTTCTTCTGGCAACTTCTGCAGATGTTATTAAATGGAAGTTGTTGTAGATTAGCACGGAGCTAAAAGGTTGAAAGAATTGTTTCACATTTCGGAAAATATGTTTATTTGCTTTCTTGCGAGTGGTTTTGGTAGGAAGATTGATTCCACTCTCATGCCTGTGGGCTAAGTGTGAAACTAGAGGCAATAGACAGCTTAGCTTAGCATAAAGACTGGGAGCAGGGGGAAACAGCTAGCCTGATTCTCCAAAGTTCAAAACAAATCTCCCTACCAGCACCTCTAAACTATTAATAAGTAGTCAATAAACAGAAATGTAATAATGACAAGTTGTGGTTTTACTAAAAGTTACTATTTGTTAGCAAAAAAGTGACTGGCTCCAAACATAAAGACACGAGAGTGGTGTTGATCTTCTTGCCTAACTATCCACAAGAAAGCAAATTACCAAATTCCCCAAAGTGTTGAATTGTTCTTTTAAGGTACATTGAAACATTAAGCAGAAACAGGGAAAACAATTTAAGTCCTGCTGATATCTACTGAAACGCATACAGTATAATGCATATGGATGTTTGAAAAGCTTGTTGTTGAATGGAGGTTGAAAGGAGTATGGTCGAATAGAAAGACCATTTCAGACTCCACTTGGTCTTCAGCTCTGTTCTGTCATCTCTCACTTTCTCTACGTTTATTTTGTGTATGAATATAGTTGATCACACAATCACACAACCCTCAGTCAATTACTATTCTGTGCTTGTGAAGTCACCTAACATTCATCCATCCATCTGCAACCACTTATCCCGTTAGGGGTCGCGGGGGGGCTGGAGCCGATCCCAGCCGGCATCGGGCGAAGTCGGGGTTCACCCTGGACGGATCGCCAGTCCATCGCAGGGCTGACACATAGAGACAGACAACCAGTCACACTCACATTCAGCCGAATGTCCGATTACAGCATTACACATTAAAACCGATGTAATCCGTAGTTTGAACAACAGCCCTCGAGCTGCACTTGCGCTAACAAATGAGCGGGGAGCTCTATTTGGTGGCAACATGGAGGGAAGTTATTATTGTTCATTTGCATATACAACCCACACTATAATGATAATATAAATGCTGGTTGAAAATCAGCACAGTTTCTCAGTAATTGCAAATGAGCTGGTACTTATATACAAAATACACTGGTTGTAAACCTTTTAGACCTTTTTAGCATCACCATATCCAGGAATTAATGTTGTCCTGTTACTGAACTTGACTTTGACTGTGGTTGTGAGAGGTTTACAATTGAATTAAATTAAGTTTTCTACTGTCATATTTGTACTCTACTTTATCTGTAGTCTGGCCCTGTTAAATTTGAAACCATAACATGAAAAGGAAGACATAGAAAAGGCCGCTTGCACCTACAAATAATTCAACGGCATGCTGATTTCTCCGTTCGAAGGAGTTAGTTGGGGTCTTAAAGAAAGCCATTCATTATTTCCCAGCTGAGGTGGATTACTCGTCGACGGGTGCTGTTTGACATTTACCGTATGCATTTCATTATTGGAACTGACCTGGAAATTAACGGCAGCTTCTCAGAGCCCCCCCCCCCATGTGCAACTCGCCGAAGCATTGACCCTCTCCTCGTCTCCCTCCTGACCTTTCAGTACTGCATTATTTAACGCACACGAATCCCACACATACCGCCACTGAATGCTAGGAAAAGGTATTGACAGAGACATATGGCTGCTGGTGGATAACATGCATAATTGAGGGGTAGGAAAACAGGTTATATCCCTGGCTGAGGTGTGCGAGCCGGAGACACCGACCTTGGTCCTCTGTGCCCACTGCTGTGGGAGTAGACCTCTGTTTGAACGCCTAGCGCTAATTATTCAATCATGTTGAACTACACACTGTAATAACCCTGCACCATGGCTATATTTTATCTTTGGGAAATTCAACATGAGTACAGTAGTTTAGACTGTGGCAATCCTGCAGACTATTTCTGAACAGTTTTGTAGACTTTTTAGTAGATTATCAAAGGGCGAAGTCAGTCAAAATACCTCATTATAATATGTTGCATGTGACTCTTTCTGATGTTTCAGAAAATAAGAAATAAATGTAAATTGATTCCAGAGAGCGGAGCTACAAAATTAACTAAGTAAGTCATGATATGCAGTAAGTTTACAGGAAATGCGTTTAAACAGTTTTACATTCCCATTGCAATGCTTATAATTTTCCTTATTCAAAATCTATTTCTTTTTATTTACAATGGCTTAAGACAGACAAATATACGATTTTAAAAAAATTCCTCGTTGAAGCTTCACATAACAAGACTTGGTCAAAACCAAACATACAGCTGAACCGTGTGTAGTCAGTCTGTGACTGTGAAGTTATACATTAATAGTTAGTGTTCATGTCTATAATGTTTAATCCAGCGGTACATGTCCACCAGGTTTGGCGAGGACACCAGGGGACGTGCTGCTCAACTCAACTGGCCATTAAAGTGGTGACGTACCCTAATGCTGAATGCACTGGTCCCTGGTTTTCTACTTGCTGTTTCAAACAGGAAACAACATGGTGGCCTGCTCGTAAACTTTCACGCCGTCTAAACAACCCACCACAGTCTAACTTCTCACAACTTTCTAAGCGACTAATCTGCTGAATCTCGTTTTATTGTAGAACTAGTCAACTTTCCAAGTTTCGTGAGCCGGACGCATCGCATCATATGCATAACAGACTGTTCCCGTCCAATGAGGAAACTCGACACTCGACCGGCCAATCGTGTAACTTCACCACTCACTCAGACTTTTGCCTTTGTAGGGCTGGCCCTCAACGGCCCAGCCAAAAAAACAGAAAACATTAGTATTAGTTTTATCAAAATCCTCGAAGACCAAGAACTAAATGTACCTGGTTGTCTGTGATACACTGTCCCAGACCAGAGGACAACTTCCTCTCAGTGGCAGCCCTTTGATCGCTATCTGAAAAGTGTCACAAGGGGTCCAAAAAAGCAATTTAATAATTAACAAGAGTTTACAAGAAAACCAAAGAAAATAAATGATAGCGTGGTGGAGGAGGACAATGAGTCGACATTAACAATCAGGTCTGCCAGTGAATAACGAGCTCGCCCCCAACATTTTAATTAGCAGCCCGCCGGACGGCACAGTGATTAATGAACACTATTTGATTTCAGCGTTGCTCTGAATTAATAACAAATTGACATTTAATGAAAATTACTTACTGCAATTGGAATTAAAGCTGCCTTTTGCCCCTTTATGCACCAGAGAATAATAATAAATACAAATGTTGTTATCCCCAATTGTTCATAAACGTGTTAAAAGAGATATCAAAGGTGATGGGATTGAATTGTGGGAGGATTTTGCAAACAACATTAACAGCACCAATTATCTCATCATAGCCTCGGCTCTGGGCAACAGGAGGACAAATTTCACTTAGCTGTTCATGTACGTCTTCTATGACGGAAACACTGCTCAGGGAAGCCAAAGGGTTAAGGCGTCAATACGCTTCAGACAAAGCGCTTGTCGGATTCAGTGGCTGAAACCCCCTTTTCATTGCAGGGGGTAGCTGGTTGCATCGGGTAATTTTTTTTTAACTTTCACTAGTACAACAGAGTGTAAAACTGAATTTCCCTACGGGGATTAATAAAGGTTCATCTTATCTTATCTTATCTTATCTTAGTAGTACTAGTAGTAGAATTTTCAAACGCGTGCAGGTTAATTTCCATTTGTACGATTCAGCAGACGGCAAAGACGTCCCCAACACTGTAGCAACTAAAACTTGACAACTTTTTTAGGATTATGTTCAGTCAAGTTATGAAAAGATTACTGTCTTGGTTTAATCTAGTCTTTAACAGAACATTCGGCAGTGTCTTAAAGCAAGAGACATGGCATGATTACCTTATTAATATTTCGAGCTACGTTTTTAAAATTATCCAACCAAAAAACCCAGCCTCGTGTTGCCAACTCTTTTTTTAATGAAAGTAGCTCGCAGCACTAGTCTTTAAATCTAGAGAAAAGTCCATTCAGGCCTCCCTCCAAAGCCACTCCCCTACAATTATCATTATGAATGTTAACATATTATAATAAACATAAACAACAAACATGGCTGTTGTTAGTAGTCACAGCTGTCAAGCTTGTGGAAGACTCTGCTGATGTGTACGGGCAGGCAGGCAGGTACAGTATATAATCATCCTGTGACAGCCACATATGCCAGATTATTATTTTTTTTTTTTTGTCAGAGATTTATTGATTGCTGTTGTGATGTTAAAATTTTTTAACAAATATAATAAATAAGGTTTCTAAAACACATTACAAATCCTAGCTTTAAAAACCATATTTCCCCAACCTTAGTTGTCCTGAGCTTTGCATGCCCTCCATCCACCCTGACCTCTAACAGCACTTCGTCTTTTCTTTTAAAGCATACAGTGGAAAACGCTTAGAGTGATCACGGCTACAGTGATAAACCGTTACATGGATCAAAAAGCTTGGGACAGAATCATTCGGATGCTGTTTTTTTTAATATAATTTGCATATAGTTATGGAGTAGTCTACTTACGGTATTCACTTTGGTTCTTTTCATACACGGCAACTTATGGAAAAAAAATTCTAAACTATATTATACTAATGTTAATTGATTTTTTGTTTTGTTTTTGCTTTACTCCCATGATACTTTGCCCCGCGACCCATCTGCTTTCCGGCTGGATACCCGAGGCTGATGCTGCGTGCACACTGATATTGTGACAGGAAAAGGAAAGCTACATTCTCTGAATAAAAAACAAATGCGCACATGTGGCTGAAGCCGCCACTTTGCCGATCCTCAATCAGCTCTGTGGCGCACGTGCGGGCCGGCGCCCATCTCCCTCCACGCCGCTACCGGGATGCCATTCTGCATGCACATCCGCGCTGGACAACCGACCAAAAACGGCAGGGCCTCACCCTCGGTGAGGGGAAAGGCAGAAGAATTGGCAGCAGTTAATTAACACACAAATGTCAAGTAGATGGTAATCTGCATTAGAAATGATGCACAACAAAGATTCAGTTTTAATAATCATCACTTTATAGTGATCAATTTGACCCGGACAGACATGATCACTATTACCAGTTGTAATTACTCTGACGTTCAAAAACTATTACAAAAAAGACAGACTGCATTTAAAGTATAAATCTCAACTTTATACTTGTGGTACTGCATTTGTGTGTTCGGTCTGAGCCTCTGAAAACTCCCCTGCCTCTTGCTGGAGATCAAACGCTTCATTTGTCTTGGTGGGGGTTGTGGCGCAGCATCCACCAGGTGAGTCTGTACCCCGAAGCATGGTGGCCACCTGTTGGCGCTTCAGCCCATGATGCCTCCGACACAGACGCACTAGCCCGAGGTTCTTTTCCACCCCGGCCGCCTCCCTCCCCGGCCCACCACGCTGCACTTTTATTTCTGAATGCAGAGCCTAACTGACCACATAGAGCTCCAATCAATATTTTTGCTCCTCTGAAGATCAAACAGGGCTTTGTTTATGTGTGTTTCGGTGAGCCGGGTTCTCCAGTTGAGGAGCCCCTCTGTGATTACTTCTCCATGCAGAATCCACCCCTGTTCATTTGTCTGTATGAATGTCTGCTCTCAACTTTATTACAACGCCCTCATGTTGATCTGCACTGTGCTTTTGACTGAGAAGACAGATGATTAGTTTCTGGTGTTGGTGCGTATGCCTTTGCACACGCTGCTGTGGAGTCCAGTATAAAATTCTGTGCTGCTTGTGTCCATTTTAAATAAAGAAAAACAGACTCATTTCACCATCCCGATGTATTTCAAGGAGTCCTGCTGTTACTACATTGCAATCAGAAAGCCTCCCAGCCCCTTAATGGCAACAACAAACAGCCAGGGTTTGTTTGGCTTTATCAATGTTTGAAAACGCTCCGAGCTCCACACCGGAGGAGTCTGCGTTTCAGTTTTGCTCAGGTATCCCGCTCCTCTCATCCTTTCACTCTTGTTTGCCTCGCAAAGATTTGTGCCCCAGATGATTTATGGGTAATATCGCTGTCTTGGATTTAGTTAGTCTTGGGTTGTGTCATACCTGCCTGCTTATAAAATTACCAAAGATGTTGACTGAGATGGTATAATGATGATACATTTACCAATAATGCTTCTATCCGAAAGAGCAATATCCAGCTCCTTAGTTGGCAGTGTTGAAGTGTCACAGCTGTTTAATATTAAGATGTGCTTCTTTCAAACGAGCATGATTTGCTCATTTCTTTTGGACAATTAAAACATAATATATTGCACTCTTCAATTTTCCTATCAAGTTGATGGTGTCTTAAATATACTGTGTAGTCTCAGCGCCGGATCACACAGAGCGAATTTGTGTGCTGCAGCTTTTGCGTTGCTGAGCGCCTCACTTTTTTTTTTTTTTCTGCTCTATTTTTTATTTAATTTTAACAAGAGTGCCCTGGGGCTGCACGGTGGTGTAGTGGTTAGCGCTGTCGCCTCACAGCAAGAGGGTCGCAGGTTCAATTCCGGCTTGGGACTCTTCTGTGTGGAGTTTGCATGTTCTCCCCGTGCAAGCGTGGGTTTTCTCCAGGTGCTCCGGCTTCCTCCCACAGTCCAAAAACATGCAATTTAGGTTAATTGAAAAATTGCCCGTAGGTGGTTGTCAGTCTCTATGTGCCCTGCGATGGACTGGCGACCTGTCCAGGGTGAACCCCACTTTCACCCAATGCCAGCTGGGATCAGCTCCAGCCCCCCCGCGACCCCTAACGGGATAAGCGGTTGACGATGAATGAATGAATGAAAAGAGTGCCCTGAACGTCTCGAGTTGAAAAAAAATTCAACTTTGAGCGGAAAAGCGCCAGGCGTCACGAGTGTTTCTTTTCTCACTGTGGTGATTTTTACAGTAGTTCTCATGATCTGAACAGAAAACAGCAGGTAAATAGCCGATGCTACACTGTGAACAACAAATTATTGTTGAAATCAACAGGAGGAGAGTTAGTAATGTTACCTGTTAGCAGCTGGCGGCATCACAGTCCTACTCGGCTAAATAATGGAGCTACTAACTTTAACGGAGTAAAAATGACTATTGGGCGAAGGTAAATGACAACGTTACCATGATGTGTTCAAATGTAATCTAGTAAAACGTAGTTTGGTGAGAAACTTGAAAAAATCCAAATGTTTCAAGACGATTTCACAGCAATATAAAATAGATATTAGAGAGGGAATTATGACCTGTTTAACTTCCTAACACCAGCTCTAAGCATCTCATAATACATCACTAAAACTACTGATGCCAAGTTTGTTTGTTTTTTTTCATCAAACCAAATATTTATATAATCATATTCATTTGAATTGTGTTTTATGCAAATAATCATTCTAGATGATAATAAAGTATGGTACATTACTGTGTAAATTACAGGGCTCTCCTAGAAGCTACAGTGCTATTCAAACTCTGTCATTTACCATTCATAACAATGTTTTTTACGTAAAATATATCGATCATTGAATGACATCAAATTAAAAATATCATTCCTTCATTTAGTACAGACATTTCAAAAGTGGCAGATAAAAAAATGACTTGCAAAATGAAGTGAAAGAAGTTAATTTCAGACCCTGCCTGGAGGCTGTTTGCCGGATACCCCGAGCTGTATGACTTTACCAACCACAGTTACCATGATCTGAATAGAAAACGGCAAATTAATGTGGTGGAGATATCTGGTAAGTTGTTTTCATTCAATTAAACTGTGCTATTAACTGTTTGGGAAGCGCACAGTTGGCTTGTATTAAGTTGGTTAAAAAAAGGGCAATGCCGTGTGCTCTGTCTGATCAGGGCCTCAGTCACCAGGCAGAGTTTTAGCTTTAAACATGATGCAATAGGACAGGGTCTGTCCTTTACAAATATGGTTGTATACAGTCAGAATCACTGACTGATGATTTTTTTTCCTACTTCCGTATTCTCCTAAACAGCATTTTTTTTTAACCGCAACCCCCCAAAGTGCTTCCAAACATTACATTTATTGATTTGCACACCTAACAATATGGCCCCCTTCTACATCAGCCTGTAGTTGTTATTTACGCTCACATTCTGTGTTGTTACAGTTTCATGAATAATGAAGAACAATCCATCAGTCAAAGAGCGGGGAAGAGAATCATCTCACTGTCACAGCATTCAGATGAAAAATCACACCACGCACTACATTTCCACAAAATGCCCGAGACATTCACAGAGGTGTTTATCGGCCAACTGGCGATGGCTCACAACAAGACGCTTCAAATCGCCCCGGGGAAAGAGACGTTTGGAGCAATAACAAATTAGACATTGAAATAAGAAGACTCAATAGCACAGCAGACAAATTACAGGAGCCGGGCAGTGCTCATTAATTCTAACTATGGGCTCCTCGGCTGCATTGATCATATCCTCCATTTATTCCAGTAAATGGGGAAGGAATGAGTGATGTGATATGAAGATGGCATTGGTGTTCCCTATCTGGCTAACCCTAGGTCACCACTGAATATTAATATTAAGCACAGTATACTCTACATATGTGATGTTTACCACATCCGAGCAGATATATACGCCATTGCCACAAGACAGGATGGTGTGAAATCACTTGCACAAGTTGTTCTCTTTCACGTCCTTTCTAATCGAGTTGGAGAGGTGTAAACAATAAGGGTGGTGCCAAGGAGATGCTATGCCCAAACATGTCCACTATCATCACATCTGAGCAGAGAATAATGAAGGCAGGCGAAGGGGCTGATAATACGTAAGTGGAACACAGCAGAGTCAGCCTTCACAAACTTAATAGAAAGTTATGAGTGTATCAATATATGGCTGGTGCTTGAGCCCAACGAGGGAGAAGTCAATGATTGTTCAGTGCTGATGACAGCAATCAGAAGGCGAGCTCTCCCCGGGTGCTGTGGGGTTTGGGTAATGGTAGTGGAGTACATATCTAAGTACCAAAGGGAACAAGAGACCTGACAAGGTTTAAAAACTCACACTCCACTATTACGCTCTGTAAAAGCAGAGTTCTGACCTCAAACTTGTGCTGAAAGAGAAGCTGTTGGAAAAACCACTCAAGGTGCAGGAAATCATGGAGTAAGTGCCACCATGACAGATTCACAGATGCAACATGCTCTACCCACTGAGGTGTATACAGTACACAGTTCAAACTAATGCAAGCCAAACCAATAGTAAACTTATATACTACTACATAAAGGCATATTCGTTGACCAAACAGGACTGGGAATAGGGATGTGACAGTGAGGAAATTTTCCCACCGCTTAATAAACTAGAGACACCGGTGTTACCGATTAGAACGGACATTTTACAAGCAAAGATGACGGTTAATAATTGTGGTGTGTTTACTTTGATCATCACCGTCGAGTGGCGGTGTGTCTGGCCTCTCCAGTCCAGCTTTCTGAACTTGTCATAGTGATTGCCTCAATAATATTATGGTTCCCTTATAGCTTTGGGGTTAAAAATGAAATATTGCCAAGTAGGTGTATTTTGCTTCAAATACAAATCCGCTGCCATCTCTCGGTCTGTCAACCCTCTGGCCGTATTAAAAGACGCCTGAGGGATCACCTCGCCGGGCATACTTATACCATTAGAAACAGGAGTCGTGATTACCCCATGGCTAGACTTTAGTGAGCGCCACAATGCTCCACACTCACAAGGATCCATCAGCTGGATGTGGTAATGTAGTCTGGTCTCAATGCGCACACCGACATCACATTTCCACTTTTTTTTTTTTTTTAGAGCTGGGTACCATTCACATTTGAACCGGTACTCAGCGGTATCTTTTTCTGTGCTTGACTCTCTGTAATGAAAATGTAAACTCAGTTGTAAAAATAAGCCATACATTCTCAGTTTCAACATGATTTACTCTGTTGTTCATATTAAGCATTTACACACCGCACATAATAAAACCCCTCCCTCCTCTCCCCTCCAAATCCCGTCCCTACAACCTCCAGCAAATGCGACATATATTGTCCTGCATGGCCAGCTTTGCATTACAAATTACAGCGAGCATTGTCAGCGGTGAGTTTTGAAAAATGTAACGTTAAAAACACTTGATGGCTTTTAGTTTGCCAGTCACTGTTACTCTCTCTCTCTTTCTCTTCATACAGAAATTTGGCACTGATCAATTTAACATGAATCTGCACTCAGTAGTACCAACGTATTTCAATCAGTACACTTTGAAGTACAGACGTCAGTACCCAACCCTACTTTTCTCTGCACAGGCTTCTCTAGTCTTCTTACAGTCTACACTTAAAAACTTACAGGTACCTATTGTCCATTGAGGATGTATATACATAACTTTTTTCACTGTAATCTTATCTTATATAAATTTGTTGTTTTCATTATTTTCCATTCGTTTCACCTGTCATGTTGTTATCCACGTCACCGATACTGTATTGGTGAGACCACACCAGTGTTTTTAGATGGTTTGTTAGATGCCCCGTTTGTTAGATGCCCCGACGAAGACCTACAGTGCTCGAAACATGTTGGCGTTTTTTAACGATTTACCCTCTATAATAAAGGCTTTTTAATATTTCGAAGTGCCTGGATTGCTTTCCCTGTTTAACATGTTCCACCATTTTGAATCACAGACAGACACAAATTAAACCTTAAATAACTAATTTTGTTTCATGTAAATAATGATTTCAGCGTTTTTAACTACAGCGCGCTCATTGTGCCGCTCAGTATGCGGCCGCCATACTTCCTCTACAGTAACAGCGTATGGAACGCTATACACAGGGAGCTGGAGCGTTCGGGCATGGGCAGTACAGATGTACACATGTCCACAGCAAGACAAGGAAGACTCCCAGGTTGCTTGAATTTCTGTAATGGTCCATTTTGCTGACCTTTGCTGGAGACGTAGGAGCCAGATAGAAGAAAGACCGGCGAACAAAGACAGATAGAGAGACTGACTGAGTGAGTGAGTGAGGAGAGACAGGATGGAATAGAGAGAATAAGATGGAGCTGAGAGTGAGGACCACCTCTCGGGGATTGGACTGTCACGTAAGAGAGAAGAAGGGGAGAGAGGTGAGCAGGGATAAGTTAATGACTAGAATAGTGGGAAGTGGGGGAATACTGGCAGTCGGCTCTCGATCCATACCATTTAACAACATAATGTCCCTTTTCTAATCCCACAAGCAGATATGGGATCCTCTTTCCTCTTATTTTCTTCTTCGTCGTCATTGTTTTGTTCTTTCCTTTCTGTTTTGCTTTCCACTTAAGACATCACTCTGTAGGCTACTGATTCTCTTTTTGGATCGCAAGAGAAGCAGAAAAATGATTTCCAGAATCATCTTTCTTGTCATCTTGATTTAATGTACACTTTAATCAACATGAGAGAAATAACAGCGGTACATACTGGCTGAACCGGTTCTGTTCAGCTTGTAAAATTCTTTGTCTAGACGCATGATGTGCCTGCTGCAGTATATACTCAAGAAAATTATCCTCATACAACGGCTTATATAATATCTTACAAAAAGTTATTCCTCAATTTTCCTATGAATGTTCAGGAACATGTGAGGTGTGAGTCTGTTCCCGCTCCAGACTTCTCAAAATAAACTTTTGTCATTCACAGGAAACAACTTGGTAAGGTTTAGGCAATACAGCTACTTTAGGAAAGGTAGGTTTAGGAAAAGATTGTGGTTTTAGGTTAAAATAACACTGGATAAGGCACAACTTCAGGCTTAAGTAAGCAGAAAGTTTTTGGCATCATTGGGCATAAATATTGGATAATACCCTTTCAGCATATTGTAATTCAAGTGTTCTGGGACAAACTAGACTTCTGTACCTCCTTATGGCTCTGTTGTCAGGTTTGAAAACATCTAGCCATGATGGGAGACTTTGGCAAATCACATTTCAGATCAGGCTGCTGGGTCAAAAACTTTCTCATTTTACAGCTAAACAGTAACTACAAGATAATTCTGAGGCGAGAGATATTACTTACAGTAACAGAATATTGATTCATATTTGATCAGTGCTGCCTAGTTTGACCGTTTGATCGGAGTTTGTGAGCGACTGACAGCTGCTCAGAGAGGGCAGACCCCAGCTCGGCTCTGATTGGTTGTTCCAGTCTGGTCAGTGAAATATTGTAGATGCCATTAAGAGCACCAGAGGACACAGAGGCACATGATTTTTTTTTTCAGATTACCTCTCTCATGCACTACCGTCAGGATATAATGACCTTTTGTAACAAAAACTTTTTTTTTAAACCACATATACCCACTGCCGCTTTAAGTACAGAAGCAAAGTACCAAATAAATCAACATTGACTTAATTTCAAACAAGCTATGAAACACTGATTGTTGTGTTTTAACCCAGCCATCCACCCTGACCTGCTCCCTATGTGGCGTTTGTTGTTCACAATTAGCATGGATTACATACAAACTGATTTTGTAGTGTGTGTGTGTGTGTGTGTGTGTGTGTGTGTGTGTGTGTGATGTATATATATATATATTCAGTATGTATGTGAACAGCCTGACCCAAGCATTGGCCATTCATCAGGTTTTCAAAGTCTGGTAACAAATGTATGCCAAGGTTTCCATTTTCAATTCCACCCTATATGTAGAAAAGTTTATATCTTCAGGGCCACAGCCATTATCCAAGGCTTATTCACTGATGATGACATTGAGCATTAATAAAATATAGCTATTCAACACATTCTTTTGGATGGTAGATAGCTGTGGAGTATGTAGGGTACATAAGGTGAAGGAGCAGTTGGGTCACAGGAGTTAGATCCCTGCTGAAGATACGGGAGTATTTCTCCACTATTCAATTCAGAATTCGTCTCGACAGACTAAACTATCATATATTCCTCTCACACAAGTCCACAAAGTCTTTTTCCCTTCCCCTTTCTCTAAGTCTCTGTATTTCTGCCTGTTCTCTTATCACTTTTAACTTTAGATTCTGCTTTTTCAGTCAGATAATGAGACTGAGCACATCGATGGGCGATTACTTTAGCATTTGCTCAATAATGTGAACACTCTAAATGCAACACAGCATATAGAATGATAATTACTTTTAGTAATTATCAGCATCAAGTAAATCAAGCCATTCACTGCTCATGCAGTGTGAACGTCAACTACATATTGGTCCATTATGGCAAACAATAATTAGTGGTGTGGAATGGGTAGTAAGCGTTAGCGGTTGCAGAAGTGCCCCAATGTGTTGAATTTCTAAATATACAATTGTCACATTACTGGAGAGGGCTTGTGCATGTGTCCTTTCATTCCCCAAGGCACAATCGCTTGTAGCTGGGGGTTAGCTGCTCGTAGACGTTTTAAATGAGGAATGCAAATAATGCTAACAAGCTGTGGCTGTGAGGCTTGACGTTGCCAGAATAATGTGTTCCCCTCAGACTGACAGCTACGGGCTCTGTCCGTGGTCCTGACATGCTCCAGCATTGGAGGAAAGTTTAGTGAGCGTTCTGTGTCCTGCGAAGTAAAGAGAAAGTAATCAACGGGCCAGATATTTCCTTACAGAGGGGGTTTTTAAGGAAAGTGTCTAGACTCGGGGTGGCTTTTGCTGTTAGAGAAGTTACTAAGTGCTGTTAAAGTGTAAAGGTGGTACTCTTCTCATTTTTTTTAAAGGTAGAGAAAGTGCACCATTAGCCGCCACAGCATCTGCACAGTTTATGCTTTAAAGAAATACCTTGCTGTATCATTTTTCTGTCAGAGGAAATAAAGGTGTGGGCTGGCCAGTCCTTTTTCTACATAAACAAATTTTGGTCATCGCCTATTGTAACTTGCAGAAAGCACTCCCTGACAGCCAGCTGGTGTACAGCTTTTTAGAAATCTCTGTTGAATTTTTAAGCATATCATTGTTTTAAGTGTTTAGCTCTGAATTTAAAACTCCAGAGTTGTGAAGCATCTTGTCCTATCAGTCTGTGAATTAGGGCTGACCTCAACTGGGGAAATTCTTAGTCGACCAAAACTCATACGATTTTGTCAACGAATCAAATAATTGATTTAATCAACAGATCTGTAAAACTGAATTTCTCCACAAAGAATCACATAAAAGAACCATTTCAAGTCTTGTATTTAACAGAATTGTGCAAATAAGTTTCTCAGAAATAAGTAATTTATTATGAAAAAAGCAACAAAAAAAAAAGACGAATCTATAACAGAAACCTCAGTCAACTAAGACCAAAACGACCACTTAGTCAACTAAGAGGGACAGCCCTACTGTGAAGCTAACGTTCACTCAAGCAGCTACAGTGTGGTGCTGTCAATAGCATCATTAAGAGTCATCAGTCTATAGATTACAAAGGCCTCTATGGAAAACAATTACAATTAAAATCATACTATTTGTCAGAAAAAAAAATGGTATCAGACCAGAAATGTGTCATCCAGCATAGACTTGCAGTCTCCTTTTGGGGGAAAACAATCCTGTGTCCCTCAAACACAGTAAAAGTCCAAACTTCTACTTTAAACAAACTGGTAATAGTAATATCACTATGCCGAAGAACTGCTGTGTAGTTGGTTGCACCATCAATGAATCCAAAAGCACTGATCTCTGATTTGTTCCCATGCCATGTCCTAAAACAGATATAACAGAGGGGATTTATGGTCGCAAGCTATAGACCAGACCAGCATCACGTCACTGCCGAGGCTACGCTCCCTTTAGGGGGTAAAGAAACTCGCAGTCACAAGAGAGAAAATGGAAAAACGACAAAAAGCTGTTGTGTAGCAGGTTAACCGAGGCTTTCACGATGAGATTTGAGGCACATACAATAAGTGAATATTCATTGCCATTGTGGTAAATGGCTAAATGATGCTGGTGGCTAGCTAATATTAGCTTTAGTGGGAGGCTGCTGCAGGAATACAGTAGTACACTAACATTGTAGCTGCATCAGGCTGTTGTCTCCAACTAAATCTCAGCCCATAGTTCAAACACTTGGCTATTAACACATTTCCAGACAGCACTTAGCCTAACGTGATTCAATCAAATACGTATAAATGTCTGAATAAGCAATATATGGCCGCTGTGTGGGACAGGTGAAGACTGAAGGAACACGCACTATCAAATTTATTAAGGTATCGCAAACGCTCGGGTTCAGGCAGATTGCAAAATAATTATTGGACGTGTATAAAACAAACGTTTGTCAAAAATATAATCAAAACATAGGGTATGTCAGATTGCACTGGAGTCTATGGGATCATCTGTTTTCTCCCCCAAAAGGGGGTGCGACCTTGACGTTTTGCAAAAAACCCATACATGCCGGTCTGATGTATGGTATGAAAAATTGTATATTTTACTCAATGGTTCAGCCCTGTTTGGCAGAGAGAGTCAGAAAGAGTGCTGTAACAATAAGACTGAGTAGAGTAAAGTTGTCCGATAAAACCTGGGGTCACCCTTCTTTTCAGACTGCTTTAGAGCGCTGACACCCATCGTGAAGAGAGGTGAGTGTGGGATATCATCAACACTACTGATGTAAGCGCTAACTACGTCAGATCAAATCATACACCACTCATACACACATTTATGTCATCGCCGCTGACAGCACCCTCTATGTTTCTGATTCATGCTGGCCACTCATCAAAGGCGTACCTACGCTGCCAGACGTTGTCAGAACTTTAATCAAAGTAACCACATTGTTTGAGTGGTAAATAATTGTATAGCACTCTGGAAATACACATGCCATCCTTAAAATTAGAGACTGCTGACACACATAGTACTCTGTCTGCTGAATGATGAATATCGAGATTTAATTACTTGGAAGGGAAGGCACTTACTGTCAAAGAGTTATACTATTTATTACAAATGGTTATATAGTACACTTGACGGATAAGGTTCTGCTCTCGAGGGAGCTCCCTAAAGGATCCAAGTGGGCGAAGGATTCTGCCAGGAGCACTAAATCCCCCAGGACACGGTGCACATATAGAAGTCATGGCATACAGATAAATGAAATCATAGCATAAGTTACAGATTCTTAAACAAAACACAAGCCAGAAAGTCCTCCTCATAATGTCTTGAAGGTGACTGGGTGTCTCTAGTCACCCTAAAGCAAATCAGCTGAAATGTTATTAACCAATCAGCTGTAGAAGTGTGAGTGAGCTGTTGATCAATAATGCATCCGTGACTTCAATGTTCTGTCTGAGCTAAAGTGATGCCCCATTTGTGTATGGCATCGTTCGTAACTATTGCCCGCTCATTTAACCCGGCACACACACTGCCTTAATCGTTTCAAAGATTTAAATTTAATGAGCATTTAAATGTGTGGCAGATGAAAAATTCATAGCAGAGTACAGGAGAGTGAAGTCAGCACAAGTGAAAGCAGCTTATGTGATGTAGAAGAAGTTTGTGTTTGTGTCTCCAGCAACTAAAGCCACAACAATTGCTCTGTGTGTTCCTGATTTCTGGGCAGAAATGGAGGCGGTTTTATGCTAAACTAGGCTACTGTACCAACGTAAACTCATACAAAGGTTCATATCATATTTTCCGACAGCTGTCCAGCAGCACGTGATGCAAATGTCAATTTCCACTCCAGTCTTTTCAAAGTAAACATCCATCTTCACAGGAAACAATTTGGCTAGGTTTCAAACTACTTAGGTTGGTTGAGGAACTCAAACTATTTAGTTAAGTTTATGCAACAAAACTACTTGATTAGGTTTAGGCAACACAACTACTTAGTTTGGTTAAAGCACCAAAACTATGTAGTTAGGCTTAGGCAACATAATTACTAAGTTAGGTTTAGGCAACAAAACTACTTACATTAAGTTTAGGCAACAAAACTATTTAATTAGGTTTAGGTAAATATTGACTTGGTTAGGTTAAAGCAATAAAACTACTTAGGTTTTGGCAACAAAACTACATGGTTACTTTGTTAGGTTTATGCACCAAAATGACTTAGTTTGTTTTAGGCACCACAGCTACTTAGTTAGGTTTAGACAACAAAACTACTTGGTTAGTTTTAGGCAACAAAATACTTTATTAGGATTAAGCAACAAAACTGCTCAGTTAGGTTTAGGCAACAAAACTGCTCGGTTAGGGTTTAGGCAACAAAATACTTTGTTAGGATTAAGCAACAAAACTGCTCAGTTGGGTTTAGGCAACAAAACTGGTCAGTTAGGGTTTAGGCAACAATACTTAGGTTAAGGCAACAAAACTACTTGGTTAGGTTTAAGCAAAAAAACTGCAAAATAAAACTAAAGTGGCGTAACTCACGTATAGAAAGTTGACCTCTGGTTTCACACGGGGGCCTCCTGGTCAGATGATTTTTGACCCCCATCCACCCTGACCACCACCTTACAGACCGTTTGTTGCTTTTTATACTTTCTTGTGCACAGTTATTTAAATTACATGCAAACTGATTTTGTCACAATACACCAGCATACAATTAATAGATTTTTTGTGCTAAAAACATTTTTTTGCGAAGAAAACTTTCACACAAAGCAAAATAGGAAGAGAAAAACAATATTATCTTGTGAGGGCGTTTAGTTGTGCAGAAAAACATACAGTGTATAGTGTATGTCTAATGAGCTTATGTGATGAAAAGGAAAACCGTCAGAAGGAAACAACAAAACAGTAATAAAATACAATAGTCTGAAGACCTTTCCCCTGTACAGTGTTTTCACTTTGGGAAATCCAATCTCTAACCTAACCAAGTTGAGTTTTCTGCTTCACTGGCGTGAACAGGCCTGGCCACTCACCTGCAGTGTAATTAAAGCTAAACAAACTCCATCAATCAGCTGCCATTACTGCGAAGGGGAAGGGAGAAGGGAGGGGGAAAAAAAGATGGTGGAAGGGAGGAAAGAGAGGCGGGAGGAGGGATGCAGAGTGAGGGATGTTGAAAGGACGGATGCAGAAGTAGAGAACAGAAGAAGGAGGAGGAGGAAAGATGGGCTGGAGGGAGAGACGGGGACGACTGAGGGCAGGAGCTGGGAAAAAGAAAAACGAAACAATCTGGCCAAATCAGGTTTGGAGTGGAAAGTACTGAGCAGAGTGATTACAGCAACTAGACTGACTCACCCAGAGAGAGGGCCCTGGGGAGCTGACTAGGTATGCACACACACACTGCACACTCTGTATATAAGCTACACACAAACCCTGGTCACATACTCTCTGTAAAATTCAGGAAACACTCTATTATTGTCAAAAGCATTTTACATTTGTGAACAGCAGTGATTCAGTGCTTCAGGCTTAATAAACACATGCATACTGTACACACACACACACATACACCAGCAGTTATTGTTCAGTTTAGAGTGTTTGATATTTTCAGATCTCCCCTCGGTGCGTCGGCTGCCGATGTGACGGGGGGCACGTCACTAACTGTCAGCGGTCCTATAGCTTCTTTTCCTCTGAAGTGTCAGGCATCGTCTGTGCTCAGGTGCTCCACAGTTTATCTTCTGCCGCTCCTCAGCACCCTGCTGATAGATGCTATCTGCACTGTTATTACCCCTCTAGTAATAAAACAACACTTCTCTCTTCCTGTTTCGGGCTGTCAGGCATTACCTCCCCGCAGTTTTTTTTTTTTTTTTTTTTTTTCCCTTTTCCCGATCAACAGCAGACAGTGACTCAAATTTGTCCAAACAGATAACGTGGGAGGGAGGGCTCTGCATCAGGAGGCGTTTTGAATGCAAAGAGAAAGTTGTTGCCAAATTCAAAAACAGAGAGACAAACAGTTCCCAACAACCTTTAATTTTGTTGACATTTTGTTGGCTTTGCTTCCTCGTTGTTTGAAGTCCCACTGCTTTACTGTGGAAAAAATAATTATTGCAAATTCAACCTTTTACTGTATTTTCCATTATATATACATATATAAATATAATTATTTTTTTCTTCTTGTGACCTTATTGAAACCAAATTTGCAGAAAGGCTTGTAGAAAACCTTCCCTTTGCCACAAACTGGGCTTGGACATTTCGTGAAGGTGTCAAAGTACAGAAATGAGCATAAACAAGAGAAAATGCATATGTTTTATGGGCTATGCATGAATAAATATATTATATGTCTTCTGTATAGTATGTTATCCAACAGAGGGATGTTACTTATGTTCTGTGTCAATCACCAAAGACCAAAAAGATCAACTTCCCTCTCAGACTTTTTATGCTATAAAACTACACACAACCAACCACAGACACACCAAATACACACTGATAATATCTGTACTATACTGTACACCGGCTAGTGCTCAGGTATAAACCTCAGTTCATACTATGGAATACTCTCACATGAAACTTAATTACAATAACCGAGCAATAGCTATTTTTTCCACTTGTTCAATTGTGCTGATAGTCTGTTTAGTGTCAATACTGCATATATTGTTCCTACTTGTAATATTTCCATCTATTTAAATTGTCATATTTTATGTCTGTCTACTTTTGTTTAGCTTCTGTTTTTGTAGTATCCACTTTGCTGCTGTACACTGCAAATTTCCCCACTGTAGGACTAATAAAGGAATAACTTATCTTAACTCTAGTTAGAGAAATCCACACTTAAGGCCTTTGCACACCAAGTCTGTATTTTTCGTATTTTTCTATGCACGCTGTCTGATGCGTTCTATGATTTGATTTGTTGCATAAATTCGCAATACAAGACAAAACTGAATTATTAATTAGGTGCTGGATAGCACTAGACCAAAACTGGGCTAATAAATGAATTACATTACAACATTTACCTGCGAACAGTCACTACTGTAATTTTTGGTACATGCTTTGATTTGTAACCATTCATGTTACTGCCACAACCTGTCTTTACGTAAATCTCTGTATTCTATTATTTCTTTTTTGTAAAGTGCTTTTTGCTGGGAGATGAAGTGAATGTTTTTCATGCCATTACTGATGTTGACATTTGCATGGACGGTGGCTCTGAGTGGTCAAACAGCCCTCTTCTGGCTTTTGATGAATATGAAAAAATGCAGAAAATCAAACATGTTATGAAAACTGCAATGACAAAAGAAAGTTTCGGATTCAACGTGTTTGACACAACGTGAAGTCAGTTATTTTTTAACATGTGAAATTTAGTCTGAAAAACACAGACTCTTGGTATTTGTGACAGGTAGTGTAAAAATCACTGTCAACACCAAACAGATATAAAGCAAATAAAAACTTTAATGCTGAGGTCTCTGAGACCACAGCCAGAAAAAAAATGTGCAATTTTCTGTATCAGAATATCAAAATCATGTTTATAGGAGCACTGAAGCAGTGACTCTACCATGGAACGCACCTGATTGGTTGCTGGTTCTACAACAGGAAACAACATGGCGGCCTGCTCGTAAACTTTCTGTTATTCTTTCTAAATAATCCACCAAAATGTATTTCTGAAAATTTGCAGGCGAGAACTAGTCTACGCTACCGCTGAGTCGTGTTTCTACACCTACTTTGACGGCTTGGACCAAATTTCGTGAGCCAGATGTTTCATACTGGACAGACTCATTTGCATAAAGTTGGTATTTTTTTTTTTTTTTTTTTTTACTTTATGCAAATACAGACCCTCTCCAACTCGCAGCAACACTCCCAGCAGCACTGCCCCTCCTGCTTTCTACAGGATATGAATGGAAAGCACTGAGATGCCCTCTGTCACCGGATCTGGTGGAAATGTGCCGTAAGACCAAAAGATAAAGATAACAATGTTGTCATATCAGAAATAAATTATGAAAAAAACTGATTCACAAAAAAATGTTAATCTTTGGTGAATCAAAGCAGATCTTAACTCTCTCCTTAAGAAATAGTCCCTATGAAAATTGTTGACAGTCTGTGGGATTGTTCAGAGTAACCAGGGCATGAAATACAGACAGAGAGGTTGCTGTTGAATCTTGTAAAGTTTTAAATGCTGAACAAAAATAACATTGTAACACTGACCCCCACTGCACTGGGATGGAAGTCCAAGTCAGATAAGTAAAGGCAAAACCAAGCTATCTGCATGGCCAGATATCGGTAGATAAGTAGATATCAGTAAGTAACATGCTGCTGTAATTAGCTTAATTTGGTTTTCAGGTTAGAAACACATCCGCCCTGGAAACCTGAGCACTTTCTGCCTCCAAAGATCCCGAGGTCTGCGCTCTTCCTGGCTTTTTGCTGCTCCCGTTCACTAGGTAAATAAGTTGACTTCCCTCAGACTGGTGCTCGCTGTGTCAGAGGGGCGGGTGAGAAGACGGATGCTATGTTTGGACTGCGAACGAGCCTGGCTCGTCAGGACACGGGGACAGTGACGCCAGCATCCTGGGCTGTGTGACAGCTAGCCGTGACAGTTCGCTGTAATGACCTGAGCTCCTGCGCTCTCGGCAGGGTGAAGCTTTTGGGGGCGGGAGGGAGCGAACCGGTGGGGGTGAAGGGTGGTGGCTGTGGGTGAGGCATACAAGAGGGACAGATGCCAGCTGAAACTGTGGGAGGGGAACGAGTTTCTCTCCAGCCCTGAGGCAGCTAACACTCCAACTACATTACTGTCATAAAGGAGTCCATTCTGGCCAAACATTGGCCCGTCACCCACTTTGACTCCCCGCTGTCTGTTCAGTCAGCCGGTGACAGCAGTTAAACAGCTTCTACTTGAGGCACTTTTCCAGACTTTAATGTGGCAACTTCTGATTCAAACTTACACGGCCACACACAGCCCTAATATGTATTTGGGTGTGTTTGCACAATTCCTGACCGCTTTTAAAAAATGGTGTTGACATATTTTTATTGATCGAGAACAAAGGAAAGAAAGATGAGCGGCATTTCCATAAAACAATACATTAGGATGATGCATCTCTGCTTCAAGCACCCAGCATTAGGTTTGTGGTGTGGTAGAGGCCGACGCCGAGCGACAGAGAAACATGGCGAGAGGAGGGGAGGGGGGATGGAAAGGAACAAGAAGGGAGGACGGAGAGGAAATAGCGAGAAAAGGAGAGAGAGGAATCAATGGCAGAGCGCCTGATAGATGCTGTCTACGGGGTCATTATCGGCCATTGTGTGTCTTTGGCATGGGATAGCAGAAAATGTGACAGATAATTAGGAGGTGGTGATTTAAAGGGAGAAAAGCAAGCCATGGCTACAGGCAACACAGTCGATGGACAGGACAAATAAGTCAATAGAATAAACAAAGCCAGCGTGCTCTGTGTACATATGCACCACTAACTCAACAGCACAGCATGGCCGGTGTCAAATCACAGTGGGCTCCACAGCCTTGTGAGCCACCCCTGCATATGCATGCACTACTTACTGTATGAGCTAACAGCTATTAGGATTACGCATAATGAACCGTTCCACCTGTGTGTGTGTGTAAATGCTTTGCATTTATAAGAAGCTTTTGAAGTGTTTTATATTCACAAAGGTAACTGTGTAGATTGTATTTGTTCTTTTTTTTTTTTTTTAAATGGTAATGATACAGATCAGTGTATGGTGCAAGATATTTAAAACTATTCACCCTATATGTTCATGGGAGCTTCTCCTTGGCCTTGGAACAGAAGATTTTAAATATCAAGAATACACCAGCATACATAGTGGAAAAAATTTGTAAACCAAAACAGAGTGCAAATATTGTTGAGGCAGGAATGGTTGACTGCCTGTCATTTCAGATCAACCTCTTCCATATCTGGCCCAGTGCAGGTTTGGGATGTTTGTCCATCTATCTGCTTATCTGTCTGTGTGACTGGGCGTCTGTTTGCCTCCCTGTCTGTCCGTCTGTCTGTCTGGGTTCCTCTATCCAGGCGGACTTGGCACATTACTTGCCCTCTGTCACATGATTAGCCTGGCAGCGGCTGGGGTGAAATTGATTTGAAGTGGCCTCAAAGCATATAAAAGATTGATGCTTCGCATCAACTGCAGCCGCTTGAATAGTCCCTCCCTACCTCTTAAATGTCCCTCTTGTCCCTGTTCTGCTCCAAACCTCCTGATATGAACCAATGGAAAACAAAACCGAAAAGAAAAGATTATATACTATACAGTGTATATACTGTACATATATAATGTCAAATTTTGGCAAGAGAGAGGTTAAATACAATGACTACTGAGGTCAGGTTCACACCTAAAGGTCCAGTTCCTGAACCAAACCGATGCGAGGATGAAATATTGTTTCAGTTTAACAACTGGTCTGGTTTGCATTCACAAAGGAAAAACTCGATCCAGAAATTGTAAACAAAATTCATGTGGTGGAAAGGTCACACGGATGCCAGGTAAAAAGACAAAAAAGACCAGCAGGGTATCGTAAATTATGGAGCACCATCTGGTTCTGTTCATGTTGGTGTTGATCTAACATTATATTGTTATGTTACATTGTTACGTTACATCGCCACTTTGTTACACTACATTGTTAAATTACATTGTTATGTTACATTGTTACATTACGTTACCTTATTTTAACAGAAAACTAGTAGTTTTGTTGCCTACGTCTAAACAAATGACAAACTAAACAACATGGCATTGTGCGTATCTGCAAGCATGGAAATATATTCATGCAAACCTATTTTTGGTTCAGAAACACTGATATTCTACTTATCCGTGGCTTGCAGATATGTACAATGCCAATATTTTTCTGTTGACTGGGTTAAGGTGAAAGCAGGATCAATATCTGTGTTTTGAGTCATGACATTGGGGATAATCTATGTTTGTTTTTTATAGATTGGGCGCTATTTTCTTGCAGGTGCATGTGCAACATGGTATTTTCCCAAAGTGCAGAGTGGGGTTCTTTCATCGCCTGTTCTATTCCGATGTTTTCGGTGTCTCCTCAGATGTTACAGTGTGATGAGAGTAGAGGAAGTGTCACTGGCAATTCAGAAACATGCTTCAAATTTGGTATCAAAATAGATTTGTTTGTTTATTTGCAGCAGAGCAGATGAACAGAGCACTACACGGAACGCAATCTTTGATAGTTTTGACACTTGATTTGGACTCACACAGACCTTTTTTATACCTGTTTTATATTTGGCTTTTTTATTTCACTGAATTTTTCGCCCAGTAGACTCGTCTAATCATACGGTTTTATTTTGATTATGGTAGTAATAAATATCTGATTCTTACCAAATTTCTCCACAGCAGCTTTTGTGTATGAAGGCCTTTCTGTCTACCGATTACCTCTGTACAAAATATGACTATCTGAGAGCAGCAGGTATGTGTGCCATCTTTCTAATCTGAATGTTGCACATAGGGATGCTAATTTTGAGGAAAAAAAAAGTAACTGATAACTGACCTTCGTTTTTTCCGATTACTCCGATTATTAACCGTTAACCAACAAGATTAGTGCCTCGCATGCAGCAGTACACCAGCTGTAGTATACCAGCACAGCAGACAATCACCCGTCAGGAGCTTTACTGTAGCAGCCACGGTGCTGCACTTTTCCAGTAAAAGTCTCCACCACACATTTAGTTTAGTTTAGCAGGTTATCAGCTGTGTGTCTGCCCGGTGTAACAACAGCAGTCCGACAAACAGCATATGTGTCTGTGCAACATAAGCATACATTGCCGGTTGCTTTGCCACACGTACAGTCTGTCAGCTCGGCGTAACTTTAGCAAGTTTCCAACACACCACGTGTGTGGTGGCGGTGAGCATGGGGTTGTTGGTGGTGTTTTAACGGTGAACGTAGGTGTAGCGACGTATGTACAGTTTATTTGCTGGTGAATAAATGCTACGAGGCTACACCTCCTGCGCTCAAGACCGGAGCCAGCTTCCTGTATCTGCAACTCCTGCTCAGACTCTCTTAAGGCGGGCTCTTAAGGTGAACCAGCTTTTCTCCCTTTCTCCTCTGAAAGTGAGTTAATCGGTTACAATGCTTAATGTCGGTTCATGGTTAATCATTAACACCGCTAGTTGCACATTATCCAAATACAATCATGCAAACCTGATCTTCGAGTAACAGACCCAAACCTCTGTGTTCTTGTATATGTCAACCTGGTTGGTTAGACTTCAGTATTCTGCACAGCCTGCAGGTTTATGTGGTAAAATCAAAACAGTGTGGTGACAGCTACAGTATGTGCGTTGTCCTCTTTCCAGTGTAGCAGAATTATGGCTGGTTATAACTGTTAGTAACATTTCCTTCTGTTCTATCCTTCCTTCAATTTAAAAATGCTGTTGGTCAAGAAGAGCCCATTTAAATACGAGAAGACACTACAACTGAAAACAGTTACATTTTTATGATGATGACATTGTTATGATGATGAAGCCAGAGATGTATTCACACATACATACATATACACACACACACACACACACACACACACACACACACACACAAAAAATGAAAGCATAGCAGAAAGAGAGCGTTCAGGGGCTGCGGGCCAGTCCCCACCATGGCATCGCACATCGACAGATGCTCCCATTCATTTCTTTCACTCCCGGCTTAATGTCTGACTGCAAATAAATAAGAACATTTAGCCATGTCTCAGTCAATCTGGGCCTTCACAGTAACTTATTGCCAACCCCCAGATGGGCTATGGAGCTGTAGAGTTGAAAGATGAGAGTGGGGGAGGGGAATAGGTGTAATTTATCACTCTGTTCGGCTAATGAATGATAGCATCAAGTCAGCTGGTGTGTTGCCCCTGATTCCGAAGTATCAGTTTAAGTGTTTGGGATGTCTCTGCTGTCAGGTCACCACTACTAACGCCACTTTTTCCATCCCATAAAGCTGCAGATTTCTCCCTCCACTTAAATTAAACAGCTAGAATGTTAAAGTTGATGCTAGTTTTATTAACCTCGGTTGAAAATGTGTCTTTGGAGAGTAGTCCGTATTCACTCTGGCAAACTGTCTGTTTCCTACACGCAGAAACATGTTGGCATTCAGGGAATCTTTGTCACAGGTTTCCAGCTAATCTCAGTGTGATTACTGCATTAGGGGGAAAAAAAAAAAATCTCAGATTCTTACTTTAGGACAATGCAATCAGGCCCACTCAGAAATGACATTTCGGTCCAGGCCCCAATCTTTGCCTCAATCATCTCACCCTGAATACACCAATCAGCAAGCCGTGTTTCAGTGCCAACTAATGGGACTCAGTCAAATTATCACCGAGGGAATTTGACTTGGAAATGGAAAGAGGAAGAGAAAAAGAAACATAACAACAAATGTTGGTTATTTTTGACGATGACACTGATTGTGCCAATTTGCGGAATGTAACGACGCCTGTCAAAACTCCGATAAGAGCCTGTAAAAAGGAGCCAGTAGTCAGTTTTGTTGGAGCATTGGAGGAGCACTTTGCTGTGACACTTAGCACCGTCTCCCCATTAGCCAAAGAAATGCCCTTCACTGGAACTTTGAAGATAATTAAACACATAATGGATATCACTGTCACTCTCTGACTTGTTTGCTCATTTGTCTGAGTGTGGCTGCTGCAATTGAGACCCTATTAAAAGGGAATAAATCGCCTGGTTACTAAGTCATTTCGCCATCTAGGAAATAGCGTGTGTGTGCGTGTGTGTCTGACTATCGTGTAATAAGTGGCTCTCTGTATCATGAATAATTGATTCCTTTCCCCCTTCAACAGTCATTGTTTGGACAACTTGCTAAAATGCCCATTTGATTTGACAAGACAAAACAATGGGGCGCGAGCCTCGATCACTCATTCTCTAAAATTCTCTGTATAAAATCTGTCATCTTCCCACTTCTCTGCTCTCCATCCATTAGGATTTACAATCCTCCTCCATCCCGTGCCCCGTCACCGCCTCCCATGCTTTACAGTCCTTTCCTTCATCGCTGTCTTTTTCTTTTTCATTTGTGTGGTTTGGCCATCAGTCGCTCTCATTTTCTGCACCTCTCTGTGTCTTTGTTCTGCATCTATAGAGTGCCAGTGACTGTCAAGGCCTTAATGTGGGAGTTTATTTATGTGCTGCCCGCACTGTTTGCATTCCCATATTGCTTCACAGATGTTGGCTCCTCAGGGAAAGAGCCAGCAGAGTTGGACCATCTCACTGCTGTTTCCACGGACAAACAGCACAGTCATTTTCTTTCTATAAGAGTTCATTTCTCTGAGCCAAATGGGGGAAATAAATCCTCAGGTCATCCTTTAACAATACTGTATTTGTTGTGTCTATATCACAAAGGTAAATAGCAGAATGCATTTGTCCAAGCTTTTGTATATTTTACAAGTGCATTCTTTATGACTGCTGTGCTCATTTGTTTAACATGTAACTGACAACGAGAGGTCCCGTGCACGATGTAATGATCTCCAAGCCGACCTGTAAAACTTTACTGCTGCCATTATGTGCACTTAAACCCAGGAAGGGCTGTAGCTAGCAGCTTTAAACAAGGCAGTTTATACCAGTTAGGAAAATGCAGAGTGTTCTTCATTTGCTTTCAGACACAGAGCCATACTATCTGGAAGTAATACTCTACTGCTTGGTGGATGGGTTTAATATACTGGGGAAACTCGGAAGATGCCAGCTTAGTTGTTACATTTAGGTTTTTTAAAAAATATATATTTTCTATGATTGTCCAAACTTCCTGGCACTCACTGTGCTGCTCTTTGTGGCTAACATTTTGTTTTTGGTACCAAGGAGAATAAAAAACAAAACACAAAGCATTTGCTAAACCTGACATTTTTTCTGACTGACCACAAATTCACATTTTAGGCAACATCCACACTAAAACTTTGTTTTAAAACGTATAACTACTGCTACATTTATGCCTAGCGTCCACACCACTCCGGCATTTAAGAATCCCTAAACGGAGCCATCTGAAAATGCTGATGATCCCATTTTAGTTTGAAAAATATGAGACTGTATTTTAGTCTGAAAACGATTATGCAGAGACACAAACTTGATTCGGTCACCTTTTATTATAAGAAGTACAGTAATACTCCGTTGTATTTTCTGTCACTAAGCAGCCAATAGACAAATCTGTTTCCTGTTTACACTGACATGCACATGCCCAGTGTACGTGAATGGTCATGTGATACGAGTTTTCGGGTATGTTAGTATGAACAGAGATTAATGCATTAGTGTGGATATAGCCTTAACATTGTATTTGATATCTTAAAGGATTAGTTCTGCATTTTGTAAAATATGCTTATTCGCTGTCATGCTGACAGTTACATGATAAGATTGAAACCACTTGAGTCTGTGTTATAGGTATGATTCAAAAGACAAGATGGTTAGCTTAGCTTAGCTTAGCTTAGTTTAGCATAAAGACAGTAAGCAGGGAGGAAACAGCTAGTAAGCTAGCAGCTAGGAACAACATACACCTACCAGCACCTCTAAAACTCTCTCAGGGTTAGACGCTTGTCAAGGAAAAGTAAACTCTTTTTTCAGGCAAGGTGAATTCCTCATGCAATTGTCCGATCATAAATCATGAGGGATGCCACCTATCCTTATTAGATGACATTCAGTAATAATATGAGATCCGGAGGCTTGCATTTATGCTTTCTAGAAGCTGATCCCTGATAATGCTACGCTGTGAACCACAAATCTATGCTGATACAGTAAAAGGAATTGTAGTTAACGTTAGCTCCACTTTTTAGCCAAACAGGACAGTGCTGCCAAATGGTTAACAGCTAACAGTTAACCTCAACAGAGGTTCCACTGAGTTACACTGTGATGCATTCAAGCTGTATTCAGAAAAACATTTGTACTGGGCAAAAGAAAATTAGAACGTTATCACGAGGCGTTCACATGGAATCTCGTAAAATGTAGATTTGGGTGAAAAACTTAATTAAATGCAGTTGTTTGAAGGAGATGTTTTCACAGCAATATAAAACAGATATTAGAGAGGGAATTATGATCTGTTTAACTTCCCAACACCAGCTCTAAGCAGCTTAGAGTACATAATTATATCTACTAATGCAAATCTGCAGAAAGCAACCAGAGTTGGTGTTTGTTGGAGCAGTGGACAGACTAACCACGAGTTTTATTTTGTTTCTGTCAAGTTTGAAGTGCTTCAGTCTATGAAGTACTGTGGCGTTGAGGAAAGCATGTTAATTGTGTTTTGTACTAAATGCCCAAATACCTATTTATCTATTTTTTAATAAGCCTACATTTTCAAGTAAATTTGTAGTAAAACATCTACCTTACATGCCCAAAGGCCTGAATAAGCTTAATATCAAGCCCTGCCGCTCATTAACACGTTCTATCTTGTTTGTTTAATCTGTAAAAAACTATTTGTGTATCAGACTATGATGAGTATTTTGAATTTCTCCACTGTGGTACTAATAAAGGAATATCTTATCTTATCTTATCTTATGAGACTGAGTCTCCACCGGTTGTCTGGCAATCGCACTGTGACATCAAGACTAAAAAAAAAAGATATAACGTGTTTATTAGTGAGCTTTAGAGGTGATGGTAGGGAGATTTTGTTATCTTTGAATTCAGCCTGGCTAGTTCTGTTTTTCCCTGTTTCGAGTCATTATGCTAAGCTAAGCTAACCAGCTCATGGATGTAGCTTTATATTGAATGGAGGGTGGCATCGATCTTCTCATCAAGCTCTCAGCAAGAGAGCGAAGAATATTTACCAAAATGTCAAACAATTCCTTTAAATATATTGTGCAAAATTTGCTCACTGCTGACCATACATGGTCATAAAATCTCTTAGTTGAGATCGTTCTTAATAAAATAAATATAACTACTCCTACGATACTACTACCACCAAAGCTTTATACCATGTTGGCTCCACCTTTGCTGATCCTCTGTCCATGTTCTTTCCATTTGAAAAGCAAATAACCTGTAGGGCTGCACAATTAGTCGAAATTTTATCAAAATCACAATATGGCCTAGTGCAATTTTCAAATTGCAGGATGAGGAGGAAATCACAACATTTGTTAAAGGAGAAATATGTGTCAAAATATAATTTTAAAATGAATGCTGTCGTGCTACAGAGATATCCTGGACTACTCTAGGAAAACATGTTTGTTTGGTAGAGATCCTCGCAGAAATCACACCATAATAATTTTAATGTTTTCCAATGAAAATGAGAATAATGAGGTAAAATGATCATACCCTCTACTTTTACACATCATATGGTAGTTGCAATATCAGTCAAAATAATCCGAATTTGATATTTTTTTCTAAATCATGCAGCCTAATAACCTGCACTGAAACCTACAGTCTTTATTTCTCTTATTTTACACAAAGACCATGTTTTAATATGCAGTTTTCTTCTGTCTCCTGCCCACCACATCCCTCCCATCTGCCGTCGTTGCTCTTTCTTTACATCCACTGATGCTGATGTGGTCATACAGCCTTGGGATTTTATGTCAAGCATTTCTCTTTCCTCCTCTTCATCACGTACAGCTCACCTTGTTCCTCGGTGCCCAACCCCCACCTCTGCCCTGCCACTCTCTGGTCTTAGCCTTCCACGCTTGGAGGAACAGCGTGAGGCGCCATGGCCTCCATGCGGCTGACTGATTATTGTAATTCATACACTTTAATTAGCTGCACAAACCATTAGCCACAATTAGACTATTACAGAACGTTTTGTGGCAGGAGCCAGCCCCAAGATTGGCTTTATCTGCTGGAGAGAGAGGGAAAGAGGGAGAGAGGCAGAGCGAGAGGCAGGAGCGTAAAACGTATTTCGCTAAACCATCATTGTGTTTGTGTGTTTAAACTGCCGAAAGTTAATTCAGGGTATTTTTAAAGTTAAAGTGTGTGTTTTAGGATCCCAGGCGTGTCAAAAGGAGCAAAGTTTGAATTAAAGGCGAGGCCGAACAACAACTAGCAGATTTATCATTGTATTTCTGTTCAAGTTCAACATTTGAGATCTGAATCGGTTACACAGAAGTGTCCACGCATTTGCTAATCAAAGACGATAACTGGCACGTGCATTCTGAATCTTCTATCTTTCTTGATATATTGGAAATGTTTGGCACAGTCCTGCGACAACACGTGCACCGCCACATTTCCTCCATCACGCTACAGTATGTATGAATCACCAGATCATTTGTGTCACATCTGTGCCTGAAATGGCAAGCTACTGTATGTTGGCTTTATTAGACCTTTGAATCCATTGTGGCACGCTTGACATATCAACTTGATCCCTCAGTCAAGATTGCAAAGTATATACATCACCCACATGAGTCATGACAGTTGACATTACATGGTTGAGTGGATTGAAGACTATAAAAAATCTGTACTGTACCACTGATTTCTATGTAAAACTATTTATACGCAAACCATTCTGTGGGAATGAAGTTGTACAGCAGGGAAATAAGTTTTTTCATGCATGTTGGAAGTATATTTGATGACGATTACTTTAAGTGTGTGTGTGTGTGTGTGTGTGTGTGTGTGTGTGTGTGTGTGTGTGTGTGTAGAGGTTAAGTGGATGTGAATAACCAGTGGGCAACCTCTGGGTCTGAAAAGTGAAGCCAATGCTGAAGTGCCTTAAACTTGCATCCTCTCTAACAGCCAGCAGGGGGCGACTCCTCTGGTTGTAAAACAGGTCTAATTGTATAGAAGTCTATGAAAAATGTCCCTACCTCTAACTTGATTTATTAAGTCAGTAAATATTGCAAACACGAATTTAGGGTCTCAATCACTAGTTTCAAGTCTTCTTCAATACAGCACGATGTTCACTTAGAAAACTGTGGCACTATACCACGACGTTGTCCGGTCAGTGAGTTGTCCGTGTTTTCGTCTTACAACTTTAACCCATTTTCAGTTCATGAAAGTTAATTGTAACATTTTGGTTGTCTAAAAATGTCTTACTCGGCGTTCGGTTGTACTTAGCTCCACCCTCTCGTGTCACTTCTGGATGCAAAAAACTAAGATGGCAATGGCAAAAATGCTTCAAAACAGCAGTCCACTAACCAGTTAGAGATCAAGCACCGATCAGACTTTTTCAGTTCCAATAGCAATAGTTTGGCTTCGGGTATACCAAGTACTGATTCAATACCAGTGTAAGCTGTATGCCTCACTGTGTGGATGTGACTGGGAACATTCTTGACTTAAACGTTGCTTTGCTACCTTTGTAAAACAAAACATAACAAGTGAATACATATATAAATGTTTACTAAATTGTATTAAACTAAAGCCAACATCAGCACCAAATCTTCAAAGGTATTACAATTCAAGTGTAAACCTTTTTAATGCTGCAACAAATTGGTCAAAACTTCAACTCAAAGTAAATTTACAGTCTATAACGTATATAGTATATAAATGTAGAACTGAATTAAATAGATCGGCTCCACTGTCACCAATTCAGCTATTTGATCGGCTCAATATTCAAACCGGAACTGGTGCATCCTAAAAACCAATGGGTGACATCACAGTGACTACATACACCTATTAGATACAGTCAATGTGAAAAAATTAATTTCCAATATCTTCCCCATTAATCTTGGTCCTTGATGTAATAAACAAATATGTTTACCCCTTGGTCATCTTTGGCACTATCGTATTTTCTCATGGCCCTTTGGTCATTCGCAGGGAGCAGCTTGATCATTACAATCTCAGTTCGGGATCCGAATCCTTTTCATCGTACCTACCCATGGTCTCCCTGTACTGACTTTTTTTTTTTATGTTATCGTTAAGCCACATTGTGATTGTTGTAAGTGAAGGCACAAAGGTTGCACTGATGGCTATTAGACCTAATGCCTCCAATAAGCTCTGCCATGCGAAAGGAAGCAGCCCTTCAGCGCTGACAGCACGGCTCAGTGCCTCCACATTAGATCTATACGTCTGAAAATGGCAGAAACCCTCAGGGACAGAATAACATTGCCAGTCTGTTTTACAGTAGAGCTTCACATCATTAAAAAAAAAAAAAAAAAACTATAAGACATTGGATCTATATGAAGTGTGACTGAACTCAACGCTAGTTTTCTATTTCACTCCGGAATAAAGGGCAGTTTATTTTGGAGATGAACACAAAAACATCTTTTGGATTTGTTTCACATCTGTGATTAAACATGTAGAAAATCACACTGCCTTTGTTTTATATGATCTTTCTTAGCCAAAAACACTACAATATAAAAAAAAAAAAAAAAACCATATAAATAAAGCCCAACAGGGGAAAACTAAAATGAAACTACGTGCTGCTGAGAGACATTAAGTTTATTTGTAATTTGTGAAGCCAACATGGTGCCGGTAAGATGGTCATATCCATTTAGCAGTGAGCTCATCTATCATTCACGCTCATTAGTGTTTACATACACATTCCCACCAGCACACACCCACCCAAACACGCCACACGAAATTCAGAAGTTTAATCAAAGTTTGGCCCCACATCGCATCTACGCGGCAAACCCTTGGGAACCTTTTTAGACGCTTTGTTAATGTTTGTCCAACATTTGGCATATAGTGTCTTCCCGTATCAAAACTGTTGGGTTTTCTATGAGTTGTCAGCAAAAGTGACTCCATCTTGCCCTGTTCTCACATGGCTACATTGCAATTGTCTGCTCCAGTGAAGCCTGTTGCCGTGTGGGAAAGGTCTTCTCTTTCATGGACACACACACACACACACACACACACACACACACACACACACACACACACACACACACACACACACACACACACACACACACACACACACACACACACCTTTTGCATCTGGCTGATTCACTTTGCTGAAGCCCACAGACCCTCGACTGCATGATTTATCTAAGCCAGCGAGTCGCACCATTCAGGGTGTTGCAAACTCACTCCAGCACTCCAGTCTATAATCGTTTACTCTCAGTGCTCACACATTAGCAGTAAGGGGTTTTTTTAAGTTTGTTTAGGATCTCTGTTTTTAATTACACCATTTTTCAGACTTGTTAACATTTTGGGCATTTAGCTGATGTCCTTATCAAGAATGACAATAAGTCAACAGCCTAAATCAATAATAACCTGGTAAAGATGTCTGGAGCAAAGTGTGATTCGCCTTGACAGATAACACGAACGTTGACTCGTCACTTTGTACTGGTGATAATTACGGCACAAGGAAGACAGATGAAGTTTAAAGAACCCTGAGGTTCTAACCAAACGTCAAGTTGTGCCCAGACTGCTGAGGTTTGTGGGTTTGTTTCAGAACAAACGTGATGATGGCAGAACAATATCCTTAAAGGTTAAACCATTGAACTGTATTACAACAGAAATCAAGAGGTAAAAAAGTTCATTACTGTTTTGCTCTTTCGTTCAGTTCAGTTGTTTCGTTTTTGTGAGATACATGGTGCACGGTGGTGCAGTGGTTCAGTGGTTATACTGCCACCTCACAACAACTCCGGTTTGGGGCCCTTCTGTGTGGAGTTTGCATGTTCTCCCCTTGTTAACATGGGTTTTCTCCGGGTTTTCCAGCTTCCTCCCACAAGACATGCAGGTTAGGTTTATTGCTGACTTTAATTAGGACTCTAATTATGAATGTGAGCGTGAATGCCCTATGATAGTCCGGCGACCTGGCCAGGGTGTACCCCGCCATCGCCCTATGTCAGCTGGGACTGGCTCCAGCCTCCCCGCAACCCCGAATGGGATAAGCAGGTACAGATAATAGATTTAGTTTTTGGCACACTATGCTAATGCACAGGCTCCTCCTGTGCTCTGAACAGGCACGCTCCCTGACAACTTTACAAGCAGCAATACCAGGAGCCAAGCAACCGGCCCGCTACGAACGGGTACACAGTCCTAGGGAAATAGACAGAGGCAGTTTGGAAGAGCTGCATGAAGGTAGCCGACTGCTTCGCTGCCTCTTACATAGACTCTTGACCCATGTCGAGCAATGAGGCGTTCTCGACAACGCTGCAAGCAGCACTTCTAGGGGCCAAGCGATCAGCGTGCTCCTAAAAGGCACACATCGAATGGGCTTTCGCTCCGAATGGGGACGCACCCAACAACACTGGAAGCAGCAATACAAAGAGCCATGCAATCGGGCTGCAACAAACGGCCACGCCACACCCTGAATGGGCACCGGACTAGTTCATTTCAATTAGTGGTGTCCTAAAATGCATATCACTGTATTTCTTATGGTTTTTACCATGATCGTTACAAAATTAACAGGGATACTCCACTCAAAACCTGATTGTACTTTTCTTTCTATTGCCAATACAACAGTGCAAGAGGGTGGCTGTGGCTGAGAGGGTAGAGCAGGTCGTCCACCAATCGGATGGTTGGTGGTTCAATCCCCGGTCGATGTGTCCTTGAGCAAGTCACTTAACTCCAAATTGCTCCCATTCATGTGCCGAAGACATAGCTATTTTGTGCAAATGAGATGAATGAGTATTTAGATTAGATCCTGATGGGCAAAGTTGGCACCTTACATGGCAGCCTCTGCCATCAGTGTATGAATGTGTGTGAATGGGTGAATGCTGACACGTAGTGTAAAGCACTTTGAGTGGTCAGAAGACTAGAAAAGTCCATTTACCATTAACATATCTTAAGAAAGAAAAAAATATTCTTACAAAAAACAGATTTATTTATTTGCTCCAAATAAGATAAAAAAATGAGGTTTGGGCCTACATGTGTTTGGGGAGGAGCAGCCTGCCCCATAATGTAAATGTAAAGTGACTCATTCATTCATTTTGAGTTGTGAGTGAACTGTAGCCGAACGCTGAGCAACATGCAGCAACAGAAAGCTGTTCATCTTACATCATTACATCTTAATCCACATAAAGAAAGACTTCGAAAATATACAGTGTACAGAACGATGAAACGGCCCACCCCTGATGTCAATGGTAGATTCTCATTTTTAACGACGTGTGGGTCAAAAATGAATGAACTGTTCTGTAGTTGCACTACATGTTGCAAAAGCCATTGCTTTTAATCATTCAGTCAGTCCTGTGTAATATCTGAGGGGCAATATTTGACCTTGACGATGACATTCAACAACTGAATACAATCACATGCCCGAGTCACCATTTTCATTGTTTTCTCTGTCTGTGTTTCCCCAACTTGTTTGTGCTGATATTTTGTTTATGTGCAGCTTGTGAAACGGCCAGAGGCAGTGTGGGGGGACCTGCATGAAGGTGGCGGACTGCTTCACTGCCTCTTACACAGAATCTTGCCCCGAGTCTCGATCAGGAACGGCAGTCACTCTAACGACCGAAACACCACCTCGGCGCTGACGTGGCGGACTGGCTCCCCGAGGCAAACAAAAGCATGTGATTGGACTGTTGCTTTCTGTGGAGGATCGTCTCAAATTGGCCTAGAGAGAAGAACACCACTGACAGTCACAGCGCTGTAGGTTGTCACAATCTCAAACGCCACAGTTGTTGTATTTGCAGCTATGATAAAACTGCATTAATTAACTGTATAGACGACACCCAAACCTTTGTCTCACCTTGAATTCTTCATCATCAGATATTGGGAAAATTCCAGCAGCTTACCATACATTAAGCTTGAGTTCGCAACCCAACGGTGGGCTTGCCACACATTAGCTTTGCGGTCATGCGAAGGGCAGATGCTACTGAAGGGGAGATAATTGGTGGCGAGCTGTCTGAAATGTATAATTAGACAAGACAAGACACTCCCCCTCTTTTCTCTCTTCCCCGCCACTATGCCTTTTCACTGGGTGATCTGAGCGCCTTAGCATGAGCTTTGATCTGGGCTAAGGTTTTCTGAGCCCTTTCAGATACGATCAATTTGCTTCAACACACATCACTCTTTGGCTTTTCTCATCCGGCACAGCGCGGCTGTTTGCAACATGTTCGATTGCATGCAAAACTACAGGAGGTGTTGTTCCCCTTCCTTTTTTCTTCCAGCTTTCCCTGCTCATGACTCTTCCAAAGGGACTGTGTCTTTGTAGTCTCTGAACTACATTATGAATGATTATCCCTTTACATCATTATTATTTCTGAGCACACCATGGCACATCAACTCAGACGCAGACAGAACGCTTGGACTCCTCAGTTTTTGCATTATGGGTTCATTATATTCACAGTTTCATGCCTCGAAATGTGCAGCAAACAGAACTTCATCCATTACGCTGGAAAGCTGTGATGTTAAACAGTTCATTTACCGAAGGTTTTATTGGGGACTGAAAAATGGCGTGTGTTGGTGATTGCTTTTCAGTTTCAAATATGTAAATGGGTTTCAAATATGCAAATGGGTTTCCGTTTACGATTTCTGGCTGGAAGAGGCTCACAAGGGTTTGATCTGCAGTTTAATGTCATCAGTTGTGCCCCTTGTACCATGGCACATTGCCATCTCAGCCTCTCCCCAGTCCAATAACCAGCAGCTTGAGTGTAATGAAGAAGAGTTAGGAGAACTAGAGGTCATTTGGCCCATTACTGGTGGTCTCAACAAGACAGAAGGGACCGGGATGACGAGGGTAAGAAAGACGGGTAAATATTAAGATAATTACGGCAGCAGAAGGTTAAAGAAATAGTTTGACACTTTGCTGTCTGGCCAAGAGTTAGATGAGAAGACTGATCTGACCATTGAATGGTGGTACCAATGGTACCAATCTTCTCATCTAACCATCAGTAAGAAAGTGACTATGTGTATTTCCCACAATGAAAAAGACAGGGGCATATCTACAGGAAATTAAACTAAATTAAACTAGTCACAACACAAGTGTTTCCGATAATCCGGGCATTTTAAAAGAAAAGACAACGGTCAACATGTGTACAGTGCGTAATTTGATCCCAGTGGTAAAACCTGGTATACTAGTCCGGTCCGGCGTAGTGGCTTAATAGCAATTTGAAAATTCTTGGACCTGCCTAACTGAGAGCAGACACTTTCTCCTTCAGTTTGTAGCATCCGTCATCCGACTACGTATTGATAACACAGTGCTGATACGCGAAAATGAACTAAGTGGGTTTTATGTCTTTAAAACATGCAAAACAATAGAGGAGCAAGTAACATGGTTGGTGTATGCGCGGACACATGTCAATGGTAGATTCTCATTTTTAACCGACGTGTGGGTCAAAAATGAATGAACTGTTCTGTAGTTGCACTACATGTTGCAAAAGCCATTGGTTTTATGTCTGAGCACGTAACATGGTTGGTGTATGCGCGGACACCGTGTAACACCGTTAACACCTACTGCTGCAGCAAGCCTACTAAATTGGTGGCACCCCCCTGAAATATGATTGCCCCCCAACAACACTGGCCTAGAGTACAAGGCACTGCACAAGAGGCTGAAAATCATGCCTAATGTTTTCTTAGCCAATTTTCAACACCGGTTCTTAGTCCCCACTGTGCTATCTCATTTTTAAAAAAATCAAGGATTCGCGCCTGCTCCAAAACTGGACTTATTTCTCCTTTCTCATTCTCCGTCAGCCTCAACACTTCTGCCACCACACTAAACTTTTAAAGCTGCTCTAAACTACATGGCTGTGTTGGGTGTACAGTAAACCAACTGTATACACCCACACCTAATGCTTGTGCCAAGCTCTGAACAGGGAGCTATTTCCCTCCCTCTTCTCCTTTGCTCTCCTCTCTCCATCTGTTCCTGGGCTGAGGCAGGGTAAGGAGCCAGGGAGGGCTACGAGCTGGAACAAGTCTATCTGCAGAAGCAGGCCTGGCCTCAGCAGCCACAGAGGGGCTCAGACTCAATGCTAGAGCCCTCTCCTCCTCCATCCAGATGCAGATGACTTCGCTTTCCCTCCGCTTCTCTGCCGCACAATAATACCCTTTTGTAGCACAAGGGCAGAATCCCAGCTTTGTCCAGTCAACCTTAATTTATGGCACACATATTCTGGACGCACATATTGTTGCACGAGCTACAAAGGCGTAAGCTTTCAAAGAGGCCGAGAGGAAGTGCTGGCAAGAGGATTCTAGCACTTTCTTTGTTTGAGAAATGGTATAAATCATTCACCAGAACATGGCATTCACAACTCCACCGCTGCATTGATTTTCACAACTTCAAAGAGGTGTAGGGAGTCAGAGGTGATATATTTTTTTCCTCATCGTCTTATTACATTTCTACAGCCTTCTATTTCACTGTCGATTGACTGAAAGTTTCAAAAAAAAAAAAAAAAAAAAGGGTAAACATCACTTTTAAGTCTAATATTTTCTTGCTCAAAATTGCATTTTTTTTTCTCTGTATTTCAACCTTTCTCGGCTAGTATGCAAGAATCCATCCACTTTAATTGAAAAGACATTTGCCCGTGGCACTTATGCAGCAGGGTCTTTGCCCTATCTCACCATTTTTCCAACAGGGCCCGGCTCAGAGATGTGCTGTGAAAAAGTGAAACTGTATTCTTCTGTGTATAGACAGTTGTTGTTCTCCTTGACCTGCCATCCATGGTCTAATCTAAAGTGACTGACTGCCCCCTGATGCAGAGAGCACCGAGCGAGACCTTCGAGATTTCTGCTTTTACCGCGAACACAGGGAGAGAAACAAAAGGCTCCGAGGGAGAAAGCAAAACCCACTGATGAACTGATTGACATCACCTGCGATACGCGAGTCCAAACTGCGTTGGTACACGACGTTCGAGAGGAAACCTCATTGAACTGGAATCACCCAACGCCTCAGCTTTCTATTTCCAGTAGTAACTTCAAGGGTTGTGGTGAAGATGCATGTCAGGGCTGAGGGGTAGGTGCACAGCTCTGGAAAACAAGAAGGGTTAAAAATGGAGGCCAAGGTCTGGAAGGAAAAATCAATGATTTACCTGTAGGCTGCGTGTTCCACATTTTAAAACATTTCTTTTTTTAAAAATCTTCCGAGTGAAGCATCTTAAGCGAACCCCTTTTTTAAAGATTTTTCTAAGAAAGCAGAATGTCATATGTGTTGTCATTTTAAAGGGCAAAGATGACCAGGGAGGACTAAGTAGAGGAATTTGCTCTGACAGCAGGTGCATGGAGACGGTATTCAACATTAAACACAACCAAAAGAGCTGCGCATTAAGTACGTCGTGGATCGAGTATCCCGACGCAGCTCGTCGGCACTCACCAAGTTTCATTTTCAATCACATTTTGGCCTTTTGCAGGGAACTTAAAATCAATGTTAGCCTTCAAACCAAAGTGCATACATTAAATGATTCATGTTAGATCAAGTAGCTCTGTCGGAGAGCTGCGAAAATATGCTTTTAGCTCAGCGAAAACATATTGGATTACTGCGCCAACGGGGACCCTCATTCCGATGCACATCTGAGGAACATTACATTTATTTGGCAGACGGCTTCATCGAGACAACCTTCTGTCAGAGACTAACACATGCTATATTCTATATAATCATATTTGACCAAATAGCAATGTAAATCAGCAAACACACTGCATTCGCAGTAACTTGTCATGCCATTATAATCTTTACAGCTCATTGCAGGACCTCTATTAAAAAGTCTTAATTAACAAAGATGTGACTGAAGCCCGTACCTAATTGTGCCAAATCATTCAGCTGATAAGAGAGCTGGACGAAAAAAAAAAAAAAGCTCCAGATTGGAATTTGAAGAGACAAATAGCATGTGAATGATGCCATGCATTATTATGTCATCTCCATAGTCATCTAATGGCTATCTGGCATTAATAAAGGGAGGGAATTATATTGGAGCAGATGGTGAGAGTACATCGCTGGCTCGAGGAGCTATTTATTAAATGCATTATTAATTATTTTCAACATGATGAGCTCGGCTGGCTTCCTTCTGGATCAACTCTCTGAGAAAGAGTTTCCTAACCCCCGGTGTCATTATATCGGTCCTACGCGCGCACACTATCGCCAACCTGCCATTGAGTTACCGAGACATACGCAAGGTCATGTGCTGCGCTCGTGGATTTCTATTAGTCTCGTATCTTAATGGATTCGCCACAAGGTAATAGTTCCACATACATGTATCAAAAAGCTGTCATTATACAGCGTCTGGCTGCCTGAACTCTGCATCATGTAACCAGGCAAAGCCAGCGTGCTTTAGATGCACACACACTCTAACGCCCAAGGTGTAAGCTGGAGGTAACAGTTTCCTCACCTGCCACCTGCTACACACACACACACACACACACACACACACACACACACACACACACACACACACAGAAGCACCTATCCACATACACACAGGTGGCCGAGGACAGGGGTGTCACGACTCCGCATCGCTCGCAAAACCCAAGTTCACGCTCTGCTGCTCCCACTAGCCAACTATCATCTCCAAACACCTTGCATAGTATCTCTGCTCCCTGTGAGTGATTTATAGACCACACAGCTTTTTCGCCAGAGGAATTGTTTTGTTTTTGTTTAGACAGTTGGATAGGAAATGCATGCTGTTTGATTCACAAGCACGGAAATATAGGCACAGGGAGGCAGCTGACTTGATTTTTTTTTTTTTCCTTTTTAAATCTCTCAAGACAGCACCAATACATTTTAATGTCAAGTCGTGTCAAGTCACCAAATCATTTCACCGCTGATCCTAAAGGCGTATTAAAAATAAATATGTCAGGAAATGTAGCCCGATAAAGTCAAAATAGTACTAATGTCTGAAATCAATATTTTAATCTCACCTATGCTTTCTCTGAAATGGTGAAGTTGCCTTTAATGGAGCTGTGCCTACAACTGTATTGTCACTAATTGTGTTGGCTTAAGGTGCACCTGCACAACGTTCTTAGTTAAAAATAAGCCTGAAATGCCAGTGTTGTAACAAAAATAAAGGGGCGGCAATATTGACAAAATGCTCAGCTCTTTTTTTCTTAGCGAAGCAATTTTTAAATGCAAATATTCGGTTTAAAAAATCGCCTCTAAACATAAATCAGCAGCTTCAAAGTTTGAACTATAGCATCAGTGCTGACAGACTATTTTTCCTGCAATTATGGTTAGAAAACAACTATTATGAAGCAAAGGCGAGAATGACAAATGATCAAGGATGGGAATGAATACTGTACATAGTCTGCGCCTCCTCTCTCTCGTTCTCTCACCCAGTCATGGCCTGAACTGCAGTTGAACCGAGTCTCTTGGGATCTTTAGTCAGCCGGATCGTTATCTGGCCGACCCACCAGGAAAGAGGTAAGGAGCGAAGGGTTAGAGGAGAGAAGGCTGGAGGTATAAAGAGAGAGATGGGCGAGGTGGGAGAGGTGCATTACATCCATGGCGAGAGCTCAGAACAACAAGGTTACTTCAGAGCACGATACACCCTGCTCTCAGTAGTGCACCCCGCCAGTCGTACTGCATGCAGAATCACTTATCCAGACACGGAGAAACCTGTGACCCCCTGATGTATCCAGACTGCAGCGTAATAAAATTCTCTCAACTCGCTCAGCGCCTCACCTTGTTCCTCCCTGCTCTGCACTTCTTCCCACTCATAAATAAATAGCTGATCGTCTGGGATCACCCATACCCAAACAGTCTCCATGAATATTCCTGCTGTTCTACTCCGCCGTGTGATCGCACTCAGCTTCCACAAGCAGCACATTCACAGTGAAATATAAACCCGTCCAGAAAGGACGCTATCAAATTGATAGATCTTCTACAAAGGCAACATATCATCAATCCAATTTGTTTTTAATTCGCATTTCCATGGGAATACCAAAGAGTGGCTGATCAGAGGAACAGCGCATCCCACCCACTCTATCTACAAGCTGTTGAATGGCTCCTCGGAGCATCACAGCTAATGGTGCATGATGATTTTTCGGAGATGCTTTCACAATCACCTCTGAGGACACATTGTGTTTCCTCGTAACTGCTGATCTTTAAGCTATTGAGTAGGAGCTTTCCACATAAAGACCTCTTACTGGACCTCTCAGTTTTAGCTGGAGAGTCACTACAAATGAGCGGATGAACATTTTTCATCTCTGTGGGTGTAACGATATAACAGTCTGGATCAATACATAGATTCAATTTTCAGTGATCCAATATCATTGATGCAAAGTGAAAACATCGATACATATTATACGCCTTTATTTTGAAATTCCCATGGCAGGTCTGTGTCACCAGTTTAAGTCCAAGCCAACCTCCAGTTCCTACAGAGCCGGTAATAAAACTGTCAATCAAATTTAGTTGCATTATGTGGGTAAATATAACTGATTATGTTAAATGGGCTCATGGTATCAATCAAAATCGGATCGTGGCGGACTTCATTTATGCTGATATACTGAATATTTCATATCACAAAATATGGTATCATTGTCCATAAAAATCAACATATCGTATTGTGATGAAACTTGTGATTTACACCCCAACTATCTCTACATTATCTCTTTAGACAGTTTAAATATAATTGCTGTTTGCACATTTTTTAAACTTTGTCTTGTCCCAGAGGTTAACTGCTGGATCAGGTGGTGAGCTGGCTAAAGAACAGAGCCAATGGGGCAAAAAACGTGAGTGTTCAGATAATCAAACAGGTTTTAAACAACCCCCCAGGTAAGACAAACGTATTTGGAAGAAGAAAACAAAGACGAACGATAAATATATTACCCACACTGCCCGTTGTGAGCATTCGTCACAGTTTACAGATCAGCTGGTCGAGCTTTGACCGACCATACTTGCCACAGTTGTTAGCACTCACAGTTTCCCTTCTTACTGTGAGAGTTAATTAGCTACATTATGTAGGTGTATTCACTTTCAGTGCTACCTCCAAGTAAAGTGGTAACTGGTCAGGCTGCTATATGAAATGTAAATTCACTGTATTTCATAAGCATCCCGCAAAATCAATGGGATGTAATCCACGTAATCGTGAACCAGGAAGTATAAAGAGAAACACAAATGAGGTCCGGCTGGATCAAGACACCAGACTTTCACCCAGGAGACCGGTGTGCACATCACATGTGAGTCATGTAACTCCTGCACTTAAATAGCACCACTTCAGCGTTTTAACCCAAACACTTGACTTATTTGTCATGTAACTTCCACACTTAAGTAATGCCACTTCCACAATCTTTACCTAAACCTAACAAAGTTGTTTCCTGTGAAGACATAAATAACGATACTTCTGGATTTTAACCCAAAGACTTACTTATTTGTCACACATATTAACTTTCTTATGTAATGCCACTTCCATGTTCTTTACCTAAACCTAAACAAGCTGTTTCCTGTGAAGACGGAAATAATGACACTTCCATATTTTAACCCAAACACACACTTAATTGTCGTGTAACTTCCATACTTAAGTAATGCCACTTCCATAATCTTTACCTAAACCTAACCAAGTTGTTTCCTGTGAAAACATTACGTTTATTTTGAAAAAAACTGTCTGCATGTAACAAGCAGAAATTGACACAAATGGAAAATGAAATGCATCGTTTTCACCTTCTCGCTCACATCTAAACCTGAACCTGCATTTCTAACATTTCTATGCATATTCATTTGCTGTGTAATGATCTAGTACTGCTGGGAATTCACACTGAAATCACAATAACTTCGAGACAAATTGGCCTCACACTAGTTATCCTGTTACTTTATTCATGCAGGCCATGCTCACTTTGATCAGTCGCAGAAAAATATTCTTGACTGAGGATGTTCTGCAGCAACTTGTCATCATTTTTGCACATAAAATTTAGCATCTGTTTATAGATTTTTCCTCTTTGTTGTTTTCTTTATGGGTGCACTCATGCTTATCCAAACCTGCTCCCTCTCATTAGCCAAGAGTTTCATGCGAGAAGCCTTGCAGGGACTTGCAGTCATTTGCTTTGTGTGTAAAATTCTACATCTGTTCATGGATTTGTCATGTAATTCTCCAGTGTGAGCCACAAGGGCCTTTTGTGTCTTTGACTTGACTCTTCTTGGTGTCGCAGATCTATTCAGTCATTTTTCAAGTTTCCCAATGTGAGAATGTGTGAGATAACGTTAATGTTTCCTGATCCTGCACCTCTCTCCTGTGCCATTTGAGGGGACAGATCTGGGGAAGGGACCAGCCAGGAGGGTGTCATGGTGAATTTTCCAGCACTGGGCTTGGGGCCAAGCTCTACCTCCCATGTGACAGTTCTGGGCTTCAGTCTGGAAGGGCCTGCTGTTGCCATTCTCGCCGTATTACCTGGACAGTCACGATGTCACTGCAGCATGAAGATGTGAAAGCCGGGCTTTTGGAGGGAAATGTGCACTTCAGCAGACGTCTGGAGACGGAAACCAGGCAACAGTGGTCACTGAAACCTTTCTTGTTTGATCAATAAAAATTACTAACATGAATATGCATTTCTGCAATAGACTGTATACAAGAAGTGGACATAGTCAGCATGACGTCACACAGTGGTTTGTGGATCATTTTGATGTCTTGAGTTCACCATTTTGGCTGTCGCCATCTTGGTTTTTGGTTGTCTCCATCTTGGCATTTTACAACCAGAAGTGACGTGAGAGGGTGGAGCGAGGTACAACCGAATGCTGAATAAGACATTGTTAGAATGCAAAAATGACAATATAAACTTTTATGAACTGAAAACACACTGTGAAAGAGTTAAAACTGTAAGACGAAAATATGGACAATGACGTGGTAGCAACTGTCAATCACAAGGTAGCCACGCCCTAAAGCATACCCTGCTTTATGGTCTATTCGACTCTACATGGGATAATAACTTTATGCTATAATGCTGTATTGAAGAAGACTTGAAACTAACCACTGAAACCGGTTATTAGAAAGAACGCAAGTTCAAGGCACTTCAGCATTGGCGTCACTTTTCCCCCCACTGATTTCTGCCCATATGCTTCTATTTTGCCTTTCCCTTTCGGCTACCTGGTTGTGTTTTGATCTTTTAGATCTGAACAAACATATTGCAGAGGTACACTAGCATACACAAAGTTTATCAAATACTAGGACTGGGAAACTCAAATCAATTCACATATGTAAGGCAAATTTGTTGTGTGATTTTGGATACAATGCCAGAATAGATATATTTGCTTTATTTGAGTCTAAGCTTAAGTAAAAGGAAGTTACCGCTTTTATTGTAGCCTGAGTAACATGATGTCATATCCGTTCCACATCTTACAACAGCCAGCTGCAGCGAGCCGAAACGACAAAGCAGAAAACGGCGGAAGGTCCACAGAGATACAATCTGCACCCTCACCTATTAAATCTAAAGTGGTAAACACTACACATGAGGAAACACTGAGTTTTACACATTGCAGGAAAAACAGAGATAGACATCACGACTAACGCTAAATGCTAACTCTGTCATGGACAGAAAATGTTATTGTAACATGCAGTCAAGCCAGCCGTCACTCATCTCTGTGGTCAAATCGGCTGATGAGCACCCATATACTGACATTTATGTTACATGCATTCAAACAGCCCCAATGGAGCTGACGGGGGAGCTAGTGTACACGTGTTACTATGTCCGGTTTTCAAAATAATTAAGTATTAAGAAAGGGACCTGAATCTACAAAAAACATATATAGAAATAAGATTGATTGGATTATATTCACCAGAATTATAAAACATTACATGTCCCTTATAACTTAAAAAGAAAATGCCACTAATTTTGAGGGAAATGTCTTTTCTTTGATTTTGGGTTGCTTGAAAAATGTAATAAATAATGCCTGAAAATGACTGATGTATTTGATTTCTCTGACTACATATGCCACATGCTGAAAATCAAATATTTTTACTGTATTAACAAAGTAAAAGTCCATAGAAGTGTACGATTTAACTTTTCCCCCATGGTCTAGTGTTAAAAAAGCTAATAAAATCAGCAATATTGAATCACAATACCTAAAAATCACTATACATATTGAATCGGCACCCAGGTATCATGATAGTATTGAATCAAACACCGTCTCTTGGACATCTCATGGCTGACCGGCTTGCATAACGACATACCGGCTGTGTATAGTTTCCTCTTATTCTCTAGTCCACAAGGCAGCAACAATCTGTAGACCTGCCTGCTGGAGGGGCTGACTTAGCTCTCCTGGGGTCTAAGACTGGAGAGAAGAAAACAAATGGACCGGAGGACAGAAAAAAGGAGACAAGGGACAAATCAGACCAAAGTCGAAGCGTGAAGGGACGAACCCAGAAAGGTGAGGGGACAAAAGGCAACTGAAATAAAGGTGATATGTTCAGATGACTGAGGAAGACTGAACAGGACGGGAGAAAGAAAGTTGTGAAAAGGTGCACGGAGAGTTAAGAACTAGAGGAAGATGGACAAAGCATGTCCAATATACGTTAAGGAGGAGGTGAGAAAGTGAGAAGAGGAGGAGAGAGGGATCAATTAGGTTAACTAGAGAAGACGCTGGAAGAATTTAAAAGTAGCCGCCATCCTGCTTGCTTTCTCTCTGCCTCCCCTTGCTCTCTTACAGTATCTCTGCTCCCTCATTCCTCTCTCCTTCTCCACTGCCATTGTTTCCCCCTCCCTCTCCCTCTCTCCCTCTCTCTTCTCCCCCCCCCACCCCCATCTCTGGCAGAGTGCTCGGGGAACACAGTCCTCCTCTGTCAGGCCCCCACACCCCGTCTTCTGCTTCACAGGTAATTAAATGGATTTCCTGTCTTGTAGTCGGCGAGAGAACATGACCCTGCACTCTGCCAGAGCGTGTCCAAAGGCACTCCAGGGCCGGCTCCCTGCACCATCTGCATCTCAGTGTCCGAGCAGCGCAGTGGCCCTAAACAAACACACTCCACCCAGGGGACTGTCAGGCCACGGGCTCCCCAGCTAAACACACTCCACAGATACAGCGAGCGGTAATGAACTATGGGGAGATGGAGCTGTAAATACCAAAGACCTAAACTAGAATAACACGCCGTACTGCATCGACTTTAACAACGTCTGAGCTGCAGTTATTATCCGGGTCGGGCCAGTTAGTGCTGTACAGAATTACAGCCAGCTAGATTTAAGAGGAAGCACACTTTCAGAGTTTCTGAAGTAGAGCTGCAATGATTAATCTATTAATCAGTTAGATCTCAACTAATAAATTAGTAGAAAAAATACTATAATAACTGTTTTGATGTTTGATAAATCAGTCTGAGTATTTTTTAAAGAAAAAAAAGTCAAAATTGTGAATATTATCTGGTTTCTTTACTCCTCTGTGACAGTAAACTGAACATGAATCTTTTCAGCTCATTGCTTTTAGCTTTACTCAACTGTTTAGCTTCGCTCTCATCACCCATCACAACCTGCCCGGCACCAAACAACAGACAGACAAAGTTAGCCACTAGCTGGTGAACACAGTGAAGCGTTAAAGGGTTAAGGGTTTGATAATTTTGTCATGAGTTGGTGGAGACCAAAATCAGAGCTAAAAGTAGAGTGACTATACAACTTAAGTTCCTGATGGGGCTGGAAACACAACTTTAAATACAATATTTATGTTGTTATAGTACATGTCCATTGGATGTGTAGATGAACAATGAAATGAAATGTGGTTTTAAGAAATGAAAACTAAAAATTCTCTGATTCATGCTTCTTAAATGTGAATATTTTCTGGTTTCTTTGTTTTATCTTTGAGTTGTGGACAAATCTAGACGTCATCCTGGGCTTAGGGGAAACACTGGCAGACATTTACCATTTCGCTGATATTTTACAGACCAAACAACTGATCAATTCATCAATAAAATAACTGACAGATTAAATTGACACTGAAAATAATCGTTAGTTGCAGCACTACTCTGAAATTTGAATTTAAATGTGTAAAAACAAAATAGAAATTTATTGGTGGAGCATGGCAACCTTAATTCTACATCACTTACATGCATACAGGCCTATACATACATATATGTAAGCTTATGTCATTATTAACAGAGCATGAATAAGTACAATATAAGAGGCAGATGTTTCCCTCATGAGTTGTTGGTGGAGACCAAAGACTTGAAATTAGAGGGAATATTGGACTTAGCTCCAACTAAACGTTAATGTTGCTGGATGCGTAAATCAAAAGCTATTTGCTAAATTCACCCTATCAATTAAAAGCAGGAATGTAAGAAAATATTATTCACAATATTATGTTTGGTGATACTGTATCAATTCTTAAAAACACTATTGATTTTTTAATAGTTTAATGCAAAGATTAACTCAGTCAGTACTTTATTTCATTTGAAAAGATATGCATCCTCTCAGTGCATGTGCCCTCTCAGAGTAGCGCTATGATGTTGGATTTTACAGGGACTGTGATAAATGCAAATGCAGATCTCACTGTTGCAAAAGAAAGTAAATTTTTTTAACTCAAATTTTATACATGCAGTGGTACAATCCATATAATATGATTTTCCAAAAGTTGTATATAAAAATCGTAATGTATTGGCTTGCATTGAATCTTAACCCCTGCATCATGATGCATATCGCATCACCAGATACACAGCCCTAATTAAATTCACACCAATAATATATTAGTATGAATTTGTGCAGACTTTTTCAAATGACAGCCCTGGTATATAAGTAATGAGCCACACTGGGACCCAAAGCTTCAAATTGTGACAGATGTATCATGACACATGATGTATGGACACTAATTCTGTGATGCCAAGACTTGTGTGTGTGCCTGTTTTCCCTTCATGTTAATCTCTCAGAAGAAACCAGATGATGCGAGAGATAAATGTGGTCTGCAGTCAACAGTACGAAAGCAAGCTGCTCCCGAGGGCAGCGGCCTACCGTCCTACTCCCCACTGTTAGGAATTTAGTCCATCAGCAGGACCTGAGTGCACTTCAAATAGAGGCCCTAAAGATTATCGGCGTGCATGGGAGCAGATCTCTCTCTCAACTGATCCACTTCAAGCATCTTGACACAAGACTTCATAGCTCTGTCACGAAAAAGAATTACACCTGACAGTTCGCTTACAGGCATGGGAGGCCGTGTGTGTGCAGCAGTCAGTCAGAAACAATGCTGTCAATGCAAAGACCTCAAAACGTCTACTTGTAAGATTACTGGCAATCTAAGTGGGATTACAAAGTGAGTGCTGATGAACATGATATCTCTATGTTCTGTTCAAGCTGTAAATCACCATTTCACAATATTCTCAAAACCCTCAAATTTGTTTAGGGAGTACACTGCATTTAGATGTTATCTTTTGCATCCAATGACTTTTAGTTGAGTGCTTAACTACTTATGCACTGTAATCTTGATCCGCGGTTTTCTACCTGGGCATCGGCTTTTCGTTGCAGTGGGACGATTCGTTCTGCTTTAAAAATACCACCGTTATATGGGACGCACTAATGTTGTCTATTAACTGTTAATAATTTGTTAACGAGGGTTGTTAGCATCCCTACGATGAAGAGTACAATATGAATTGTTGAGTATAAAATGTACAACATAGCAGGAAATACAAAATTATAAGTAACTAAAATAAATATACAGTTTTTGAGTAAATGTAGGGCAAAATCTTCTATCCCAATATACAGTATGTCATTTCATATCTCAATAACAATATAGTATTTAATGATACTATATCAATCTTATGGTAATTCAATAAATAGTCTATATAGAATATCACATGGTAAAGCCTATTTTTGTATACTTCTTATGTTATTAAAAATTTAAGAGAAAAATGATCAGATTTTCGGAGCATTTTGACTTGGTATTAGGGGTGTTAATAATTAACCGTTATTTTAACCAGTCAACGCTATAGGTTAAAGGGTTAAAAGAAATATTAATAATTAATTAAAAAGCTGAGATAAACACAGAGGAGCGGCTCGTCACTTTAAGGAGAAAAGCTGGTCCACCTTAAGAGTCCACCTGAAGAGAGAGCCGGTGCAGATACAGGAAGTTGGCTCTGGACTTTCAGCTGAGGAGTTGTAGCTTGTAGCCTCGTAGCATTTATTCACGGACAAATAAACTGTTCACACACTGTCTGCTGCAGCTCCGTTCACAGCTATAACGGCACCAACAAATCCTCACTAACAACTGCCACCAAACACACAGTGTCGGAAACTCGCTGAAGTTATGCTACAGCGGACCCGTAGCCGCCGGCGACGCCAGAAGCTAGCAGCTAGCAGCTGCTAACGTCGCACAAACACACACCATGATTGTTGGTCAATCGCTATCATTACCAAGGCAGATACACAGCTAAACTAAACTCAAAGAGCGGTGGAGACTTTTCCTGCATGTCCGACACGGTACAGGCAGCACCGTGGATGCTAACGCTCCCGGACATCGAACTGCGAAGCACAAATCGGTTAATAATCGGTTAAAGACGGTCAGCTGTCAGAAAGACAATAAATTATCATATTGAATTATCGCCCAGTCTTAAGTAAATGTACTTAGTTACATTCCAACAGTCAGCAGTGCAACTCCTCAATGTCAAATAGTTATTTTGTAACGCTAAGACATAAATCTGTTTTCTTTTGTGGAGCAGGTTTTCCACAAGCAGAGAGAGGTATAGCTATCTCAACAGGTCACGGCTCAAAGCACTGCCTGCCTGCAGTAACCACCCCTGGAGACTGGAGGTGGACTTCGCTATTTCCCTGGCCTAACGACCCTGCCATTAGCAGGCAATTGAGATGAACCAATAGAAATCACAGCTCACGCTCAGAATTCATTAACTGCAAGAGCGTGACGAGTCACAAGAAGCACACTGAGGCAGAGCAGGGCAGCACTGCTCGACTTTTTTTTTTTCCTCACCATGACCGCTGAACATAAATCAGACAACGAGACACCGTCATCGAGACAGAGCACCCCCAGAGTCTCTCTACTAGTCAGGAAGGAGTATGCAAATGAGGACCTTGACCCAAATCAAATTCCAGAGCCCGTTCGTTAATTGCAAATTACAGACCCCAGCACCCCAATCAACAGCCTTTTAAGGGAATGATTTCAGACTCATTTTTGCAATCCTCAGAAAAATATGAAAGGGCAAGAAGAAGATGCAAATGTCTGGATGTGTGATGCACATAGCAGACGAGAATGGAGTGGGATCCTCAGCCAAAATGTTGGCGGTCAACCCAGTTTGCCGGTGGACAAAGCAAGTGCTATTACCAAGGACAGTGGAAGTGGTCACGCTGTAAATTAGACGATTATAAAGATGTAAAGATGTCTCTCCCGGCTGCCAAAGCTGTCGTCTCGTCCTCCTCCTCCTCAGTTGCAAATGAAAAGCGCTGCTTTGTGGAGCCAGTTGTCTTATTACCACATTAGAATGGGCCAGAATGTGGCAATCTTCCTTCAGCATTAATAGAACATGACAGGCCAGGAGACATCAGTTTGTTAAATGCAAATCTCGCCGGTGTTCCTCGATGTCTCCATCATTGTTTTGTCAAGTGCCCTGCAGGCCCAAAGACAGCGAATGAGTCCCAATTCAGATTTTGTTTTTCCAGTTTTTCACACCTCAGCTGTTTTCTAACAGACTGTGAATGAGGGAATACAATGTGCACAATTTACATATTCCCCATGAATGTGGAAAGGTGCATTTTGTTTCTTTGCATTTGGGATGTGCACCTCGTCACCTAACTGATTGTGACAGGTATTTTTGCTTTCATATATTCATATTTTCATTATATGTTAAATCAGCAAAACAGTCTGTCGGCGGCTCATAAAGCAGCCGGTAAGAGGACAAACTAATCACGTCACAAGGCCTATGGCAACTTAACTTCTGCGAACTGCATACAAACAAACACACACACACACACACACACACACACACACACACACACACACACACACACACACACACACACACACACTTCCACTTCCCAATGCTCCGACTAGTCTCTGAACAAACTCACACTCAGACACATACATTGCTGAAAATCAGGCTGTTGGGAGCTGTGAATGGAGCAATATTGTAACCTCAACCTATATGGCACTTTCCCACTGTGGGTTCAGCCAATGAATTATCCCCTCCAATAAATCCTGTTTGGAGGATAATCCTTTTCCCATCTTCTGGACAGACACTTTCTGTAATGAAATGGCCCCAGGTCCTTCCCTGTAACCCAGTCCCATCCCGGCCCTCTAACTCTGCCTGTCTCAGGGGAAAGGAGGGCTTACAGTGTGGCTTCAACCCCACTCAACCTCTGCTCAGCTTCAGTGGCTTTGTCACCTCCCACCTGCCCCCACACCTAACCCATCCTCACGTTACTTCTTCCTCTCCTTGCTCCAGGTGCAACTTCATTTCCTGTAGAGCTCCGCCACAGTACCTCTGCTGCGGATCTGTCTCGGCTCCCCGGCGTGCGCTCACTCATCCCCGCTTCCCTCCTTTCTCTGCTCTCCCTCCCTTATTCTCTCCATTCCTTTCCCTCCTCCTGTTCAACCAAAAAAAAAAAAAAAGCTGGAGCTGAGCTCAAGCAATCCCCCTCCTCGTCTGATGATCTGAGTCTGGGCAAACACCAGCGGAAAAGCTTCTACTGCTGTAATGAGATGTCTTGCTGCGTCATATGCGCTGTCTCCATTTTCTAAGAACCCAGTTTTGCTTGAGTCCTGGGTTCCTGGTCAGCGGGGGGGCTGTAGCTGCTGTTATGTAGCAGTGGGAAGGTAACCTAAGCCAGGGTGGAGCGGGAGGTGTAAATGACATTGGTGGAGAGCCGAAAGGAAGCTCTCTGGGGCCTGAGATGGATGCAGGATGCAGTGCAGAACTCTGGGAAGACTAAGCCAGGGTTTTACCCAGTAATTGGGTTGCTTGGAGCAGCTGGCAAGCTGCGCTAGAAAAGCTTTGTAAACAATGCCGCACATTGGAACAGAGCACTGCTGAAAATGTTCTTCGGCAAGGAAAAAACTTTTCACTCCTTTAAAGTCTAAAAATCAAAACAGTACTATCTATCTGCAGCAACATTCAAACACACGATCACACAGATTTTAAGGACTTCACTTAAATGACGTCACATTCATTTAGCATTCAAATGTACGAGCTAGTTATCAATCAAAAAATGGTATTATCTAAAAGTATCGACTAAAAGAGAGACTACTAATGACGTAAACACAACACAGATTATCACCACATAAACTTGATATGCTAGCAGATAGTTGGCTATTTACTAGGGTTGGGCTATATATTAACATTTTGCAAGTAGCCACCGTCAGTCCAAAAGCCTGTATATCACACGGTCTCCCCCCCGCCACCCGGAAGCAGACCATTAAGTTAGCAAATTAAAATTGAAAACATCGACCAAAAAAAACAAGTCAATCGCAAGAACAAGTACTCAGCCAATCGCCAGTAGCCAATATTTCCATCCAATCGCCCAACCCATATATTTACACTCAGGAAGTACAGAGTAACATTAACCTTCATTGTGTTCCTGGGCCTGGCAACCCGAAGAGATCTATTTTGATCTTTACCAACTCCTGAGGGAAATATCTGGCTCATTACCTGCTGACTAGTGACTTATGTCTGCTGTATGGTTGCTAAAATCAGCTGTCTAGAAACAACACTGATAAGAACAACGACAATGAACCAAAATAGTAAAGTTATGGGCCTTAAAAAAAAAAAAAAAAGACACTAAAACAGCTGATTCTGATTCAAATCACTTCACAAGCTAACATGACATGCACATGCAAAACCTTAAACCACCAGTGAAAAAAATTTACTTTTTAATACAATCTTTTAGACTGGATGCATCATATGCGCTCGCCACACTAAAAATACTCCAAGTATTATTTTCAGTCAAATTAAGCATCTCTTTCATCTCTTAATCCCTGTTAATTACATTTAGACTTCAGATTGATATATAGTCTGACAATAAACAAAAGAAGAAGTCGATGTCTTTAATTTTTACATCAGTGACGGGTGCATGTTGCCAGTGATCATTTGAGGATCAACAAAAAAAAAAAAAAAAAAACCACACTTTTTCATCAAGTCAGTCAGTTGAATTAAATATGTGAACACACTTGTGGCCGAGAACCTCTGATGAGGCATTTAGATCAGATTTTATAGAAGCACTGCTTTCACTCAACAGGAGCTGCTCAGCTGGATCCAGCAGCAGCCTAATACGCCTGCTCATCTTCCTGTAAGTGTTGTCTCCATCTCCCACACCCCCGTATCCTCCCTGGGCTCCGACAGTCCCCCCACCCGCCCCCCCACGCCTCACCCTTCCCGTATCTCGTCCACGGACACCTAGCTGATACGGAGGCTAGGAGGCTGGAAGTATCCCCTGCTATCGTCATCTCTGTCTGCCAGGCATGTGCCACACCGCCTGCCTGCCAAGCCTCAGAGCGAGCGAGCAAGCCTACCCTCTCTCTCTCTCTCTCTCTCTCTCTGACGGCGTTGTGTGTGCATTTAGAATAGGCGTGGGTCTGCATATAATTTCAGCTAATGTCTTGCAGAATGTTTTGGAGACTTGAAACTCCAGGAAGGACAGGAAATTCACATGACAAATCCCAAGACACTGAAGCCCCGAGTGCTGAGCAAAACAAGACACGCCGATGCAAGAGCGCACACACCAAACTAGTTAGGGCTTTTTCTGCAGTGCAGCTCAAACAAAAATCTCCCAGCGTCAAAGTTTTGCATTTCCCATTATTGCTCACAAAAACATTAAAAACTTATGCTGCATAATTTCAAAACTTTTGTGATCACAATGGCTCAGAGCTTCCTATAACTGCGCGGTACGTTTACATTCACATCCCAGACATCTGATGTCTTTGATCACATTACTAAGAACTACATTTCCCTGTTAATCACAGGCAGCCAAACTAGGTATCAACGGGCCGTTGTTTAGGCTTTGATATCCACGCACGAGCCACCCCCACCTTACGTGGCTGGGGAATGTTAATTTTTGAGATGCGCTAATGTTTTCAATTAACTGGCATCATTAGTGAAACGGTCGACCCACGCCGCACACAGACGTGATAAATGGGCAGGTGGAAGGGAGCACGAGGACGAGAGGACCCTCGTTGTCTGACAGGTGGATGTGTGTCAGAACATGTGAGCTATCATTATCCCGTGTTTACCAAAGCCTACAGTGTAATGTGTTTGACATCCACAGAGCACGGCTGTACATATTTGAGAAGATATGTCAAAGTCGGAAATAGGTTGGGAATGTTAATGCTTCTCCCATTAAAGCTTCCTTCTGCTAAGATCACTGACCTATATATAAAAGAATACGGATGAACAACTGGGCTGGGAATCAAGATATGTAATATGCTGGGTATTGAGATAAGATATATTGCGATTTATTACCTTTTTTCAACTGAAAATTATCATGTGTTTTATGTAAGGACGTACAGTTTTCACTCTGTTTATCTCACAGTTTTCATTCATATATCTTGAGGTCAGAGGTCAAGGGACCCCTTTGGAAATGGTCAGTTTTTCCTCGCTTAGCTTAGCTTAGCTTAGCTTAGCTTTGGAGCGTTATTTAGATAACATGGTTGGTACTAGAGGTCGACCAATATGGGGTTTTTAATGGCTGATGCCAATGGCGATTTATTGGAGCATCAGGATAGCCGATGGCCGACATATCATGCCGATTTTTGGGGGCCAATATGTTTGGGTGATTTTCTTTTTTCCCTCCATCTGATAAAATATAACAGCTTAATAATAAGATAAGATAAGATAAGTATTCCTTTATTAGTCCCACAGTGGGGAAATTTACAATAACAAATGATACATAAAATTTCACAATTTCAGTAAACATTTATTGAACAACACCTATGGTCTGTCTCCCCAGTCTACATTTTGTGTCTTATATATTTTAAAAAAAAATAATCCATCTATCCATCGTCAACCGCTTTTCCCGTTAGGGGTCGCAGGGGGGCTGGAGCCGATCCCAGCTAGCATTGGGCGAAGGCGGGGTTCACCCTGGACAGGTCGCCAGTCCATCACAGGGCACATAGAGACAGACAATATAGAGACAGACAACCATTCACGCTCACATCCACACCTACGGGCAATTTAGAGTCATCAATTAACCTAAACAGCATGTCTTTGGACTGTGGGAGGAAGCCGGAGTACCCGGAGAAAACCCACGCTTACACGGGGAGAACATGCAAACTCCACACAGAAGAGCCACAAGCTGGAATCGAACCTGCGACCCTCTTGCTGTGAGGCGAGAGTGCTAACCACTGCACCACCGTGTAGCCCTAAATAAAAATAATGTATAATCTAAATACTGAATACATGAAACTGGTAATTAAAAAAGACTAAATTTTGTCAAATCAATCAAAGTTTTGGTGCACTTAGCAGCATTTATGCACCTGCTTGATAATCGGCCGATGCCAATTATGGAAAAAATGGCAAATAATCGGCCTGATTAATCAGCCGACCGATTAATCAATCAACCTCTAGTTGGTACCAATGGATTTATGTTTTTTAATTTCATGTAATACCAGGATCTTCACTCTAGCTTTAACTCAGACCTGCTAGAACCTCTGAAAGACAGAACAGCAGCCGGGGTTGTTAAGAGGTTAATAGGTTGTATAATAATTAGCACTGTCAAAGTTCACACAATAATAACACATTTTAGGTTATAGAAGGCTCAGTTTTAAAGCTAGAGCTTCACTTTTTTTAAATTTAATTTATCAAATAATAAAATTAATGAGAAAAACTGGCACTGCCATTTTCTAAGGGGTCCCTTGACCTCTGACCTCTAGATATGTGGATGAAAATGGGTTCTCTGGGGACCCACCAGTCTCCCCTTTAAAGAAACGCCCACTTTATGATAATCACATGCAGTTTGGGGCAAGTCATAGTCAAGTCAGCACACTGACACACTGACACACTGACAGCTGTTGTTGCCTGTTGTTGCCTGTTGCCATGTTATGATTTGCACATACTGTTTTATGCTAAATGTGGTACCCATGAGGGTTTCTTTCATCTTGATAAAAGTATTAAATATTTGACAATCTCCCTTTAAGGTACATTTTGAACTGGTTTTGAATAATGTGATTAATCTCAATTAACTATGGGCAATCATGTGATTTAATATTTCCACCAATTGACAGCCCTAATAATAAAAGATCAATACTTATTGCCACTCAAACTATCACAATACTGTGCTTTATCAATTTTTTCCCCTACTGAGGATGTTTTAGCGTCTAGTTTTCTGGACGCATGCATGCAGGACCGTGTGAGTATGTTTCCTAAGGCTGCATCTTATCCTTGTACCTTGAAAAAAAAAAAAAATCTGCAAAATAACAAGGTTGTAATAGACCTCATTTTATTCCTTTCATCAAATCATCATGGATTTATTTGAGGAGAGAACGCACTCTCTCCTCTGTGATGCATCTACATGCCTATTTATCTGAGCTCCTCCATTATTCTGTCAATAACGCACATGTCTCTCCCCTCTCTGCGTTCATTTCATAAGTGTCATACATGCAGCAGTATTTCTCAGTGTCATCGCAGCCTCGGGCTACAGCTGAGCTTCAGCAGCCTTTATCAGGAGGTGGAGGATAAAGTGAGCGTTATGTGTGTTATTCAGAGCACATTGTTGGAAGGTACATGAGGCCCTTTGGAAGCTTGTACAATACATACCTGCATGCGTGTATATAAAGTGTATTGAGCAGGACGGTACCACATGACAGGTTGCCTCATTTGTGGACCTCATTAATACTCTAGTCATTTCCCATGGTGCTCCTGCTGGGGTCAGGGGTGAGCAGTAGCCAACGGGAGGAGAAAGGGATGCGGGGGGGGGGGGGGTCTATATGCACTGTTCCTTTAAGAGGGGCATTTAAAGAAGCTGCCAAGTCAATAAGCAGGGGATTTAGAGTAAGGAGTTGGGAGCCAGCATTTTAAAAGGTCAACAGAGTAGTCTTTAATGATTCCCCTATTAGCAATTTTTAGGGGAGAGGACGGCTCATTTGGTGCACGTCTAAGCTCATCTATGTAAAATAATTTGACACCAGAGTCAGTCAGCAGCTCTGTGACATTGAAATATGAGTTTTCAGGAGCAACAAAGACGTATAAAACATTGAGATTTAACATGATTCACTGTCACTCTATAACTACGGCTCCCAATCGATTAAAATATTTAATGCAATTAATCGCATGATTGTTCACGATTAATCGCAAATGAATCGCTAATTTTTATCTGTCTTAAAGACAGCTTCGTGTATTAAGTATTTAATGCTCTTATCAACATCAGAGTGGGTAAATATGTTGCTTTATGCAAATGTATGTATATATTTATTATTGGAAATCAATTAACAACACAAAAAATGACAAATATTATACAGAAACCCTCACAGGTGCTGCATTTAGCGTGAAAAAAAATGCTCAAATCATAACATGGCAAACTGCAGCCCAACAGGCAACAACAGCTGTCAGCGTGTCAGTGAGCTGACTTGACTATGACTTGCCCCAAACTGCATGTGATTATCATAAAGTGGGCATGTCTGTAGAGAGGAGACTCGTGGGTATCTATAGAACCCATTTTCATTCACATATCTTGAGGTCAGAGGTCAAGGGACCCTTGAATATGACCATGAACATTTTTCCACACCAAAATTTAGCACAAGTTTGTATCATCACAGCAGCTTTAAAACGGAGCCTGCTACAACCTCCAACACATTTACTGCATTAATATGTTAAAGAAATTAGTCGTGTTAAAAAGTATTTCATTAACACGTTATTACTGCGTGTATATATATATACACACACACACACACACACACACACACACACACACACACAATTTATTTGTGGCATATTTTTCACGCTAAATGATTATTTAAAATTATAATTAAGCAAAAAAAATATATACATGCACATCAGCACATGATATATACAGTACGTAGTGGAACACTGTATGTTTATTGGAAGATAAGTTACTGTATACAGGTTTAGGGTAATGAAGCATTGGACCTGTAGAAATGTTCAAATTAATTAGTGGGGAATATGATTAAATGAGATCAGAATGCACAAAGTTGAGTGGTTGAGAGCTTCCCTGTTGATTTTCCTCCACATCAATGATTTAACTAATTAATTTTATCTATTAATATTTATGCATGGGGAAAATTATTCATTAATGAAACGTCAGAATTGAATAGATATCTTTCCTCTGTTTCATCTTGACGCAAGGGTGTTTTGACAGCCCTCCTCCCATCTGGAGATCTTATAAGAGCAAGAACAGACTGCTTATGAATATTGACATTTCTCCAGCCCGGAAAAACGGGCGATTTGTATTGAATTATTTCCGCCCATCATGTATGTACAGTTCTGAATTGATTAAACAAACTTTAAAGATTGATTATCTTCCAAGCGCATATCTTTTTGGCAAACAACGCTTTCCTGATCTGAGCCCCTTTTTTTATTGTAGCACTTCAGTGAACTGTGCAGTGAAGGCCTGCTGATTATTGTTGGACAGATGGTTCTCCTCATCAAATTTCGTCTGCAGGTTTTTCTGCTTATCCGGCTCCAAATTAAAACCCACAGTGGTATTACTTTCATAAACCTGCTATTATTCGTGCCTTTTTTTCCCCTGCACCTCTGAGTTAACGGGGACTCACCGATACCCTTCGCTAGCCTCGCAAACATTGTTTTTGATCCACTTTTGTGTCTCATCACAGTGCGTGATGAGGGCATATTGTAATTAATCTCTTCTCCTATCTGACTGTTAGATCTCTTCCCGCTAATGTCGTCCTGCTGGCCTGATCTGGGGAACATTAGTTGTTTTGTTTTGAAATGTGTCAAGCATGAAGGAGCCATTAACAAGTAAAGCCCCACTGGCTGCCCTCCGGCACGCTGTTGCACATTGTTGCCATATCTGTGTGATCTTTTCTTCTTTTGTGTTTTTAATATAGTTTTCCCAAGGATAGCTCCCTTTTGATATACACTTCTAAGCTCAGTGGAGGATCCTTTGTGGGGACTTCAGGTAATACAGTGGCCTTTGTAATGATTTAAAAGCAACTGACGGCGTCAGGACTCCGCACTGCGGGATCCCAAGCAAGTATTGTAGTTAATGTTGTTGTTCTAGTTACACAGAAATCCATATTTGTCTCCATTTTCAAGCTAATCACTTCCGCCACTAGCTTGTACAAACAAAAAGCAAAGAAATTGCATTGAATCGTTGTACAGTAATCAATGCTGTAATGATTTTTGTTAAACATGTAAATAGAGTTTATAAGCATGGCAATAATATCCCACTTTCTTATAAGATTCATGTGCCTGTGTGCATATTTGTGTGTTTTCTTTGTTTTCCGCGCTGCTAATGAGTTGACCTCGGCCGCACGCAGCCTGGAAAAAAAAAACAAAACTTTAAAGCACTAAGCACTGCTTATTATTTAAATGTCACCACCGCTGTCCAGGGTATCAGTGGGGTACATATGTGAGGATTTTTTTTTAAATTCATCTTTCTTTCTGCCGCCCCGGTGCTGAGTCTGCAGGCCATTACTTCTGTAGAAGCACAGAGGGACCGACCGCAGAGTCGGGGAGGTACAGTAGGACTCAGACAGCACAATATCTCACTTTCTAAAGAATAGTACTTTACAGGAGCTGAAAGAAGAGCTCATAATGAGAGAATAACCAGTCACGGAGGAGGAAGCCGCACCGCTGTGTGAGGATTATTTTCGTAGCGTGAAGCAAAGGAAAAGGATAACCCGGTATTTCACCGGTTAGATCCATTTCAGAGAGTCGAGAGAGGTAAGGAACAAAAAGCTTCGGGGCGAGGTCATCATTTCTGTCCACGTGGCAGCCACCGAGAGTATCTGTGTAATGGCCTCAGCTGGCAACTGGTGTGTGAGAGCGACAGAGAAACAAAGCAAGTATACAAGTAAGAGAGCAGGCGACGGAGGAAGGAGAGATTCTTGAAGTCATTTATAATGTGGCAGCCATGCTCCTTCCATCTCCCAGGGTGTGTGGCTCCTTGGCGGCGCGTGTAGCCTTGAGGGAAACACACCAGACAAGGACAGAGCTGGGGTTGCTGCTGACGCTTTGGCGGGGAGATACATCTTGTAACACAGCATGCTAAATGACAAAATGATATCTCATCAGAGGGCCACCCCATGTGTGTGTGTGTGTGTGTGTGTGTGTGTGTGTGTGTGTGTGTGTGTGTGCATCTCAGAGGGAAAGTCCCCGGACACCTCGATGTGTATACGCTTTCATGGAGGAGCGCTGCAGCATGCTGTTTGTAGAGAAAGCTTTGAAACAGGGTGCCGGGCTGTTACTGTTGTACTCCGCTGGCAGAGTGGAAACATTGCAGGGTGTCTGGCACTGCGGTGACTAACTGTCACATATCACAACATCTGGATAAGTGGTGAAAAAACAAAACGCTTTTGAAATATCTGCAGTGTATACTGTGTATGCTCGGGCTGACCGATAAATCGGATTTTCATCGTCATCGTCGATATGAGCATTCGCGATAAGCACATCGCAAGAGAATGTTTGAAATGCGATGAATACGAAAAATCATTATATTAACGGATGGTCAACGAAACCTGTTATTAAACGGGCTCTGGAAATAAAAACTGTGGTATCTATTATCTCACTGCAGCTTCTCCCCGCTCGTCGGAGCTCTCCACCAACGTGTGTTGCCTTCAAATGGGGTCGTGTTTACGAGATGGGAAGTCGTGTACATGACATGCATTGCGTTGCGTTCAAGTGCTTAAGTCGTCAAGAACACCTCTGCTAAGCAACGTCAATAACGTTAATGTTAACGTTACTGTCTGAGTTTAGAAGCCACAGAGGTTAACAATTTAGCAAACTAGCTAGTGTGTAACATAATGCAGGAAGAGAAAGACAACGTCATTGAGAATATCAACATTTTCCTCAGACATAAAATTACCAAGAAAAACAATATTTGACTAAAATTACAATATACAGTATAATAGTAACTTATTATTCACCAATGGGGGCCATGGGCTCCACTCTTTCTCACAATGCCAACAAACACGTCACAAGTCATGAACTCAGAGCTTTCAAAAACTTTCCACTTAAGAGGTCGTGAATACGACATTAGAGGGCGTTCATATGGGCCCAACTCGTAAACACGGTAAACACGACCCCATTTGAAGGCACCAATAAACACACACAGTGAAGTGAGTGGTCAGCTGGTCAGAGAGGTCACGGTGGAGACGAGATGACAACTTTGCTTGTTACTGTACGTTAGAGCAATAAAACTTTGCAAGTGTGAAGCCAAGATACGTTACCGTTACACCTGTTCAACAAGCAAAAACATGAGGTAAACATGTAGAAAAACGATATTTCAGTCCTGCTCTGTCTGCAGTCTCTCATCTACTGCCGCTATGTTAGCGCTAGCTTGACGGCTAACAGCAAACTGTAAACAAGTGTAAGTTATTTAGTTGCGTTGTGAATGACTTTAGTTCCCTGTAGTGAGCAGCCATCCAGTGTTTGTGTCCTAAGGCTGCACGATTATGGTCAAAATGATAATCAGGATTATTTTTTTACCAATATTAAGATTATGAATCGCAATTCATTGTTTTTAAGGACAAAATATTTTCTATTGCATGATCACATTTAATGAAACAGAGCACTGCTTTCACTTCTATGTTGTGCTACATTCTCACTAAAGCACAAATCTTTGCATCAGAGTAAGACTGAAAATAAGGTTCTTCTACACCTGAATTGAGTTTTGCTCTCTAAAAGGAGTAATACACAACATTACTCAAATTACACACAACAGCATGACATTTGACTTTATATGCAGTAGGGATGTGTATTCCAAGCCAAAAATACTATGCAAAAATCACTGGGAATTATTTGATTATTATTTGAAAAGTTTTATTTTGTTTCTGCCAGTACAGAAAACAGCTGAACTGAACATGCCACGCACTTTCCACCGCTAGTAACACTATACAGTACCTGCAACGATTAAGGGAAATATACACTATACGTTTTTAGACTGGATGAATAGTCACATGAACTATTTGATTTTTTATAACTTAACGACTGTTGGAATAATCGAAAATTGTGACTCATCCCTAATATGCAGCAGCATTTTCTATGAGTGGAGCACACATTGTAAACATTAATAATGCAGTCAATCATGGTCATTGAAGGAACACTGTTGTAGCTCACTTGGTAGAGCGTGTACTAAAACTGAGTCCTTACTGTAGCGGCACTTGGTTAGAATCCAGCCCGGGACCCTTTGCTGCATGTCGTCCCCTCTGTCTCCCCCTTTCAACTACTATCGCTGTAAATAAAAAGGCTCCAAAAATAATACTGAAAAAAACATCCTGTTCATTTAATTGTGGGAAGCTAAAATTGGGAATGTGATTAATATCTGATTAATTGTGCAGCCCTAATGTGTCTGGGGAGTTTATTGTGAAGGGTGAACCGAAGGTGTGATGCACTACAGACAACGGAGCCTTCGTTTTATTAATTTATTATTTATTAGTAGTCATGTATCTTACCTGTAAACTGATCAGCTGGCTGAGACAAATCAGCCCCCCATCTCTCTACCAGCACTAACATTACCTGAAGCTGTGAATCACATCAGCAGAGGACAGAGGACAGGAGGACAGGAGGACAGAGGACAGGAGGACAGGAGGACAGAGGACAGGAGGACAGAGGACAGGAGGACAGGAGGACAGAGGACAGGAGGACAGAGGAGGACAGGAGGACAGAGGAGAGGAGGACAGGAGGACAGAGGACAGGAGAACAGAGGACAGAGGACAGGAAGACAGAGGACAGGAGGACAGAGGACAGAGGACAGGAGGACAGAGGACAGGAGGACAGAGGAGAGGAGGACAGGAGGACAGAGGACAGGAGGACAGAGGACAGGAGGACAGGAGGACAGAGGATAGGAGGACAGGAGGACAGACGACAGGAGGACAGAGGACAGGAGGACAGGAGGACAGAGGACAGAGGAGAGGAGGACAGAGGACAGAGGATAGGAGGACAGGAGGACAGGAGGACAGAGGACAGAGGATAGGAGGACAGAGGACAGAGGACAGGAGGACAGAGGACAGAGGACAGGAGGACAGAGGACAGGAGGACAGAGGACAGAGGACAGAGGACAGAGGACAGGAGGAATCACTGCTACTGACTGATGTCTGTGCTCTTCAGTCTTTATAAACTTCACTTAGTATTTTTCATGTCAGGAATATGATTTATCTTACTAACATTTTAGACTGTTTCCGGTGAGACATTAATGAGTTCATATAGTGACTGCAGTTACTGTTGCTGCTCTAGAAACATTTAACCTAATTACATTCAAAATATTTGTACATGCATAGCTAATATGCACCCTTCAATATCTGTTGATTTATCACAAGTCACATGGTCATCGCAATATCGAACAATGTTATCGCACATCACAGATTTTCCCCATATCATGCAGGCCTGACATGTACATCTGCGGCCCAGAAGGTAGAGCAGGTCGCCCACCAATCAGAAAGTCGGCGGTTCATCCCCCGACTGCTCCCTTCACGTCGATGTGTTCTTGTGCAAGACACTTAACCCCAAATTGCTCCTGAAGCCACAGCCGTCGGTGTGTAAATGAGTATTTAGATTCGATAGCTGGCACCTTGCATGGCAGCCTCTGCCATCAGTATGTGAATGTGTGAATGCTAACATCGGAAGACTAGAGAGGCGCTATATAAAGTCCATTTACCATTTACACCACTCCGCCTATAGCTCGCAGATGAAGTGTTTTATCAGCCTACATCAAAGTACTCCTCAGAAATGAAAGCACACCACACCCTGCACATGAAGCCAAACTTGATAATTGTTTATTTATTTTCACCCGCTCTATTCCAGATTCCACACCTGCTACATAATGCAGCATAAGCCGCCGTTGGCCACGCCGCCTTCCCACCCCTGAAAAGGTCGAAGCAGCCATCACGGCGGTACCAGAAAGACCCACAGAGCAACCGGGGCAAAGGTACTCGAGGGGCAGACAAAGCCCAAATAAAGCTTTTAATGCGCTAGCTATTGATCCCTTCACTGGAATAAACTCAGGAGTATTGGCAGGCCCAGAATCCCACTTTGAAGGGACTCCATAATGAAGCTGGTCAATGCTAAGCTGTCCGCAATCAATCCCCCACATAACAGTTAATTACAAGCGAGGCTGCCATCAAGCAACAAGGGGAGGAGAGAGAGAGAGAGAGAGAGAGAGGGGGGCTGAAAGCAAAGAGAGGGAGAGGTGGAGCGGCGTAGGATGAGCTTTGTTAAAGGCGAGGGGGTGGAGGAAGAATATTGAGCGGTTCGGGAGCAGTAGATATGAAAATGTAATGCACCAAGCCGAGCGTGTGTGTGCATGCGAGTGTGTTTCCCATATAGACTGCATAACAGGCGTTTCTTGTTAGGCTTCCCTGGTCTGAGCGTGTCAGTTTCTCCTCGCTAACAGCACTAAAATGCACGCAGCAACCTGCTGTGCGTGCTCGCCAGTTCCTCGCACCACCCTGTCACACATCCATTAATGAACACAGCTTTTAACAGAGAGCACGGTCTTCATAGGTTATCATTTGAGCGATAGATGTACAGCACATGCGGCACTTGCATTTTTCTATCTAGGAATCTTAAAGACTTACTGTACATGACTGATGAGATACTGTTTTGCAAGCTGCGAAATTCTTTAAAGAGTAATGTAGCAGAAATCTGTTATGGCGCTGCAGTAAATGATACCTATCGGACGTGTTCCTGAGGGATCAGCGGACTGAAGCCTGTCGTATATGTCGTTTAAATTCCAGCTGTTGACCTTTGTCAGATCTGGGGCTTTTCTTTTATTATTCCATCCCTGACACTCTCTTCCGTGATGCGCCTTATGAAAAAGAAGTGCCGTAAAAACGTATGCGCTATGAATGCCTAATGTGATTGTAAACATCCCCGTTCAGACAATGTAAACAACTGGTGTCGCTGACAGTACGGCTGAGAACTATCAGTGAAAACACGGTCCAAACGCTGAGACCTCCTAATGGCTGCCGTCTCCTGCCCCCGTTTGTGTGCGGGTGTGTTATATGTGTGTCTCCCAGGCTAATGGATTTACTGGAGATGGCGTCGGGTATTTATTACCATGTGTAATTGAATGCAATGATTATCGTTGTTGTGTAATGTGATTTTAATGTGGCAGCGATGGTTATGTATAAGGCCTAATGACTTTGCCTCCAAGGGGGTATGGCTCCCAATTAAAAAAAAATTAAAAATAAAACTGGGGGAAAAAAATATGTATCAGAGTATGATTTTAATTCATCTCCCTTTCTTCTTTTCTTCAAATTGAATCATTTAATCAACGTGCAGCTCACTTAATCAGAGCGTCTCCTCAGAAGCGAGTTTGCCCTTTTTGAGCCTTGTTTACACGGCCGGTCATTAAGTCAAAGGTCTGCGCTCATCTCTATCTGCGTTTGGATTCCAGCGGTACGCCGCTCACGTCGAGCCAAAACTAAGGGTCCTAATTGCTAATATATTTTTGCATGAACTGGATTAGCATCTGATTTCTAATCCTGACAGTTAAATGCATGATTAATGTCAACAGTATGTGCCTGAAGACAGAGGGATCAATAGCAGTAAACTGAATTATCATAATCTTCCCCAGTTCTACAAAACACTGTACAATTCATGATGGTTGTGAGTTAGATTTTGTTTCTTAAATCCAAACCAGGGGGAAACTCCGGGGTCTGAAAAGTGAAGCCAATGCTGAAGTACCTTAAATCTGCATTCTTTCAAACAGCCAGCAGGGCGCGACTCATCTTCCTCAATACAGCATGATGTTAATTTAGTAAATTATGCTCCCGTTTAGAGTCAAATAGACCATAAAGCAGGGGATGTGGCTACCTTTTTTAATTATCATTATCATTTTTTTTTTTATCCTGTTTTATTGATAGTTCAGAGAAAGAGGGGGCCACATGCAACAAAGGGACCCAGGTCAGATTCGAACCCAGGGCCCCTGCAGCAAGGACTCGGCCTTCATAAATGGGGCACCCGCTCTACCCGGTAAGCAACAATGGCGCCATGGGCGTGGCTAACTTGTGATTGACAGGTCGCTACCACGGTATTGTCTGGTCTGGGAGTTGTCTGTGTCTTCGCCTTCCAACTTTAACCCTTTAACAGTGTGTTTTCAGTTCATGAAAGTTAATTCTATACTTTTTGGTCACCTAAAAATTAAGGATGGTTCATGATTTTCAATTTTTTGAAAAATCGTTAAATTATTTAAATCTTATGAGACTAACATCCCGTCTTTATACACAGGATATTCCCTTTTAACCATAACAGGCACTGGTAGTAACGTTACTACCACTAAAATGTGAGTAGCCCATTCAGTTCAGCTCTGGGGGTTATGTGGTGATTTTCGAATAATAATTGACTAATTCTCTGTGATGATTATATTATTATTGAATAGTATTTTTGCTTGGAATGCACATCCCTAATAAAAATGTCCTAATGTTTATTCTGAATTCATTTGTACTTTCATATTACTTCTGGTTGCAAAAACCACGATGGCGACAAAACGACAGTCAGCAAACTAATTGGCGACATCGTGGTGATTACGTCCACTTCTTATGTGCTCAAGTCAAGATGGCTGTGAATTAGATTTTATGTTTCTTACTGTCAAAACCCACAAGCTAACGAACACACAAAAAAAGCTCCCGATCGACGCACGGCAACCTAAACGCTGCTATTACACTCCTGCTCGTTGACATCTCGGTTCAGTTCGCACCATATTGCTGGAAAATTCAAGCATCTCCAAGTGAGACGCTCTTATGAGCAGCTGCTGCAGAGACTGAACTCACTAATACATGTCAGTGTGCACGCACTCATACACAGACATACACAAATACACCATAAAACACCTTCACCTCTCCGCTGCACACATCCCGCTCACTCTCACTTCATTGTAAATCGTTTGTACCGCACCAGATGTGCACGTGAGCACGCGCGCACCTGTGCACGTGTTCGTACATCACACTCACACACTCGCATTACACAAAGCTGGGGCTTTGCTTGACATTATTAGTTTTGCATTTGGGCGCTCTGCCCAGAGTAACAGTATAGATTTTTGCCTTGGCTACCTATAATTGGATGAGTTAAATTTCTCCATTCATTACATGTGCATCTGACCTCTGGACCCCAGCAGCTCCTGTGTTTTATTAGCACTCTCATCCCCTGATAATAGGGAACCCTTTCCTCACCAACACTCTCCCTCTCTCACACACATTGTCTCCTCCTTAACAAATTAACCCTTTGTGCTCCAAATGTCCGAGAGAAACACACAGAGAGCAAAAAGGTAACAAATATTATGAACATTCAATTAGAAATTCAAGGGTCCATTTGTATGCATTAAATAACAAGAAAAGCACTCGGAGAGCACAGACCTCCGCCAAGCACCATAGTTTCCCCCCATATTGTAATTCACTCCAAAATAAAAACCTTAAGTTTTTTAAAAAGAATTTTATATCAGTGGCAAACATAGAAAATATATACAAGACACAACATAAAACTCACAATACATTGGGCCAAAATGTAAGAGTTCCCCCATTTTTTATATAAATTGCTATAAAATCCACCATCTGGATCAGATCTGGATCAGCCTTTGGGATTTGATAGAAGTACACACTGTAAATCCCTGAGTCAAATTTCATGAGCTTTGGGCAACAATTACCAGAGATATAGAGAAACAATTTTTTGGGTCCCATTGACCCCAATGTTAACGAAAATTTCAAAGTGATCCAGAATTTCTTCCGGATCACCCCCAAAATTAAATCAGTTCTACCTTTTCACATTTTCGACATACCCTGAAAATTTCATCAAAATCCGTCCATAAGTTTTTGAGTTATCTTGAACACAGACAAACATAACCTCCTTGGCGGGGAATAAATAAAGGCATCTATTACGTTTGCACGTAGGATTTAGATGAGTCAAAAAAAAGTTTATTTATTTCATTTTGGTATTTTAAAGGGCTGTCAAAGTTAACATGATAATAACATGTTAACGCCAATTGTATTAACATCACTAATTTCTAAAGCTAGCTGGTATCATATGAAACTAGACAACCTCAGGAACCCACTGGTAGCCATCATGTCATACTAGCTTGTCGCGAAGGATAAATAACCCTCCAAACTTGTGCTAAATTTTGGCGATAGGGTCCCTTGACCTCCAACCTCAAGATATGTGAATGAAAATGGGTTCTCTGGGTACCCACCAGTCTCCCCTTTACAGACATGGCCTCTTTATGATAATCACAGTCAGTTTGGATCAAGTCATAGTCAAGTCAGCACACTGACACACTGACAGCTGTTGTTGCCTGTTGGGCTGCAGTTTGCCATGTTGTGATTTGAGCATATTTTTTATGCTAAATGCAGTAGCTGTGAGGGTTTCTGGACAATATCTGGCATTGTTTTGTGTCGTTAACTGATTAACAAAAATAAATATATACATACATTTGCATAAAGCAGCATATTTATCACCTCCCATGTTGATGAGTATTAAATACTTGACAAATCTCCTTTAAGGTACATTCTGACCAGATAAAAAATGTGATTTATTGCGATTAAATATCTTAATCAACTCACAGGCCTAGTATTTCACAATTCTTTGGAAGCAGTGATGTGTCGGTGTCTGTCCTCAGATATTGTCCACGACAAGACATTCATTCATTTTTAATAAAGTTATTACTTAAATCAGTTCCTACAAATGGTGACCTTCATAGCTTGGAAAAAGCAATGACCTGCACTGCATTACATTTTCTCAACAAAACATGAGTTTGGATTATGGTATATTAAAAGTAAAAGTAGTTAAAAAAAAAATTTAAGTCTAGCATAAAACCTTGTCATGATATGATCTTATTGTGATAAGACATATTGCGATATATTACATTTTTTCAACTGCAAATTCTGCAGTTGGTCAACATGAGTTTTATCTAATATGAGTTTAAAAATAAGAGTTTTCATTAACATATCTTGAGGTCAGAGGACAAAATAGCCAAACCAAGTTTTTCTTCACCAAAATCTAGTGTGAGTTTGGAGTGTTATTTATTTTTTTCTGAAACGCTAAGGCAACATGGTTGGTATTAATTTCTTTGGTTTTCTAGTTTTATGATACTTTCACTCTTTAAGGCTGACCCCCCTACATCCTCTGAAAGACAGAATAGCAGCTTATTAAGAGGTTAATAGTTTATATAATAAGTGATCAGTACTTGACGGTCATGTATTGATACAATATTACCACGCAAAACATTCAATTTTTTCCTGTAACACCCACCATGACACTGTTGCCTGAAAACAGATGAAAGCGAAGAATACAGTGACAGATGTTATCATTGTGGTTCAGTAGGAGATAATGTGAATTCCAGGTCGAGGGGTTTCTAATCATTCCTGCTACAGCCATGGGCTTTGTATGCACACTGCAGTCATGTATATTTCATGGGAGCATGTATATTTAACACAGCCATGTGTACCATATGTGGGCATGATGTATGGATACTGACAACAGTCCTTGACATTATATGCACAATTACTCTTTGCCCCTGCAGTAAATCCTCAGGTTGAGCGTGATAAACAAAAAAAAGCAGGGAATGTGTCGGTAAGAGGGGGGTGGGTTGAGCGTGACACAAGGTCAAAGCTATTGTGGACTTCATCTGAGGCTTTATACAAATAACACGGATTGAGAATCCATTTGTCACTGAATATTTCACAGAGGTAATGTACGTGGCAGCAAATCCAAGCAGCAGAAAGCGAGAGGGGAGAAGGCTTCCAGAAGTTTAGGCTCTCACATTCAGATCTCCCACCTCCCTAAACGACCCGGTGACACCTTATTGATCGCGGCCATCTTTCAAGGCCAAGAACTTAAAGCCTTGTGTGGCACATTCAATGACCTGCTGTAGACAGTAATGTTGTTGGCTATGGCTCTCTGAGGGCCTGATGCACAAGTATCCGCCTGGTTTTTGGATAAGAGTCTCTGACAGCTGCAGAACAATGCTAATGGCTGCTCTCTTGTAGCAGCCAATGTGTAATCAGCTCAGCACTCTGCTGTTAAAACTTTACAACAGTAATGTATGCAAACATGAATTCCATTTATTCCCCACCAGGTCCCAACAGGCAGGCCTTAAAGTTGCAAACTGTCTTACATCACAAATTACTCTGCTGGCACTTAATGCATTTTATATCACTCATAATCCTGGTGTTCCACACTAATTAGTTGGAGTTGCCAGCATGCATATTTCTCCTCATTATTTGGTAGCATCAGACTCTTTTCCTACCCATTTTCAGCACTCTCGGGTAGACTGCAGTTTTCATGGGCGTTTTTTTTATAGCATTTCTCTTTCTTGCAGGAGAGGAATCTGCCACCGGTGAAGAAACAAATTCTTCACTGGTGGTGGATATCTCTCTTAGCAGACCCGGAGCGTGTGGTTAGGCTTTGATTAAAGGGCTGTTTTAAGGATTTTCAAAAGTAATTAAACTTCACAATAACTGAGCAAAGAAGATTATTAGAACAATGGTTCTGTAACTTGACCAATGAAGGTCCTTATTTTAAAATGCAAATAACAAATAAAACCTCCACCTTAAAACCAAAAGGTAAAACTTCATAATAATCATTATTTATAAATGGATAATTAAACTTAGTTAATAGTTATTTTACTGTTAAACAAATGAAAGAATAATTCATGTTTAATAATTGTTAGTAAAACTATACTTTATTTCACCACAAGTTTGTGTAATATGAAATAATCTGTTTATAAATTATATATCATATCATAGCTGATAAGAGATAACAATTTTTCTGATTATATCAGTAAAGTATTTATTAGTTTCATGTTGTACACAACATTTTATATACTATGTTTAAGTATTTGTTAATGAGTGCCAAATTATTTGTAAACCTTTAAGAAATTTGTAAAACGCCTATAAATTGCATAGATAGAAGGACCAGAAACCAATTATTAACCTCTGACAAAGCATTAAATATATATCTAAATCATGTTAAATATACATCTAAATCATGTTTATAAATGCTTTACAAATTATTTATTAACCATTTACCGAGGTATTATAATCATCAGTTGCACTTTACAATAGCATCCAAATAATGTTTAAGGATGGTTTACAAACAAATTATTAACCATTAAAGTGTTACAGATATCTGTCTGTGTAATGTTTATACATGTTTTACAAACAATTTCTTTAAGGTTTACAAATAATCTAAATCATGAATAAATATTTATATATACACTGTATATAATATATAAATATAAATAATATATAAATATAAGTATATAAAATGCTATGTGCGCAACAGTAGACTGGCGTAAATTCTATTTCATTATTATATTACAGTATATTATATTCAATTATATTAATTAATTATAATTAATCATAATTGAATTGTTTATTACAAACAGTCACAGTAAAGTAACTATTGAAGTTTAATTAACTATCAATTTTACATTAATAAATGATGGCTTTTATAAAGTGTTACCAACCAAATTTACCAATATTTCCGTCAGTATCTACAAACAATGCAGTTCTGGAAATCAGAGTATCAGGATGTGCATTTATGATTTCATCACATAATTTGAAGCTGGTTTCTTGGGACTTATTTTGAGTTTTGTTTAAGTGGAAGCTTCCTAACGAGTTTGATCCAAATATCAAAATGTCGTCACAACTCACCACATCATCACTGCAGTTTGTTTCTCAGCTGTTTAGTCAAAGGAGAGTAACTGATAACTGTAGAAAAAACATTACGTACATACAGTAAATGAAGCCAACCTTAAGGGTGGATTTTTCCTTTTATCTCTTCCTCCATTGCTCAGTTATATGACAGAACAGTATTTGCCATTCAACACATTGCATTCATCACTTTACATTGCCTAATGTTTACTGCAGCAATTAAATCCCTTCACTTTGTCTTCTAAATTATCATATCATGCGGTTTTATAGTTTTCTGCAGTGATTCAACACTTGGAAATGTGAATTATTTACAATGAAAGTCAGTGATGTTAATAATTATGAAGAAAACCACTTGCTACAACCCAATGTCTATTATTTTAATGATCAAACACCACCTATAGACTTGTAGCTGTAAAAACTTTGTGAACTACTGAGTTTAAAGGCAGTGCTTTGCCTGAAATTATGTTGTTACAATGGACGCTAAGTAACAAAACTACAGTAAAATAAGTCAACACTGATGTTTGTGTCCTTGTCCTTGTTTGTTCCCAACCTCCTCCTGCAGACTTTGTCGCTTTTTATGCTACGTCACCACACTTCCTCTTTTGCTCTTGTCATAATTACTACTACCACAGCCGCTAGAGGTAGCCGTCGTCATCGTGTATCCGTATCGGTGATCAACCATGTGAATAGAAGATAATGGCCTTCTGAACCTACTAGTAGGTGGAGCAGGCCACTCCTAACCCATATCTATGAGTTTGACAAGTAAGAGATAATAAACAAAAAGGAGAGCTAGGGAGAGAAAACGTTGACTCCTTTCTCACCTCTGCATGTGTGGTCAATCAAGGCATGAAGGCATGTGAATGGATGATAATGGCCTTCTGAACCTACTAGTAGGTGGAGCAGGCCACTCCGAACTCATATCTATGAGTCTGATAAGTGAGGGATCATATCACTTAAACAGACTGTCTCCTAAGTATATTAAAGGTGTGTTAGTGTGAGATCATTGATTCGAAGGTGACTCGTTTGAGTGACAGGAACAAACAGTTAGGGAATGTCATGGATCTGCCTTCAAGAAAGCGTTTGATGGATACACACTGACTGGAGTGTAGTGCTGATTCAGATGCTGACCTTGGAGATGCTGTCGATGTCAGGATGTCTCGCACATTCTCATTGGCATTCAACTTATACCTCCAACAGCACACACATGATATGTGATCAGAATGGAAAAATACACAATATCAATATCTGAAATATTCCCATGTGTATGTGTGTGAAAGTGTTTGAATTAATGGCCACGCATGCTCCACCACAGTAAATACGAAAATAGTTGGACTGTTTTTTTCCGTGTAGCAGCAAACACTCCTAGAATAAGCAATTTACAACAGGCTGAAAACAAACATTAACTGAAAAGATGCTTAGTGAAATATTTTAGATGTATGGAATTATTGAAAAATGTAAAAAAATGGAGAAGTGTATGAAGAAAGAGACATTTCTCAGAACAGAGCTGTTTGCAATCATACACTTCCAAGGACTAAACAACTCTTCAGCAGTCTGATGAAGCAACACTTGTTTGACTGAAGCACCAGCATCTCTCTAAGGACACTAGCTGTGTCCTAAATTCATACTACATAATACTTCTAGCCAGGAGTATGAAGTGCATTTACACTCACTAAAGCACACTCAGAACACAGTATACAACAGACGCACACAAAATCCCTTCACTCTCGAGTGTGTTTTGCTGGAAAATATAATGCACAAAAGAAATGATGGTAGTGGTGTAAGAAAATATCGATACACGAGTATCATGATATCGGTATGCTGTCCAGCTGCTATTCAGTGTTTCAGAGGGCTCAGTTTTAAAGCTAGAGTGATACGCTCAGAAGAGTGACAAGATGCTGGCATTAGGGATGCACCGATTTATCCGACAAACATCCATGTCGGCAGATTTTCAATCGGCCTGTCGGCAAAAAAGATGACACTCGTCGATGGCAGCGGCTGATGTTTATCCGTTGTGCTGCATTCATTTTGGCCGGCTAAATGTTGTGCTGTTAGCTGCCGATTTAATTGCATTTATTTTAAATTTCACAAAATGTTTCTGTTGAGCTACGTTATAAAATCCTCTCACTGAGTAGGTAGTTGTATACAGACTTAAGGGGCTTTTGAAGCGGTTATTTTTCTTGTTAAAGAAGATTATTTTAAACCTTGATTCATACATTTGTACGATTTCATTTATGCTCATTCAAGATACGAATGAAGGGCTGAATTACTTTAAGAGGGTTCAGATATTTTGTTTGTTTTTTTTTGAATGAAGATGTCTTTGTTTGCCTGGCACCAAAGGGGGAATAAATATTTTTTTATATTTTTTTTTTTGAAATCTGTATCAGTATTGGGGGCTGCACAGTGGTTTGTGGAGTTTGCATGTTCTCGCCGTGTAAGCGTGGGTTTTCTCCGGGTACTCCGGCTTCCTCCCACAGACTCAGAACAGACACAGAAATTGCCTTGGTGTGGATGTGCGTGTGAATGGTTATCTGTTGTCTCACTGTGCCCTGCGATGGACTGGCGACCTGTCCAGGGTGAACCCCGCCTTCGCCCAACGCCAGCTGGGATCGGTTCCAGCCCCCCGCGACCCCTAACAGGATAAGCGGTTGACGATGGATGGATGTATCAGTACTGGCCTATACTTTTGCAATCACTACATCCCTAACTGGCATCACTGGGGACTAGAAAACCATTGGTACCATGTCATGTCATACCAGCTTGTCGCAAAGGAGGCTCCAAAGGAAAAACTGGTATTTTCAAAAGGGGCCTGTTGACCTCTGACGTCAAGATATGTGAATGCAAATGGGTTCTATAGGTACTCACGAGTTTTTAATCCAACATATTTAATGGTGACAAATAATATATCCTTTTTTGGCCTATTCTAAAAATTTTGTATCTGTGGTTTGTTCGTTATACTATGACAGTTTTCCTAATATTTGATTTTTAAGAAATCACATATTGCCTTGCCTTTAGTATCACAATATATTGCAGTACCTTTAATTGTTACCTGTGTCATGATACGTACCATATCGGCAGATTTTTGCCAATACACATCTGTGAGTAGTCACAGGTGAAATCGTGGACGAGGGTGTGACAGCTGTACAGAAAAAATCCTATTAATATAGTTCTATTAGTTCCAACAAAAATCAAACATGAGTTCACACCTCCACTGGACATAGCGCTCCACTGCAAAAAGTTTGCAGTACCTTTGCTGAAGCCAGTCTTTTGGACACAGTGTGACAAATAAGTGAAGGCCATTACTTTCTACAGTCCAGGTTAAGGACCTGATGTAGGCAACAACTTGCATCCGATAGAAACCGTCTAGCTTCTCTGACACGTCTGAATTTACCGCATGACTTATGTGACTCAGCAACAGACCAGAATTGGAATCCAAATGTCTTGACATTTAATTGCCACCTGTAGGTCACCGGCTTAGCAATCCAAAACCCAGCGGTAGATCAGCTCATCACAGCGCTGACAGATTACAGCTTCTCTCTGCACTCCGGGTTCTCTCTCTCCCCTGACACCTGATGTCAGTGTGAGGTGCCACGCAGGCGGTGATGACCTGGTCAATAATCAGTAATAAAGATGGTGCGCTGAGCATGATTGTGGAATGATTGGTCTGTCGATAGTGTATTGAGCAGACACACCGAAGGCCAGTCAGATGCACATTTTGGAATACACTAAAAGACTGTGGGATGAAGGCTATATACCACTGGGATATTTTTATTGTAATTAAGAGCCAGTGTTACTGCTATTATTATAATTTATTTTTAACATATTCAGATATTCTGATACAGACACACTGAGGGTCGTATTTCCATTCTCGCAGGAGGCCACTCATGTCAGAAATTTAAAAAAAATGTTTGCACTGTTGTGTTGCTGCATAATTTGCATGTATGAGAGCATCTTTTAGGTCACATACTGTATATTATATGTTTTGTTTGCTAGGAGCTCAACCACACTTCTCCAGTCAAAATTCCCTCCCCTTCCGGTGGACTCCGTGGGACCTTTAATCGGAAAATATATACAGGCCTGTGGTAGTTAAGGGCAAGAGACAAATCATTGTTTGATCCCGTTTGAATTGCACCATGAATCAAACACGTGATGTTTGTCAATTTGATGGAAATTTTACAAGACAAGAAGGTTGCAGCTCGTCGTAGCATCGTTTAGTTTTGTGTGAACTACAGCGCTCGTCTCGTACTATGTAAGTCACCAACAATAGCTAGACAGCTGACTTAGCTCTGCTCCACGCACAAATGAAACGTTATCTCACCTGAGGTGTTTTATCCAGCGACTCCCGGTCTTTGTAATCAGCCGGGAAGCGAAAGAAAGAATGAGACCCTGCATCACAAGCACTGTAGCTGCAAGCGAGAGAATGTGTAGTCTTTCAAATTATGAATTTTCACAGTCCGATACTTCAGTAGTTTTATAACAAACCAAAACTTTATTGAGCTGCAAAATTAGGTTTTAAATTGACAAAATTCATATGTGATTCATGGTGTAATTCAAACAAGATCAAAAAAATGTCTCTCACCGCTGACTGACGTTCATATTTTTTTTTTCTGAAAGAAGGTCCCATGGTGATCCACTATGACAAGAAAAGTTCAGTTATAATTTTAAAGTAAGCGTTCAATTTGTGTTATCATGGGTCATAAAAATCTCAGAAAAGTATGTCTTACAAAGTCGAACAGTGGACTTTCAGGTCTTCAGTCTCTGACATGAATTATTTTTGGCCACTACTTACTAAATACTATGCAGTGGGAGAAAAGCAAAGCAAGATTTCCCTGGTGTGGTTAGGATGTACAAAAGTTAATCACTCAATTATCTCTGAACACAAAACGTTCTTTCTTTCTATGACAACGTAAATGTGAAATTTGTCAAAATGTCCGGGCACCTGCAGCAGCTGTTGGCTTAAGATTACTTTCTTTTTCTTTTTTTTTTTTTTTGCTGGTCTCCATCATATCAGAAAAAAATGCCTGTAATAGAAGATCGTATCACAGCGTTGCCAGATTCTGAAATCGAACCACTCAGTTCAAATGAGCTTCTCTTCTCAGACAAAGCTCCGGCTCTGAGGAATGTGGGCGCTGTCGTTAATGCTACTTAGATGGACCACAGGGTTGCAAATTTTCCCCACTGCACTCCATATTCCCCAGAGGAAATTGAACATTGTCATGGATGGATTAGCTCTGTAATGGTGAGACACATAGCTTGAGCAGAGGAGACCGGCTAAAAAACGTTGGGCAAATGAGGGAAGGGAAAAAGGTATGAAATTCATTTCATACCTCTTCAGGCACACTCACTTGAGGAGTGCCTTTCCGCAATGCTAGGCCAATACATAAGCAACTTTTGATCAGTTTACATATTTCTATAATGCACTGCCCTCATACAATGGTCTAATTCCACTCATATGAACGATCTTTAAGCACATGACTATCTATTGATTATTGCAGTAATTACATTTTAGAAATTATCAAGTATATTTCCACCTAGTTTTTCATTCCATGTTACTCTGTAGTAGGTATTTTCTCTTAGAGTACTGTAAACTTGTAAAAATGTATTCAAGTACTATATAACAACAGGATTTGGCCTGTGACGGGCTTTTTGTAGCTGACCTTTTTAAATTCAAGATGTAAGATAAAATACACATTATTTTATATGAAGCCCCTGTTGTAGCTGATCAGTATGCTGTAATTTCTGCTGCACAGTTTTAATATTACATTAAATCTTCTCTCGGTAAGCGCATTTTATTACAAAAGGTGCAATGGCGGATTGATCTATTGTTCCACTTAAAAACTGTTTTCAAGAGAATACATCAGCCATCCAACCAACCAGATTATGGAAACAGGGCAGTTTCAAAGACACAGATGTGATGCAGCCATAAATAATTCTGGGCAATATGGTAGCTGTTGCCCAATATTTGGAAAACACTTTAATCCAATATATTTACTGCTGACACATAATATAACATATGGTCTCATATTACAGAATCATCCAAGCAGTCACTGAGACAGTAACAAATGCTATGTTTTCAGATTATTTTTTATGCTGCTGAAGTGTCCTTGAGCCAAACACTGAGATTATGAGGTACTTAAAGATGGTTGACTTTCACATTGTGTGGAGACGAGTGGAAACCAGCGGCTGTCTGGAGGGCATAATAACTACATTAATCACAATTGTACGTAGGGCTGTAGAGATTAACCGTGACTAACATTATACACAGAGATCACTAAATTCTACATCGAAATGGAGAAAAATTATGATATCAAAAAACTGATCCTTTCAAGCCATTTCTCTGCATATCTCTGTATTCTTGGACTTCTAGTACGTGTGTCGGTGTGACAGACCTACCCCACTCTTAATAGTTTGCTGCATTTTACAATAGTTAGTTTTGTTTTTAATGGTAGTTATATTTTTACAGTAGTTCCGTTTTTAAAAATATTATGCTTTTACGATAGCTACGTTGTTACGGTAGCTACATTTTTAGAGAAGTTACATTTTTACGGAAGTTACATTTTATGGTAGTTACATTTTTACAGAAGTTATGTTTTAAAAGAAGTAATGTTTTTACAGTAGCTACGTTTTTTACAGCAGTTACTTTTTTATGGTAGTTATATTTTTACAGAAGTTAAGTTTTTACAGTAGTTATGGTTTTACAGAAGTTACGTTTTTACAGTAGTTACGTTGTTACATTTTAAAGACGTTATGTTTTTATGGCAGCTGCATATTTACGGAAGTTCCGTTTTTACAGAAATTACATGTCTGATAATTACATTTTTACAGTAGTTGCATTGTTAAAGTAGTGCCGTTATTATAGTAGTTGCATTGTTAGAGCGGTTGCATTGTTACGGTTGTTGCTTTGTTACATTGTTACAGTCGTTACTGTTGTTACATTATTTTAATAGAAACCAGGATCCTTTTTCTAACCTTTAAGTATTTTGTCGCCTAAACCTAACAAATTGTTTCACAAGGGTGACCGCCTGGCATTTCTACAAGTGTGATACGAGGCAGATAAGGATTTATGAAATGTATTTTTGGTTCAGATTCATTGACATTCAACATATCCTGTGATTTACAAACTGAATTGACACATCCCTCATGATAAACCTTAGAAATTGTACTACCATAATGTACGAAAACTAAATCATACAAAATGTCTGTATGCTCCTTTTTTTCTGACTTCCATACAAGCAGAATGACAGTTTCAGGAATGAACTTTGTTTACCTGCTTGGTCAGGCTGATGGTTCATAGTAAGAAACCAACATAATGAAATGGCAAACCTGGGAAAGTAACAGACAGTAGGTGCCAAAAGTTATACTTTTTCTGTCTTGCCTTTATCTAATTCATTTACTGCAGAGTCTGGTTTTCTGGCAGGGTGGTCAGAGATAATGTTAATCTTGGTCAGCAGCGGAGGGAAACCATGCAGTTCCACACAACACAACAGATTGGAGTGATAACACAAATGTAGTCAGAGGCAGACACGGGGGACTTATCTCCACGCTGAAAAGTTTGCAAGTGGCCATGTGTGACAGCACAATCCTTGAGCGACTCCGTTATGTTGATTTTATTGGCTGTTATAATCAAACGCTAAATGGATCAAACCTGACATCACAAACGGTTTTAAGACACACCCTATAACCCCATTTTTTTCTTTATTACATATAATTAAAATGACTTCACAGTGTGAATGAAGGACAAACACAGGTACGAGTGAGTGAGCGCTCACCGCCGATGCCTACCACTGAGTTAACCTTCTCTCTGGGTCTTTTTTTTATTTCAGGACAGGGATCATTCAAGTTTCTAATTGACAACTCATCAGACTCCCCGCTATTATGACTTCATTATATCTGCAGAGATAAAAATTAATGAGAAGCAGAGGCACTGGATGGATATGCCAAACTTAGCATTCATTTACATTAAAGAGGGGAAACTCTCACTTGGCCGGAAGCATATCTGTAATGACTTTAATCTACGAGAACTTCTAATTTAATACCATAGTTCATTCATTGTTATTATTCTTTATGACCTTGTATATTTATTACTTTAAGTTCCCATCTTCCAATACTGGCTGATGATCCCTCATTACATGCATTTATTCTTAATGTTTACTTTTTCTAAACCTATTCTTCTGTAATTTCTGAACCCTCCCTCCTTCCTCTCTCGGTGCTACATCCCCACCTCCTCTCTCTCTCCTTCATCCTTAGACAGGGATAGGTTTCATTACTGTAGTCAATCTGGGCCCAGTGGACAGCTCCTCTGCAGCGCTGTGCACCTCAATATAATCCTTTTAATTAAAGGTCTGCCCCCCCCCACCACCACCACCACCGCTGCCCTGCTCCTGCCTCTGCCCTTTTCTCACATGGCGCCAGCCTTTTGTTCACCCAGGCACTCACCCACTCGCTTCATGTCAAGCCACGCTCTTGCCATTTGAAAAGAGGAGACGTCACCTTTGTCTCTACCCCTTTTCATGTGGCTTTAATCTCTGTCGCAATATTGCAGACAGTGTGTGTGTGTGTGTGTGTGTGTGTGTGTGTGTGTGTGTGTGTGTGTGTGTGTGTGTGTGTGGGGCAAGAGTCACTGGTGCTGTCTGTGTGTGAGGTTCATCCAGCTTAGGGCTCATCAGGGTTAAATCAGCCCTTAAAAGAGCTTGATTGCCTGTGATTGGGTGCTGATAAGAGGCCAAAGGGCGGGGTGGCATTTAGGCTGAACTGTGCTGTAGATTCTCTATATTGATTTACCATTATGAAAGCCCTTCCCACCTGTTATTCTTCTCTGCACTCCTTTGAATAGAAGGCATCATTTTCAATCAAGTTGATGAAAGTCGGTGGTTCACAGGTTTGTTCTTTTTACTTTAGCTCATCGGAGCAAGTGTTAGAAGGGAATTCAAGACTATAAAAATACTAGGGGTGGGGAAAAAAATACATTTATCTATGTGTCCCTTTTTTTGTGTATGATTTTGAAATTGATTTTTTCATGCCAAAACGGATAGATTTGCTTCACTTCTATGCAGAGGTAAAAGGAAGTTACTGCTTTTATTGTTGTAGCCTGAGTAACATGACGTCATGTCCGCTCGGTATCCACCACTAAAACAAACAACAGCCAGCTGCAGCGAGCTGAAATGACAAAGCAGAAAACGGCGGAGGGTCTGCATGGATACAACCTGCACCCTCACATTTTAAATCCAAAGAGGTAAACACAACACATACAGTAAAGTATGGAGGCACGTTGGGTTTCACACATTGCAGGAAAAGCAGAGAAAGACATCGCGGCTAAAGCTGCTAATTCTGTCAAAGACGGGAAATGTCATCATATCGCAGTAACGTGCGGTCAAGCCAGCCGTCACTCTCACCTTCGTGGTCATATCAGCCAACGCTGCGACTGTATTCTACCTATATACTGACATTTAAGTTAAATGCGACCCCGATGGAGCTGATCATGGATGTACAGAGAAAATGGCGCCTACGGGGAGAGCTAGAGACAGATTTGGAGAAGTTAGCGGAAGTTTATTCATGTGGTCTTCAAAATGGAGGAAAGGGAATGGAACTGTATATAAAAAATACATATATGAAAATAAGATTGATTGGATTATATTCACCAGAAGTATAAAACATTACATGTCACTCATAAATTAAAAACAAAATACCCCTAATTTGAGAGGGGAGATTCATTTATTCGTTGATTTTTGGGTTGCTGAAAAAAAATGTAAAGAAATAATGCCTGACAATGACTGATATATTTGACTTCAGGACATCTCTGACTACATACATGCTGACTATCAAATACTTTAATAAATACTGCGTAAAATTAAATATTTTCCAAAATAAAAATTCCTAGAAGTGTGTGACTCAACTTTTCCCCAAGGTCTAGTGTTAAAAAAGTTAACAAAAACCATAGTAAATCAGAATATTGAATCACAATACTTGTAAAATCGCAATACCTAAAAATCGAGCATCGTGATAGTATCAAATCAGGAGACAGGTGTATCGTCCCGACCCTAAAATATGTGGTATTATATGTGGTAAACAAGTTTTGTATGTCCAAGTCAATCAAAGACTTACTGTATGTCACTGACCACAGATGGTAACAACAAGCTACACACATTGGTCAAAATTTTGATAAATGATCGCAGACGTCACACGTTTCTGTTCAGATAGTTGTGATTTTCCTCACCTCTGGAATCCAGATTAACTTCAGTCAGGCTAGCTCAACATGACACCAGTGACATAAACCTAAAAGGCTCAATACCCTGGAGTATTTACTATCACCAGCCATAATGCTCTTTCCACCTCTCTGCATCTGTTTCTCCATTTCACAGCTATCAAAGGAGCTTTATCCTGCCACCACCACCCCGACCCTCCCCCGCTCACCCCCAACAAGCCCAGCTTGCCGCTTGTCTTCTCACATTCCCCCCATGACTCCCTGATTGATAAGAAAAACTCCTTAGCCCTCCCTCCACCCATCTTGCCCTTGACCCGTCTCCATGCACTATTCATTGGGGTTTTTAAAAGTCACATTGGGCTTGCTTGGATTGTCCGCCGTTTGAAGTGGGGGGCGTTATCAATCTCTCTGCAGAGAATCTCTCCACTCCCCGGCCCCCGACCCCTAGGGTTTTATGCATGCGTGCCGGGTTGCGAGAGTGAGTGCACCCTGTCCCAAGTAGACAGGGCATTTATTCACTCAACTCTCAAAGTCTGTCGGTGGTTGGCGGCCATAGCTATAACGGTCTCGGCCTCGGTCTGTCTCCCTCTCTCCTTCTCTTTCTGTCCCATCTCTCAGTCGGGGATGTTAGCATGCGCAACAAGCAGCCAAGGTTTTGGCCCTTTGACATGCAGACTGTGGGGAATAAGACGAGCGAGAACAGAAGAAGACGAAGGAGAAAGGAGGAACAAGTCAGAGCGGTGCCCTCGAAGGGTCAACTCGGTTGCCGGCGTTGCCTCATTGAGAATCGCGCAGCGTTGAGCTTAATGACCATGCATGGATGAACGGTGGAGGCTGGAGCGGGTGCCGCAGAGAGGACACTGTCACGGAGGAGAAAACGGTCAGGTCGAGCGCTCGTGTGTGGGATCAGAGAGAAAATTGCAGCGATACTGTACGGCAAAGGAGCGATCGCCACATTGTACATGTGTTTTGACCTTCTGTGTCATTCACAAATCATGCCACCCATTCCTTCCACGTTTGTCTCTCATTGTGTTGTGATCGATTGAGGGAGACAACTGGTTATTCACGAGCGCCATCGCGGGTCAATACGGTTCTCCCTATCTGCCTTCAATGGGAGACTGTTTTATTCTCTCATTAAATGGGATTCGACACCGCCACCCCGCTCGCATTTAGCCGTATCTCTCCATGACAACCAATTAATGCATGTTCAGACACCTTCAGGAAATGCCCCCTACAATAACCCACACAAAGGATACGGACGCATTCATCTTAACTCCGGATGGCAGTATAGTGTGTCTCCCCTCCACCACCCCCCTCTGAATCGTAAAGGGTTAACTTCCTGTGGCCACATTTTCATTTCCTGTAGTGGGCTGTTCATATTGGTTGGAGATGTTTATGTGGAACTCTCTTTCTCTGTTTATTACACTGCCAATGACAGATCAGGCTCTCTGACCCCTCTGGCTAGCTTTAAATAAAAGGAGTTTATTCCAAGGCAGCTGCCCCACTGTAGACCGCTGACATGAAAGTGCCTGAAGACTGCCAGAAAAGCGAAAGGCCAGTTAAAGGGAAATTATATTCCTAAACAAGGTTTGACAATAAACGTATGAGTGGGACAGATAAACAAAAGGTACTGTACCTCCTCTTATTGCTTTTCAACAGAGTGTATGAAAAGGCACAGGGGATTTGGTGTTGCCTACTGTGCTTTGTTTACTGGTTCTACTGAATATTTTCGCTCACCTTTGGCTTTCCTCTGCTACATCTGACTCAACCATATGTTGTTTAAAGGCTGGCTTGTCATGGATCTGTAATTCAAAGTTGCATTATCCTCACTGGCTCATAGAAGCTCATTAAATTTAGATATACTATTTGCAGGCATCCCTTTTTTTAAAGGACATAATTCATCAGTAAAATGAGCAGAAGCCTTTTATCAACCCGTTCTCACTCCCACTACTTGGCGAGTGCCTCTCGGCATCGGATACCAACTCACGGAGGCAGCCTTTAACAACTGTATGCGATGCACCAGGCTGTCAACTAACTCCACTCTACTAAATCCACACACAGTGATACCTAACAGTCAGACATAGTGTTAATAGCATGAGGGTCTGGTAAAGGCAGGTGGGAGGGGTGGTGGATGGGTTAAACAAACACAGGAACCACAGGACTGTCAACCAGGAGACCAGTGTTTGTGGCCCCTGTGAAACTGAAAGTAACGTTGGCTTATTTTGTCACGGCAGTTGTTGGTCACGAGACTCAATAGCATCATCAGTCCCGTAAGTGATTGTGTTGCCTAAACCTAACTACCTGTGAAAACGGACATTTATTTTGAAACGGGGTCAGAGATTAACACCTGCGAAGCCCCAAATGCGGGTAGATTTTCTTTAAGGTGAATGAATATCAGGAGGCTACACTGAGTAAACATACCAAAATAACCATGTAATAACAAACTATGCTCAGTTACAGACAGTCTTTATGGCATTTTGCTGTCATTTTCAGGCACACTCCACTGCTCTCTGCGTCTGACACACACTGATAATGTTATTTCATAACGGTGTCCCGTTATATATGTCACTGATTACACTACATTATGGTGTGTTCAAGCTCTGTTCAGTAAAATGAGTACTGGGCCAAGGTATATTCCAATGTAATCGTCATGTGTTCAAATGTAAACTTGTAAAACATAGTTTTTGGTGAGAAACTTGTATAAATACAGATGTTTGAAGATGTTTCCACAGCAGTATGAGAGGGAATTATGACCTGTTTAACTTCCTAACAAAAAACAGCAAACTGTAATAAAGGTCAGTAAGTCAAATAGTAAATTTCAGACATTGCTTTGAAAGAACACTATGCATGTAATCAGTGTATATTGACACGATGTCCTGACACATCAAAAAGCAACTTAAGATGGCTACCGTCATTGGGCTTTTGACCCCGTACGTCAGCCTCCAATGGCAAGGGGCACTTACCAAGCAGCGGTACTTGACAAGTTGGGAGTGAGAATGGGTTGCACGAACAGCTTCTCTGGACTTCAAGAGCAATAACCAGAGTTTCTTAAACCACAGGAGTGGTCCATTTACCAACAACAGTATGATTCAAACTCGAGACAACTGATGTAATCTTACAATGTTCCACAAAATTTTGAACTTAGCCATCATTTTGCTGGAATTCATGAGTGGATGTGGCCATGGATCATACTGTATGTCCTTAACAATGGCAGTTTAGTGGATCTGATTCAAATCGCTGTAACAGAGCAGCAAATTGCCCAAGGATAATGCAAGAAGGGAAAAAAATGATGCAATTAATGACCCACGAAGTATAAACACGGCATGCTCTTTTTAATAAAATCTGTAAGATTTATTAGATTTTGAATAAGAATAGCCCTAAAGCAAAAATGCTCAGTAGCCTTTCATATCTTCGAACATAGTGTTAAAAAAGAAAGCTAAAGGAGCCTCGTGCCTTGACATGTTTTGTATCATTACAGGCGGCCATTAGGTCAGGCTCTACTGAGCATGCTCCAAGCTGGCCAGCAGTCCATCGGGGGGCGTTGTTATCTCTTCACAGAGTCGTTTCACTCTCCGTGTTCCCCCCAAAGAGTCAATGTTGCGGCACATCAGAAAGAACCCTCGCCTCATTAAGCCATTGATATTCTGTGATGCCGGCGCCCTGCTGAACACCATATATAGGGACAGCAGTGCCAGGAGAAGGACACAGTGTGTGTTTTATGGAGAGACTCTGCTAATACGGAAGAAAATGACATTATCATGTGGATATGGGTGCTGTGTAGTGTGTGCACGTGTTTGTGTGGGTGTGATTAGTGTGTTCCATAGACAGAAAGTGAGAAAGACAGCGAGTGTGTGTGTGTGTGTGTGTGTGTGTGTGTGTGTGTGTGTGTGTGTTTGGATGGTGGGTATCTCAGTCGCAGCCCGGGGCAAACCCACTGTTATAAATACAGCATTCTAATGGTGACTTTATGATGTTGCCTGTGTGAGACTATGGCCCCCAGGGGACCACTTCCCCACAGCCCTTCTCCTCCCTCATCTCCCTTCCCCTTCTCCCTTTTTCTCTCCTCCCTACTATATTCTCCCGTTTCCCCTCATTCAGAATTTACGGCCTGACTGGGTAAGACGGGAGCTGTAAATCCCCCCCACACACACCCCCATCCTCTGCTGAATTATTTATCTGCGGGCCCCGTGACACAAGCAGCAGATGAGGACCCTGGTTAAGGAGATAAAAGGTGGAGAAAGTGGGGCCTAATTGACCATGATGGTGGGGTAATGGAGAAATATTCGGAGCACGTTTGGGTGGGGAGATTTTACTACGTGCCAAAGTGCTATGTGCAGACAAAAGTACTGTTTTAGTAAATAAAAGATTGTCGATTGTGTGTTTGCGTGCTGGCATTTGTGTGTGCAGCGCAACAGGATTACGGCATGAATATGATCAGTGTTAGGGGCTTAAGACATCTTGAGCTATGTGTGAGTCAGCAGCGATGCCGATGAGTCATTTGTTTCATTTTCCATCTCCATACAAAACGCGGACCTGAAAACAGCGGGGAAGGAAAACTCTTTAATTAAATCATCCGAGCTCTCGGCGACACACTCATCTCACCGTGTAACATCTCTATCCTTTGTTTTCCCTCTACTGATGCAACCACTTCCTATATATTGCACTGTTCAAATGATAAATGGTGATAAGAGCGGGCCATTAATACACTGCACTGCAAAAGTCAAAGGGGACGGGACAGAAAAGTGCATGTGATGTTCCCCCCACCCCCTTTGCTCCTACTGTTCTAATAGCTCTGCAGCCTTCATCAGGGCGGCCTTATTTCTCACCCTTCCATACACTGTATTAAGCAATGACATGGCTTGATCGTGTTGACCCCGGGATGTCAACCATCCCATTCTGATGACCTCCAAGTTTCCTTCCACCAAATGCCTCTGGCTCGGGGCCAGGGGCTTGTATAGAGTTAGGGTGTCTGACAGGAAAAGCGAGGGATGGGGGGGGTAAAGGGAGGGAGAGGTAAGGAGGAGGATATCTGCAACACTAATAGATCGTTATCTCTCCCCCTCACCATTGGCCTGGAAGAACACCGGGAGCAGCATGTCTACCGAGATAAATAAAAGAAAGCCTCCAGATCGATCCTCCCCACCCCTCTGGTTTTCAAGAGGCCTTGCTGTGACCTTTCCACAAGATAAGGTGGTCACGAAGGTCACCCCCCCCAACCCCCTCCCCTCAGCCCATCTCTCTAAGGCAAACGAGGATGGGTGGTGGAGAATCAAGATGGGGAAATTTGTTGTCCAACGCTCCCCACCTGCCTCCCCCACCTCCAGAGGGGTCCCAAGGAAGATTGACAGAGTCACAACAGCAGATTGATGAGATGACGACTGTCAGCTTGACCTTTTCTGCAATGCATCGGGGGGTCAAAAGATGGCACGTTCCCCCTCCCGCTCGATGCAGAGGTAAGCGGTGGCACATCCCAGGCGTCACTGTCTTATTTGTGTCAAGCGACAGCGAGGGAGCAATCTAAAGAGCAGCGGTGCCGGGATCACGTCTCTGTTATTCCTCAGTTGAGAAAGGTTATAGAAACAATCTATAGGAATTTAGATTCACTGCCTGTCATCAGAATTTGTCATAAACAAGCCACTCTCTCCTGAGGAGGAGTCCACATTCACTCTCAGACACCAGACGATTCGCTGCTGAGGCCATTTTGGTTAATGTGCTACCTGGTGGAGTGTACAAGTCTGCTGACAGCTGTTCTCTTGATGGTTGTTTATGGCGCCAAGACGAACACCGGAAGATCATTCGGTGCTCGAACAAAGAATCATCAAAAGACTCTTTGCTTATGTCTTTTTCATTCTGTCACCCATTACATTAGTTTCACTCGAGTTTAGCTCCTACAGCTGCTGCTAATTAATGTGTAGTTGCATTCCCCTTGCTTTCACTTTGCAAAAGTCGATAACCTGATTCCAAGAGGCTTTTTGAAACCATGCAGCATGCTGGTGTTTACTTTTTTACTTTTTGAATAGAAATATTAACAGACGCTAATTCACTAATTTTATTTCATCCAGTTCTGTGTTGCCAGGTTTGATTGAATAGGGACAGTGTGTGTGCTGTGGCTCATAACCTTGACACAAGTAAATAAAGACATAAGCAAGAGTCCAGATTAGGTCTTATCTTGAGTAAAGGTGCTGCGTGGTGTCAGGTGCAGGGGCTACGGGGGATGAAGATAATAACCTTTTTTTTTCCACATGGGAGAGGACACCTTTAATTCCCTTTGTGCCCCTGTGAAGAGAGAGTATCCCTCAATGTCTTATCTCTGCGTCATCTCGCTGAGCGAAGAGCCCGGACACATCTTAGAGATAGTGCAGCAGCGACTATAGATTACAGGCTATAGCACTTCATATCCAATCAGGCAACTGTAGTCACAGCTGCTAACGAGTTCAGGGAGAAAGTTTGACTAGATAACGTTTCAAAGTGATAGCAACGACTGACTTGGATTTCTTATTTTCATGCATAATGTACTGTGCATAATGTACGGCACGCTCCTGCCTATCCCCAGCGATGGTCGATGCATGCCCAGGTTGCCGGTGACTAGAGCTAAACACTTAGTGTAATTGAAGAAGGCAATGTGCAGAAATCAAGACGGATCGGTGCTGCAAACGGGGGCCACCTCCCTGGAGCCTCAGTCTATTAACACTGTCACTCTGCTCATCAGCCCAGCACCTGCCCGCTCCCCCTCCTGGCTGACTTTAATCATGCTCACTAATAAAAGCCATTATATCACACAACTACTGTAACCCACGCAGCACCGCACCTGCTGTTGACACGGTAAATGACACATAGGCAACAGAAAAGAGAGAAAAGCAGTCATTTTAAACCCTCACGCTAAACTTCCTGACTCCAGACCAATGGGATCACTCAGGCGAAATGATGAACCTCAGCCACAGGGGGGGTATTATTTGGCTACCTCCCTACCTGTCTTAGAGGGACAGATAGCCCATGTGGACGTTTAGAATGATTACATGCAATAAAGATGAATTGCTCCTCCTCTGTGTTTATGACTTGGCGTCGGTGCGTTGTCAGAGGTAATATAGCAGAGATGGTAAACAGAGACAGGTGCATTTGTTTACTGCTAATGGGAGCTAGTAAAGCAACAATGCTAATGTCCTCTTCAGCAGCAGACTCTGGGCATCTGCTTGGTGGGAAGTCATTATTGTCGATGCACATTAGTAATCAAACAAAGCAGTCACGGCAACTGATATGTGTTTTTAAGAGTAGAGAAGTTGAGTTGCATTCACCCAAATGTCAACAGTCTATTAACCCCCTGGGCTATACATCATTTTTTGCTATGTTTGGTCTACCTGGTCTCCTTTTGTAAAAAATTAGTCTAGAATCTTAACACTATAATGCACAATCATGAGATATGCATCTTTTCTTTTTTCAGGACAAACTGGGCTATCAGAATATGCAGTGGCGTCACATGAATGTATAAATAATTTAAATTACTAAAACGACAAGAGAGGTGCAGTGGTCACAGCAAGAGGGTCGCAGGTTTGAATCCGGCTTGGGGCCCTTCTGTGTAGAGTTAACAAATTCTCCCCATGTTAGCGTGGGTTTTCTCCGGGTTCTCCGGTTTCCTCCCACAGTCCAAAGACATGCAGGTTAATCGATGACTCTAAATTGCCCGTAGGTGTGAATGTGAGTGTAAATGGTTGTCTGTCTCTATGTGTCCTACGATGGACTGGCGACCTGTCCAGGGTGTACCCCACCTTCGCCAAATACCAGCTTGGATTGGCGACCCCAAACAAGATAAGTGGGTGAAGATGGATGGATGGATGAAAAAGACGAGAAAAAAACAAAACCTTCACTGAATCTCACAGAAATACATTCAAACCACACAATACAATAAGATACATGATTTTGGGCTTTTGAAAAATGTTGTCCAAAGTCTTGGGAATACGGAAAGAAAACAATTATCATTCGAACCAACACACATCTAACGACATTTATATTTTTCACAGACAAGTCCAAGCATTTTTCTATCCATTTTTCTAGAAAAAGAATAGCTCTGCCATGCCTCAAACCAGTTCCTGTCAGCAGTGACCTGAGAGCCCCACCACACTCCTTACACTTCCAGGGGAAAGTCTGATTGAGCTGCCTGCTCTGCCTTGCAGTGACCACAGCTGGATGCTCTTCATCATCACCGTGACACAAATAAAAATCATTAGAAGTACTGAAGGTTTGAAATATCACATCATATATATCAGACCAGTAAGTGTTTCTGTGTTTCACACCTCACACAGTATAGGACATATGAGACGGCTTGATAACTACAGTGTTTGTAATATCATCTGATACCTTGAATAAAATCATAAAACACTCTCTCTGCCCAAAGTGAAGACCAAATTTACAACTGTAAAAGCTATCCATGTATGTTCTCATTTGTATTTCAGATATACTGAAAATTAATGTATGCCACTGACAAGCCATTCTCCTCATCTACTCCTGAGTCTCCTTCATCTTCACTTTTCAGTAGAGGTGCAGAGCTTCTTCTGTGCTGTATCAGCACCTTGATGCACGTTTTGAAAAGCAGAAGTAAAATTTGAAAAAGTCACAAAATCAACAGCTGTTCCCGCGGTCACCTCCCGTTTCACCTGCGGCTACTCTTTTTTCCCTTCTCTCTCTCCCTCAACAAATGATAATTTACACATCATCGATAAGACTCTGTAATAACTAGTCGTCATTTAGGTTCGTACCAAAACAGCACAGACCTACAAGGTTGTGTTATTCCATTATGCAAGTCCCTTGAGCGCCGCACTCTTAGCTCACATCCAGTATGGCCTGTGTTTCATCAGACCTGATCCATTGTACCACAGCTAAATGTTGCCTTCTGTAAGCTTTAGCTAACAGTTAACAACAACAACTGATTTCAACATGGATCAATAGGTAAATACTCTCTGAAGACTTTCATTTTTGGATTTATTACTTTTATGAAGTCTGAAAAAACACTGTTGTTCCAAACTCAATTACAAACCATGTGAAAGGAATACGATCGATCCCTCAATAGAAAGCTACGGTGGTGACGAAGCAGCTGTAAGTAAGTCTCTACACTGCAGCGTTCTGGAGATACTCTAAAAATAGCAATTAGAGTAATTTCCTGTCATATACGACAGCTTCGACCTCAGCGGGTTAAGGGTGGCATGATGTGAAGATTTCCAACCTCCAGTTTAACCTCCAAATAAAAAGGTTTAGATTAAACCGTTGGCCTGTTTACAACATGTCTGATCCTTATGTTTTTTTGCCTCATTGGACTTATTTATTGTTGTCTTCTCAGATCTGGGGCGGCAGTAGCTCAGTCCGTAAGGACTTGGGTTAGGACGCGGAGGACGCCGGTTCAAGTCCCCCATGGACCAAGACCAACTGGTTGCTGGAGAGGTGCCAGTTTACCTCTTGGGCACTGCCGAGGTGCCCCTGAGCAAGGCACCAAACCCCCAACTGCTCTGGGCGCTTGTCAGGAGCAGCCCCCTCACTCTGACATCTCTCCATTGATGCATGTATATGTACTGTGTGAACAACAGAGTATAAAACTGAATTTCTCCACTGTGGGACTAATAAAGGAATATCTTCTTCTTCTTCTTCTTCTTCTTAGAGGTTAATGTGGTGGAGGAAATATGGGCACACGATGAAAATAAGACCAAAGTGGGGACGAGGGACAAAGACAGATTAAAATATTGACCACTTGTGTCACATCAGCCACTTTTAGTTAGCACTAACAGCAACAACTCTCAGTGCACTTCATCAAGGTTCTTTCAATAAAGAACCAGAAGATCACGGAGGTCCCAAGCCGAACCAGTTTGAACTCTCTGGCCTGTTGGACCTGAAGTTAGTGGTTGGACGTGCGGGCTCAGAGTCCACTGAAGCCCAAGGGCGCTTTCACAAACCATAGTCCGTTCGGTTAGTGAAATTTATACTTTTGGTTCATTTTCTATTTAGTCTGGTTTGGTTTCACAATGCACAAATCCATCCATTCATCTATCTGCGTCCGCTTATTCTGTTAGGGGTCGCGGGGGGGCTGGAGCCCATCCCAGCTGACATTGGGTGAAGGCGGGGTTCACCCTGAACAGGTCGGCAGTCCATCGCAGGGCTGACACACAGAGACAACCATTCACGCTCACACCTACGGGCAATTTAGAGTTTTTTGAGTTTGAATTTAGAGTCTTTGGACTGTGGGAGGAAGCCGGAGAACCCAGACGAAACCCACGCTAACACTTGGAGACCTGCGACCCTCTTGCTGTGAGGCGACAGCGCTAACCACTGCACCACCATCCAGCACCAGCCCACAATGCACAAATCAAAGAAAAAAAAATGATTTGCTGAGGGGCGTGTACAAAGGAGCAAATCTATCTTTTCCGTCTCGCGAGCTGCCACTTCTGTGCAGGGAATCACAGACACAGACTGTTTTCATCTTGACTCTGCACTGATCCACTGTGTGCACAAATGACTTAATGAACGTCACTAGGTTTGTAGACTTTATTTAGCAGATTCTGTATGTTCTCTTTGGACCAGAGGTCAAGCAAACATCTGACTTTTGCAGAAGTCCAGGTCAGTCCTCTCCCACTCATGTTAACCTGTCGTTTACCTGTGCCCATCAACAAATGCCTACACAGGCAACCTGTGCTTCGGTTTTCTTGGAAACGGTTCGAGACCACCAGCGGCCTCCAGCGCCAGAGTACGATTACAGCAGACTACATGTTGGCTTGTCAAAGCGCCATAAGAGTGGATGCGAGCTGCCAGAGAAGCTACTGTTGGTTCTTCATAGCTTAGGTGATGATAGAGGAATGGGTCAGGCCATTTCCAATTCAACTCATTCCAAACATATTTTGGTATTAGCTAGTCTGATTACTGTCATTATACTGTCAGTGGAAAAGAGCAGGTGAGTCAGTGCTTTTTATTCTGCTGCCACAGTTGGGGAGTTAACGATCAAACCTCAGAGTATTGGATATTTTTTTTTCCACAGTTGAGGAGGGACCACAGAATTCCTCTTAACTGACCTTTCAGCTATTTCAGCTATGTATTTTTACATTTCTTTAAAATCTGAGAAAATGTCTAGCTCTGCTGAAATTTGAGAAACGCCATGCTAGACAAAAATATGAATGTACTGTGATCGCTGAAAAACAACTGCCTTGCTTTTTACTAGAAACAAAGACTGGGAATCCTGGTGTTTCCTCTCTTGCAGAAGAGAAGATCTGTGTCAACACTTCGAAAAAGACATTTCACTTTGCGGCGACCTCACTAATAGAAGTTTACAGTTATTTGTGTGTTGTCAGGGGGAATGAGTCGTCGGTGGCTGGGGTCGACAGCCAGCCTGAACACGGGCCTCTGCTGCTTTGATGGATGTGGGGAAGAATACAGTGAAGTGATGGTGGAGAGAAACTTCCCCCCACCCCACCACACACACCCCTTCTCTCGGCTACCCCTACAACGGAGGGTGCTTTCGAAGACAGCAACGTCAGAATTGAGTCTCAGGGCGAAAAAAAATAAAAAAAATCAGGAGACAGAAGAACAAAAAAAAGGGGGGGGAAGGAGCGAAAGAATGAAGCGGGATGAGCTGCCAGTGAAGTGGGTTGGTCGTGCGTCAACCCCGAGCCTCAGATGTAACACAGGGAAGGAGGAGGAGGGAGGATTGTAGAGAAGGGGGGAGGCAGAAATCAATATTTCTGCGACGTGGCCACTCAAGCCACTGCCAATGACAGCAAACATCATGAAAAGATATGGGAGCAGGGAAGGAGGAAGAAATGAAAAAGATAAGAAGAGAACAGTAAAGTAAATGACATCTGAAGCTATTTCCTCCAGGGCCCTGCCTAGTGTCGAGCCTCGAGGACTCTGCGGAGTTATGGGCAGAGTTAAATTTCTATTAGCTCTGAGAGGAAATTTAAGTTCTCTGTCTCAGGAGGAGGACTCGAGCGGAGACGCAAAGTACCCCCATTGTCATGTGACGGATGACAGCGGCGCGACCTTAAAACGAGTCACGAGGTTCACCACTAAATAGTAACTGTCAGTGAAAATGGTTTAAAGAAGGGGGAAGACATTTAAGAGCACACCGTCTTAATTTAAGGCGATGAGCTTCCAGAACTTTAAAGCAAGCAATTTGCGCGCATAGGTCAATACAGATATCAGCTGTTGATGGGAAATGTTATTCCTTGGAGCTACTGACACCCGACACTAGGCACGGTGATGAGCGTGATGGCTACAATCAGGGTCGGAAATTAACTTTTTTCCCTGTTGTCATTCAATGTTTAATATATTTTATAAAAAACATATGCATGGTATATTCCAGTGTTCAAATTACACCTTAGGGTAGAGTACTGTACACAGTACTGTACTGTGCTTTGTTATTGCCATCTGTAGTGGTTACGTATTTGCATAAAAAAATTCAAATGATTATGAAATAAATGACTGCAAATTTAGTTAAATATTTGCTTTGATAAAAAAAATGGCCCATTTTCATTTTTACAGAGCCTGAACACACCATAATGTAACTTAGTGGAACCTCTGTTAACGTTAGTAGCTGCGCTGCCCACGGCTGCTAACAGGTAACGTTACTAACTCTCCTCCTGTTGATTTCAACATGGATTTGTTGTTCAGTGTAGCATTAATAGGGAAAAATAGGATGTGCCCCTCAGGTTTAATAGTAGTAGCTCCATGCTTTTGAGCACTTTTTGTTTCTCTCCGCCGTGGCTCCAGTGCCAAACAAACTGAACCACGATACAACGCCTTTATGCATCATTGTGCATGTGTGACTGTCAGAAAGCATCAATACAGAAATATCAGTAGTCACGGAGGCATGAGATGCCAAGGAATCTGACAACTAACCAGTTCTCAACGGGGATCAGTTCTTATGATTTTATCCACCACTGCCAACAGTTTTGGCAGGTGACGGGAGCTAAATTCAGACCATGACTACAATAAGAGCTACAATTCTTCTGTTGCTTTTACAGCTCGGAGTTTCACAGCTCACAATTAGACACTTTCTCCAACTCTTCTCTGATTGACATCCTGCAGCCGTCACCGTAATGATACTCTCCTTAATATATAGACACACAGAAATGAACCACGGGTCAAAATGATTTCTCATCCCTACTCAGGAGGCTCAATCAAAGGAATCATTACGTGGGTTGAGGTCTTCTTAGCTCCAACCTGCCGAGTGTGCCGAATTAAGATAAAGGACATGTTGTCATCACGTGGGAGGAACTTTTCCCACCAACATTTCAGAGCATCATTAAGTACTTTAATTCAACCAACATTTCACCATCACCATCTGCACATCCCCTTTTCTTTCCCCTCTTTCTGCAATAACTGGGCACACGTGGGTGAGGAGTCGAATGTTGATGGCGTAAAAAGGATTCATCTTTTTCCTCTTCTCCCTGCTGTGTTGCCGAAAGGCATTCCAGGAAAAGATAGGTCTCGACTTGAACTGAAGCTGGAGAACAACTTCACACAAGTTGCATAACTAATAATGTTGTCTGAAGCCTAATAATAACTATGTATAAGTGAGTGGAGTTTCTTAAAAGATAACTTATACGTATGCTTTAATTAATGTGATCATATCTTTTCATTTATATATGTAAATGTGCCACAAAAAAAGAGCATTAACATGCCAACATATACATACACTACAAAGCCCTGATGTCCAAACCATCTATATATAAACAGCATTTTGCAGCATGTGCGTTAGGATTGTCGGGGTAGTCGGTGTTACCAGCGTTGCACGGTGGTCGGGCACACACACCAATTACATTATGTACCAACCGTACCCTGCGCCCCCCTCGCCTTGCTTGTTTTTGTACAGAAATAAAACCCATTTAATTTTTTCAGCTTTACAGTGCACAATGTTAATGAGGCAATCACCACAAGGAGGATGGAGCGGCACTAGGTGGAAACCCGTGGTCCCACAGCAAAAGCTGGACTGGAGAGGCCAGATACACCGCCATCCAATAGTATGGGTCAAAGTAAGCAAACTACACGTACTGACCGTCATATTTTCTTGTAAGATGTCTGGTGTAATCTGTAACATCAAAGTTTATTAATCAGTGTGAAAATTTCCTCATCGTCACATCCCAACTAACTCACTGCAGTCACAACATGACTTGGGGATTGTCAAAAACAGCAGAAAGGCTGCACACACTAACCTGACCCTGTCAAATGGTTTGTTTCACAGAACCATCCGAGAAGCTGTCACTGGAAACTGTTTGGAAAAGGGCAGGCACTTTCAAAAAGTACTTAGCAGGTGATTGGATGAACTATTCGTCAATCAAACTAACGGAAGCGAAACTAACTGAAGGCGAAAACGTTTCCTTCAGTGCCACACTTTGCTCTTCTTTCAGTTAAGAAATACTCTCCAGTTCTGATATAACTGATGCTACTGCAGCATCTAAGCCAGGGGTGGGCAATTATTTTTGCTGGGGGGTCACATGAGAAACCCAGATTGTTACTATTGTAACTTATTTTTCAGCATTTATTATACTGAAAATCTCTCCAAATCATCATATCATAAAGAAAATTGCATTATATGTAGGAGTCTTTGAGCCATACAGGACTGACTGTTCTGGGTAGTGATGTTTCCATTAACAAAACTTAACATTTAAATTAACGTTAACTCTTACATTTCCTTCTTTTGTTGCGTGCAGCTTTGTCAAAAGTCCTTGCTGCTTTTGTATCTTAGCCAGCAGCCCCTCGGCCGTCCTCTCCTTCTCCTCTCCAGACAGGTTTTTGTATTTTTCTGCAAGTTTGTCTTGAAGTGACGATTAGCGTTGTAGTCTTTGAATACAGCCATGTTTGATGCAAACTAAGCACATGGCTTCACCATGACTTCTTATAGACGTGCCGCCTCAGCAGGTGACGCTACTTCAAACATCACTCACATCAATTTATTCAATGTCAAGTATGACAGGAAGAAGCACACTAACAATACACGAGTTTCAAAATAAAAGCTATTTTTTTAACTGTTATTTAAGCTTTGTAAGTAAAATTGCGTGGTTTGTCTGAGACCTCCCGGGCCAGGCGGAACCATCACAAGGGCCCAGGTTTGATCTAAGCCAACCTCTTCAGGACCAACCATTTTTGTTTAGAACTAAGAGTCGCCTCTCCATGTCACCTCTGGTCTCACCAGGGCTCTGCGTCACACACCTAAGCCACATACGTAGTTGCACTCACAGGATGCCGACTGGTCCGTTGTCTGGCGAGCCGGACAGAGACGCTTTACTTGAAGCCTGACAAGATGGACTTTGAGATGACATTTGATCCTACAGATCCAATCACAGAGGCTACAACCATCACCATTAAGTGCAGCATAAACCAAACACACACTGTTTCGAGACAACACTGCTCTGTTCGTTCAATCTTCATGTTCTTCTGCTAGAAGATGAGTTTGTCCACATTCTCGGCAGCTCTGGATGTCCATCTGTCTGTAATCAGAGCTACGTGATCTGTGTTGGACACTTCTTTCACAATTCCTGTGTAGCTAAAGTGTCTGCGAGACGGCATATTATAGCGCGGCTCAAGAACCCTAATCATTGCTGTCCTCCCCGACTCTCCTCCTTGAATCCTTTATGGAGACATCACTGAGGTGTGTCTGTTGATAGCATATCATATTGGAAGTATTGCCGCTAGCATACGTGTCATACGGTGGTTATACGGTTGACGTTTTATCCACCTCTTTTTTTTCCCGTCACTGTCATATGCAACACCAAATCCGTAACGCTCCCACCCAGCAGAGTGAAACGACGCTGATGGATCCTCTGCCTTTACTTTATCGTGTCCACTCGCTATTTCCTTAACAGAATCACAGCCATACTCTGCATTTCATCAACTGCATCATCAACATGTTGTATCTTTGGCGGTACAACACATGCAGTAACATCTAGTCCGCCCTCGCCGAAATTGAGCCAATCACAACGCACGACTGCAGCTTCAGTTACACTGCGTATGTGTGATACCTCATATTCCTGTCTGCCGTTTCGCAGCCTCTCTCTCGAGGCCTTGATTTCTAGAGTGACAATAAACGCAATTTAAAAAAATACACACTCATAACCTATTTAAAATGAACCAAACGGCACATCCTCGACTCGAACCATGACTAGCAAACCCAACGGTTCAGATTTTTACCCGAACCGAGCCCACCCCTAATATTTTCCAGTGTGTTGTCTCTGAAGCTGTTGCCGATTTATAGGATGTAACTTCTAACGTAGTATGAAAGAAATAAAAAATACTTTAAAAAAGAAAGTAAATAATATAGTAATGAGCATAAATGTACTTCCCCCTCCTGTATTTACATATATATCTGTACATATGAACTGTATGCATGTTAATGCACTTGTGTATATAGTAACCTCTCCTGTATGTCTCTTAAAGTAAATGTGCATGTTTCGAGTGAACGGGTGTCTATACAGTAAGCACATGTCTATTTGCATGTGTATACATTTAAACTTGTATTGTACACATGCATGGGTTTATTTATTTATACTGTGTATATTTATGTAGCTTTACTTTCTGCTACACCGGTTTTAAATCTCTTCCTTCTTTTTAATGTGTTGCGTACTTAATTGGTTGTGTAGGACTTCTGCCCATGTGTTATTATTAGTCTGACAGCACTGTGTTCCCAGGAGGAGCCCCCACCAACAGAGACTCAGTGGATCTGTGTAGCTCAGTGCCTTGTTGTTACATATTTTTCCATATTTATTTTAAATCACTGATGTGCATCTTTCTCGGATCCCCCTCTTAGTGACGGGGCTTGATGTAACCTGAGGGATTCTACAAGCATTTTGAAGGGGACTATTTAATGTTATGTTTGGGGCTTCTGGAGACCTGGACTCCCTTTAAAATATACTGAACATTATTTTATCAGCTTGATGATGATTTCTCAAAATTTTGTGAAAATTGCTTATAAACATTATTATTATGAACTGTTGGCATCTTTTAGTGATCTGCTATACATGGCTACTTTTTGGCATCCTGGAATCTGCAGCTGTAAAACAGTTAAATGCGTTTGATTTTCCTCTAATTTTTATCAGGGATTGCTGTTGACAGTGCTTTTTATGCAGAGTACCCCTCCCAAATGAATAACCACAGGACTGGAATTATTAGCATTATTTATATCATTTATTCCTATTTAATTATTATTACTAAATCAGATTCAACTTTGTCATTGCACATAGTACAGGTACAAGTACAACAAAATGCAGTTTTGCATCTAACCAGAGTGCAAACTAGTAAAGTGCTGATAAGACAGTATGTATAAGTGAGGATATACAGTATGTATGCTGTATATTTTGTCACCTTCCCCAAATGTACAAGCCCAGAGGCAATGGGAAGGGTTGCCACTTATTTCTACATGCTGGATTTTAAGGTCGGAAGAAAACTGGGAAAAAAATATTTAAAGGAAACACAGTTAGTTGCAGTTATCTTTAGTATTTTTTAGGGCTGTCAAAGTCAAACACATTGACGCAAATTTGTTTTAACATTACCGATTTCTTAAATGCATTAATGCAATCGACCTCTGACCTCAAGATATGCGAGTGAAAATGGGTTCTCCGGGTACCCACGAGTCTCCCCTTTACAGGCATGCCCACTTTATGATGATCACACAGTTTGGGACAAGTCATTGTCAAGTCAACACACTGACAGCTATTGTTACCTGTTGGGCTGCAGCTTGCTATGTTATGATTTGAGCATATTTTGTATGCTAAATGCAGTAGATGTGAGGGTTTCTGGACAGTATTTGTCATTGTTTTATGTTGTTAATTGACTTCCAGTAATATACATTTGCATTAAGTAGCATATTTGCCCACTCCCATGTTGATAAGAGTGTTATATACTCAACAAATCCCTTTAGGGTACATTTTGAACAGATAAAAAAGGGTGCGATTAATTTCTGATTAATCACGATTAACTATAGATAATTATGCGATTAATCACAATTAAATATTTTAATTGATCGACAGCCCTAGTATTTTTACACTTACAGAAGTGAGGTTTGCAAGCAATGACAAAGTACAGCCGATGTCAACGAAACACACTTAATATAAGAAAGCACATCTATGTGACTATCACAAATGTTTATGATGCCATTCGTAACATCCTGTACCTCCATAACCACCTGCCTTGTACTGAGCCTCCCAATTCCCTGCTAAATAAAGCTAATGCCTCCCCACAAATAGTACAGTACGCACACACACACACACACAGTCCCATTGTTTCCTCTGCTGTTTATCCAGTGCATTTTATGTAATAGAGGGGGGCCTGACTTTGATGGAGCAGGTGATTTTAGGCGGCGCCGTTAGCAGCGGAGAGATAGAATATCTTCCTAAGGCCTACGGATAGCACTTTTTATGAGCTGCTCATTGCTAGAACTACATCAACCTGTCCAAGGCCACCACTGCAAAGGGGTCTTTAACACCCTTCCTCCATTACCCACCTCTATCATTCCCTCTATCATATAGGCATAGTTCTGTTTTTTTCTTCCCCCTCTCGGTGCGTGTTTGTGTGTTTTCATAGGGAAAAAAAAGACATTTATTAAACTGGACAAATGAGATAAATTGGAAAGAGCTGCTTGTAATTGTTTTCCATTTTATGCTTAAAGAGATGACCACAGCAAATGGCCTATATAAAACAAATGAGCCAGGGCCTCGGAGCAACACACCGACATGATGTATACGCACACACTTACAAATGCACTCACATACTCATTGATATGACATAAAGCAACGAGAAGAGACACCTGCTTAAATAGCCAAGTGCACTCTGGTCAGCCTGTGCAGCTTCGCATTCCCACACATACACTCTGAGCAACCCACGCACACGCACACACACACACACACACACACACACACACACACACACACACACACAATTCGCACATGCACGGCTAGTCACCCTTTTACCGGAGATCAGTAGTCAGTTTTGGCATTTAACATTACCATCAGCCCTTCCTGCTTCATAAAACCCTTCCCTAACCTCACAACCACCCACTTACCATCATCACAGCGCTCTGCTCGCTGACCCCAGATCACTATATCAGTAATATTTCACCCTTAGATCAACACATCCACGATAAGACGAAGAGGCGGCGAGGGAGGGGAGAGGGTGGGAGATAGAAGAAAAGATGTGGAGGATGGGATGCTATATCAACAGCAAAGCCAAATTATTGCCAATCACATTTTATTCACAGCTCAACTGCTAGACAAATTGCAGCTCATGCCGTTTGCCATGGGTCAGGGCACTGCGTAATTTCATTTTAATAAGTCATTTTCCAGGGTGGGATGACACTGCAACACACGCAGCTACACATGCTTGAGCGCGCGCACACACACACACACACACACACACACACACACACACACACACACACACACACACACACACACACACACACACACACACACACACACACACACACACACACACACACACACACGTGGCCTCACACTCAGACGTGTCACCACCCTCTCATACAAACAAGACTGTGTGACCATGTCTTTGGGGGGTTGATATTTTATGGAGTGAAAGAATTGGATACACCGGCAGTGATCTTGAGAGTGACTTTTGCTTGAGAGAAGGGCGATGCATGATTGAAAAGGATACACAACACTCTCACTATATTTGTATTTTGCTTAATTGATCATCAGTAAAAAGAGAATGGGGTAGGGACATTAAATTTGTATTAGTAAAAATTGGAGGCTATTTCAGGGTTTGTACTGGGCTCAATTTTCAAGGTAGACCAACCATGTCATGCTAGCTTTTTGGGAGGAATGCTAAATAACGCCACAAGGAAAGGGATCCCTTGACCTCTGACCTCCAGATATCTGAATACAAATGGATTCTATGGGTACCCATGATAATGTGATATGATAATCACATGCAGTTTATTACTATTATTGTCTTAATTTCACCTATACTAAAATGGTGTGTTTGAACATTTCTGCTTACTGGGGGCCCTAAACAGTCTTGGAATTACATACACTGGGTATCACTGTAAAGCTGAGACTCTTGTGGATCCAATGAGCCCAACTGTAATGATGTTAGTCCTCATAGCAGCCATTTCATTGTAGTGAGACCATTTTTTTTTTTTTAACTTGACCTCACTGTATACAATGATCTATGGTGACCTCTAGGATAATCACAGCCTCATGAAACTTTACAGCCACAAACTAGAGACCGAAAGGATTCAGATGATGGATGGGTTTCCTATCTAGATTGACAATAGAAGGGTTTCTGAGCAGTTTCCTGACCAGACGTGCTCACCATTCTATCACCGAAAAATGCAATTCTTGGAGAATTTTGTCCAAATGTCAAACATTTGTGATCCCAAATCACAGCATGGCTTTTTCTATGGTGTTCCTCAAGGTCTGTGTCTTAATGTGGTATTTTATAGGGATTATTGGTCATTTTGATCAATTCTCAAACAGAAAAAAATGGTTAAATTCAGCACCAAATCTGTGTAACAAATGGTATCAACCCAAAAATTGCTGCAACATCTTATGAGACGGGCTGCACGGTGGTACAGTGGTTAGCACTGTCACCTCACAGGTTCGAATCCGGCTTGGGGCCCCTCTGTGTGGAGTTTGCATGTTCTCCCCATGATAAAATAAGTCTTCTCCAGGTTCTCCGGCTTCCTCCCACGGTTTAAGACATGCTGGTTAATCGAAGACTCTAAATGTCCCGTAGGTGTGAATGTGAGTGTGAATGGTGCTCTGTCTCTTTGTGTCAGCCCTGCGATGGACTGGCGACCTGTCCAGGGTGTAACCCCGCCTTCGCCCAATGGATCAGCTCCCTCACAGGATAAGCATTGCAGATAGATGGATGGATCTCATGAGACATAACAGAGCATGGGGATGATCATCACAAACTCTTATACACTTTCACAATTTATTTGAATTAATTCATTTCTAGACTAGAAGAACTTGACATCGCGCTGATCTGCATCTCAGATTAATCTTCAGGATCTCAGCTTTCAGGGGATGTACACCACTTCTACGACACCTACTGTTGACTTTTTACCTACATCTCAGCAGCTCAAACCAATGTACTTTAAACACATATTTTAATACAGAGTGGTATATTTTCAGTACAATTGAAATCTTAATGTAATAGACTTTTTACGACAATGATAATTTTCTCTTAATTTCCTCATCAGCAATACTGAAAAGCAAATGAGCATCCCACCACGAAACTGCAGGTACTATGAATGCATAAATACCAAATTATGTCAGTACATAAAACTCGCCAGGATTTTGTCTGGGGGCGTTCGATTTTTTTGTAGAGATTACTATGTGCCCATCTGCTCCATTACAATTCTCCACAAGGTGTGTGAGTTGAGGCAAATTGATTGGACTAATATATATCTGGGCAAATAAACAACTTGTGCCTTGGGGGGATTTCTGTGCAGCATTTCTTTAGAACTCCTCAGGAATCAAAGGCGCTAATATCAACGTCTGCCATGTGGAATAACATCAGGCACTCATGAAAATGCAAGTCCCATATATATCAACATCAAGAAGAGACCTGCGAGAGTTACCGTGTCAGCGATGAGATGTACAGTCAAATCAAATTCCCGGTGCTGCCAAAAAAAATAAATAAATAAATAAAATATAAAAAATAAAATCACTTCTAAATAGACCATAAATTCTTGATAAAAATGTGCACTGGATTCAAAGGCTGTTCCGCTGGCTGCCTGTCATGTTCATAACTGGGTCTTTGAAGTCGGCTGTCAGTGGTCTGTGCTGAACCATCTTCAGAGGTGCGTCAGTGCTCTCCCTCCTGTTCTTTCAAGTTCCCCTCCAGCAGCCAGTTTATGGGGTGATGTTCACTCTGAATGTACAGTTGCTGCTCTGGAGATAGGGCTGGTCAATCCTCCTGTCAGAAATATCATCCTCCTAGCAAGACATGTTTGCGTAAAGTCTAGCCATCCTCAAAGAGAATGGAAGTCTGGAGGCGTATTCAGTGGGGTGCAAAACACAGGGCTTCCAGACGCTGAATTTTAATGTACTGTATTTTTTTTTTTTTTTACTGGTCTCCATATTGAGGAAGACTTTGAAAACACAAAATTGAATTACTGTGCAAAAAGCAGTTCACCAAAGCTCGTCACCCGCAGTATAAAATCATATATAAACCTAAATATGCTTCCAGATTCTAGTTCCCATTTGCTTCCCACAGAATATTCTCAACCTTATGAGCTACACAAGAAACTAAACAGGATATTTGATCTTTGAGAGAGAGAGAGAGAGAAATACTGGGTCAGCGCAGTCAAGCATGACGGCCAGCGCAAATACCACCAAGTCAGGAAGATACAGTCCGGGGTGAGGAAGAGGAGATAGCAGCATAACTAAAGATACAGCCTGTAAGTAGAGAGCAATAGCCCTCAACAGATAGAGCGCCCTAAGGCTAGAAGATAGGCCCGTAGCAGGAGAAACATTTGTGACAAAATGGCTGACATTATCTTTTAATTAGATTCACACTGTTTACTAGCTTGTTTGTACTCTCATTTATACATTACCTGATATAGCTTTCCTTTATCGCATGTAGAAGTTGATGACGCTGGTGGTGATGTAGAGACGGCGAGAAGCAACGCTCGCGCTACATTTTTCTCTAATATAACTGAACCTTTTTAAATAACTTTGATTTTACATACTAAGTAACTGAGTGATAGCTTCAAGTGATTTTTCACGATCTAAATGCTCCAAAAGAGGAAAAGCTTGAGACGGCAGACCAATTGATCTTTCTGAGCAGTAGCTTATGTGAGAACTACACCCATCCAGTTCCTATGAAATATTCTATAGAGTGATGTATGCATGCATACATCACTTTAATCTACGATGCAAATTTCCTCATTAGAAGACGGAGGCACGAGTCCCTCTAACCCAGAGTCTCTCCATAATTAGCTTGTTCCCCTCACTGGCCCTGAAGCATTTACTATAATACTGTCTGAGGCCAACCAGCTCAGTTAGCCTCCGTCTCAGAGCCTGTGTGATGTTACAGATGCTGCAAAGTTGGGATGTTATACTACCACAGATACTCTGTGGCAATTTAAGGTGCGTATTTCATAAGATGTTTCAGGGAGAGAGGTGTATCAAGTGTTCCAAGCAGGTGTGACAGGATTTTTTTTAACTAAATCAAAGTCGCAGCCATTATCACCACACCACCTGTGCCATAGCACTTATTATTCTAGATAATAAGAGAAAGTGAAGACTTGAGGGGGAAAAAAAAACATCAAAGCTGCTTAGAAAAACCTTAAATTCATACAAATAAACTTTTTCTACCCAGACTAACAGAAATGTGATTAATTTCTTCCCCAGCTCCTTCTACTGTTTTTGTCACTGAGCTCATCGGTACTAGTTGGGGAGTAATTCCACCATAGAGGCATGTACAGTACTACATTTGTATTACTGGAAATTTCTGATATTTTGGGAAACATGCCAAGTGTGAGATAGATTATAATGCATTTTTGTACGATGACTATGAAGCTATAGCCAGGAGACAGTTAGCTTAGCGTTAGCTAAGCACAAAGACTGGAGACAAGGGGAAACTGCTAGCCTGTTTCTGTCCAAAGGTAAACGAAATCATTCAATTTACCTCCCAATAACACAATTTACATTATTAACTAGTACAGTAGATACTGCCGTGAAACGTCCCCACTTGATTACTAACATTAACACAATTTTTGTATGTTTAAATATGCAAATGATGCATTATCTTGTTAAATATGAGCTAATTTGCATGTTTCCAGAACAAGACGCACTAGAGTCAAAGGTTTTTACAGAGGGGATTTTGGATATCTCTATTTATCACTCCATAAAACAGAAAATACTGTCAACAGACATTAAAAAAAAATAATTTTCACCATGTTTTTAGGAATAAAATATTCTATAAATCAGGCTATGAATGATATATGAACAAACCCTTCTGTATAAACCTTCAGAATACAGATGGGAATGAAATTAGAAAGTTTGGTGGATGTAAGTGCTGCTGAAGTGGAGATTTCTAACTAAGAAAAAGTCTGAAGAAAAAGCTCATTTTTAGAAAACAGCCCATAAAGATATGTATGATAAAATTCCATACATTTAGTTAGACACTACATAACTTTAATATATATATATCACCATAAATCTTCCCCAGTTGATTACTCACATTAAGGCAATTACTTTTTATATGACAAGTTTTCTGTAATATTTAACTATGCAAACGAGGCATTATCTAATGCTAAATACTGCTAAATTTAGGAGAAATCTACAGACGCAAATGGACAACGTAGTAAAACAAGACATGCTATGGAAGCAAAATTGAATGATGCATGAATAATGCATGCATGTTAATTAGTGATCTTTAGAGGTTAGCTGTTTCCCCTGTTTCCAGTGTTTATTCTACGCTAAGCTAACCGCTGGCTGTAGCTTCATATTTATCATATGGATATATTAACAGTGGTATTAAAGTTTTCATCTAATTCTCCGCAAGAAAGTGAATAAGCATATTTCTCAGTCGTTCCTCTACGATTATGACTCGGGCACACAACATGGCATCTCTCAGCTTTGCAGGACTTTGGTGAAGTTGGAAAATGTGATTTTAGATTTAGAATGAAATCCATTAATATTACATTCATCTATCTGTAGTAAGACAAAAATGGCTGTTTGTTGTCAACTGCATTGACATTTTTCCCTTCTGTAAATAACACATTCATGTTATCTAGTCAGGTGGATTTTCACTGCAGACCAACAACAAGGTAAAACTGCTCCCAGGGCATTTTAAAGTGCCAACATTATCCCTAAATTGTTCTCCAGTTGCAGAACTATACTCACATGGTTGGATCACTGTTGCTAAGAATTAAATGGGAAAAAAACCTTTGCAACTAAGACAGACAATGCAAACAGATGGTTTTTCATTGCAGTTTCAAACAACAGGCTTCCTATTATAGGCGATCATTATAGGCTATTTGTTTTTTTTTTTGTTCAGACTCGTTGAGTCTGCCACTGTTTACATCTGCTCTGCAGTCTTCTGCTTAGTATGTCCCACAAGCTGTTGTGCGATTGGGGTGAATGCACATCTACTAAAACCTCCCACTGACAATATCCTTGTTTTACCTCTGCCGTTTCTTTGTTCCTGCTCAGTTTCCATTCCCAGATCACGGTGCTCCTTCACTTTCTTATGTAAAACTGTGCTCATGTCTTGGCCGATCTCAACGCGGTACTTAAAATGTACATCATGCCTTCGTCCTGTGCTGACTCTACACTTCTATACATTTGTCAGGTCCATCTACACCGCTGAAGTGCCGCGGCCGCGCTCATGCGTCTTCATACCTGTCGAGGTTGAAGATGCATGCGATATTTGAAATAATGGTGGTGGGTTAATGAAAATGACTCGGAGGATCCCGAGTGTGCAGGATGGAGGTTGGCTTTTTCATTGCGTTTTATCACCACTTTAATAACTGTCAGATACGCTGAGACACAAGAATGTTTTCTGCTTTTCTTATAGATATACATATTTCACCAACTCTTTTCAATTCACAGTGTGTTTGAGTGAGTCGTGAAATTATTTTCCTTGATGACATTTTTGAATTATATACGCTCATACAGTACTTTCAGTTACACACACCGAGCGTCCTCGTCTAGGTCAGTCTTTTCACAGCTTACAGGTGAAGACTCCAGATGAATTTTTTGCATTTTTTTTAAACAATCTTGGCTTCTTAAGTAATATTCAATAATGCATTTTCTGCATGTGGTGAAGGGATAAAGTGGCTCTTAACGTGAGATCCCACCCAATACAGGGCTCTCCCTGTCAGGGGCCAGGTGAGCTGCCTCTGAGCACGCCACCGTCGCTGTGGAGGTAACTTTCATGCTCCACTGGGCAAACATTTTCCAGGTCACATTTTTCAATTACACTGAGAGGCAGGTCCCACAGGCAACCAACCACCACCCCCCTCCCCACAGCAACAACCACCCAAGCGCACGCACACACAAACACACACACACACACACACACACACACACACGCACACACATAAACAGACTAACCTCCTCACCCTTCCCCCTCGCCATTCCCACACACAAGCCCATATCCCGTGTTTAGCAGGGCAGCATCTTCCCTTCCACCGCAACTCTTTAAAAAACACAAACACATCTCAGATCTTGGGAGAAAGGGCAAAATATCTTAATAGAGGAGACTGCAAAACCCTCCAAGGAGACTGCAAAAAAAATAAAAAATAATTTAAAAAAAAAGAGCATGTTGACATTTTAACAAGAAGGTTTTTGTCCAAAAAACGTCAACGTACATTTAGCCATCTACTTAATCATAATCAATAAATTAAGCTCAAGGCAAATTGTCCATCAGCGACCAGGCACAGGACCCCTTTTTAGCTATTAAATCTGTCAAGGTTCCTCAAGTTCAGCATGGAGGTGTCTATCTCCTTATCTGAGACTTTGAAGTCTCTCGCTCTGTCTGTTGCCTCAGGCGTGTGTTGAGATATGAGGAGAGTCTGCCTCATCTGCCTAATGCTGCTTGTGTAGCTAATAGTCCAGAAAACACTGCTCTGTGAGGCCGCACACGAGCACTTTAAATGATTCATCTTTGGCTGTCACCAAATGAGAGCAACTTGCCACGCTCTGCCACTCATGATCCAACCAATCCGAAGGTGTTACGGTGGTTGGCGGGGTTGAAAGGGTGGCGAATAGTTGTGTCTGTTCAGACTTATGCATGTAAGGGTCTTGGCAGCTACTTTGTGTCCAGCTTTACCACATTTTTCAAACTGTCAGCAACTCATTTTAAAAACCAATAATGAATTCATCTTACCAACTTAGTATTGCAGGATATACTGTATACTTAGTACAGATAACGTAATGTCATTTGAAGAAGTTAGACATAGGTATGACAAAGATGGGAAATGTTTTTTCAAATACCTTCAACTCAGAAGCTTCATTAGAAAGTGCCAAAAAAATGCCCTAACTAAATCATCGAAATCTAAAAGTATTGTCAAAGGATAATCTATGTAAAGGTGCTATATCATAAGTATATGGAGAATGTGTGGATGGAAGATTTGGAAATAAATATCACTTGAGGACTGGAAATCAGTTTGTACTAAAGCTCACGATCAATTAATTCTCAATTACGATTGTTACAGTATATATGGCGTTTAAACATATTACCCCAGTCACATTAAATCAATATAATTGCAATAGATTTATGTACAAAATGTGCCGAGTTGAAGGGGACATTATTTCACTATGTGTGGCAATGTAGTAAAATAAGATCTTTTTGGGAGAAGTTCGAAGTAGTAATAGAAAAATTACCTCAAAAGAAATTACGATGGACCCAAACTTTTTATTTTAGGTTTGTATCCTAGAAATTATAAATACACCAAAAGTGAAAGAATAGTAATTGATTTATGTTTTCAATATGCCAAAAGATTGATAGCAATGTTTTGGAGGAAAATTACTAGAGCAAGTGTAAAATACAGGGCTGGGGCGATTACGTTAATAGGTCGATTTGCGTCATGTGCGTCGACGCATCGGATGACGTAATGAAAATGGATGCGCCCGGTCCAAGAGATAGAGGTGGCATGCCACAGCCGGACAACTGCAATGCACGAGCACGGAAAGGTAGGCATCCCATAGCGCTGAGTCAAGAAGAGAGCAGCAAGTCACCACCGTTAGTCCTGTTTACTTTTGGGTGGAGCAAAGAACAACCAAACACTGAATGAGACATTTCAGGCGACCAGAATGTTACAATTAAGTTGAAACTGTGAAAAGGTTAAAGTTGTAAAACAAAATTACGGATAATATCCAAACCAGACAACACCATGGTAACAACCTGACAATCACAAGGTAGCCACACCCTAAAGCATACCCAGCTTTATGGTTTATTTGACTCTAAATGGGACCATAATTTACTAAATGAACATCATGCTGTATTGAGGAAGCCTTGAAACTATTGGCTGAGACCATAAACTCATGTTTACAATGTTTACTAAGGTAATAAATCAAGTGAGAAGTAGGCTCATTTTCTCAAAGACTTCTATACAATCAGACTTGTTTTTGCAGCCAGAGGCGTCGCCCCCTGCTGGTTATTTGAAAGAAAGCAGGTTTAAGTGCTAGATAAAAGTCAGGGATCATCAAAGTTATTGCAGTTCATCCTTCAGGGAACGCAGATGTCTGTACCAAATTTATTTGCAATCCATCTGATAGTTGTCAAGATACTTCACTCAAAAAGGCAAATATCCTCCTCGTGGTGGTGTTACAGGAAACGCGTCTGCGTTTACCAGATTCATTAGGATGCATCAACTGGGAACCAAAATACATCATTTTGTGGCAATCCATCATAAATATATACACACATCAGTGAGTCATACAGTTGCACTAAGAACGAACAATGAACAATGAACATTGGCACTGAAGTTTATTCGGAGTGAATCTCACACTAGCTAGTACACCAAGTCGCAGCTGAAAAACAACAAAAATACTATGTGCTCCTGTTCCAGTAATGTTTACTAAGAACTACAGTGTCCAGCTGTGAAGACAATGGAGTAGAAGCGCTGCTGGGTCTTTGTGGTAATAATCACTTACAGGTGCTCTTTGGATCTCTCAGGTATATTGGGCTCATTCAGTCCTGTGAAGGGCTCATTGCATGTGTGGAATGCCATCTCAAAAGAGTTCAAAATGCAATGCTCCCTCAAAAATAATCCAAGGCACTCTGTAGTGTTTGAACAACTCTAAAATGCCTGTATCTCACATGGCAATGATTGTTTAAAGTGACCAATGCGTTGTGACCCCCACCGTGCCACACTAACCAAGAAAGAGGGAGGATGACTCTCCCCAGTGCGCAAGCCCATTGGTCGAAAAACAAGAAAACTGTCTAGCAGTATTAGGAAATCATTTATCTGTGTAAAAAATAATAATTAATGCATTTACGATGTTTTCTGGAGGAACTATGATCTTAAACCTGGGAGCCACAGCTGAGACAGACTAGTGCAATATTGGTTTTGATCTTTTCATGGGATCTGTTGACAATACAAAAAAATATAAAATAACATCAAACTTATCGTATAATGCACATTAATCAACATTTCTGTGAATGTGCCATCTGTAGCCAGCTGGATGTCTTTGAACTCTAATCACTGGGCATGACTTTAAAAACTTCCATCAGTCACTGTCTTTTACGCCCTTATGAGGAGCCGACTGTTGATACGTTAATGCACAAGGAAGCAGAAAAAAACGTAATTCACAGGTATCACACAAACAAACGTGAAGCTGCCACACACTGGTGCCGACAAAACAGCATGAGCTAAATTAAAGATGGCAGACTGATCAGATATCATAAAACGCTATTAAAGCATCCACACTCAGAACAAAATAACACATCAGGAGACAGCAGAGCAGCATGCAGGCGAATTACAAGTTGTTAACTCCTTTGGAAAATACATATTTGCAAACAGTGAGATCTAAAAATGACAGGTGAGATTGAGATTGAGAACAGTATGTGTAGCTGGTACACTTCAAATTAATTTGTGCCAACAGAAAAAAAAAAAAAAAAAATGGCCATTGCTGAGCGATGAATCGTGGTGTTTGTGTGAGACTATGCAGGCGGAGAAGATGGGACTGCAGGCTACCTGGAACAGAGCCAGGGACGCTGGGTCACCAGGGTCAGAGCAAGCTAGCATGACTGGTGAAAGCAAGGTGCACAAGCACAAACACATCTACACACACACACGATTAAAAAACATGATTTTAAAAAACACTGTGGAACTGATAACATTCCCGGCTATTTACATGAGCACACATGCAGAACATCTTTGCCCTCCTCCCTTTGTTGTACTCTTGTGGTTAATCTTGTTCAGCAGCATGATGATTATGATAAGTCTTGCTGTAAAATATAAATGCAAATTCACAGGCATCTTCCCTGTGAAAACCTCTTGGCAAGAAAGCGTCATTATAGTCTCGCCGCAGAAGGAGAGGAACGTTTTTAAAAGAAAATACATTAAATTACAGACATTACCAATTTCATTTCTGTCCCCCGCCAGACTTTGTCATACTCTCATCCATCTGTTTCCCGTGTCGTATTGCACATGCGGACCCATCAACGCCGGCAGCACCCTTGGGCGCGGCTGTGTCATACCTGCTGAGTCTCCCTGAAAAACACCTGCTGCCTCCCATCCTAGCATGAGCAAAACAAGTGATTTTAAAACTGTACACCCGTCTAAAATATCTGTCGACAATCATCCGCTCCTGTACGCCGAGTTTGTCACAGGACAGCGCAGGTAGCGGAGCGTCAGCGCCACACAGGAGTGTTAATTAGACACACCGACGATAGTGTCAGGGGTGCTGCGACTGACGTACGAAGCTCCCACAGCGATGAGCGCACATCCAAACGTGTGGACTCTGACATGTTATCTGTCCCTGAGTGCACCTCGCTGACTATCACGGAGATTTAGGGACGGCTCGGCCTGCGCGGACTAAAAACACACATATGAAGAACGTGAAATTCAAGCTTGTAGACTTGTAAAACAATGTAGTTGTCAAGTTACAGTGAAAAATGATACCGCTGATCCAGGTGATAATGTGTAATAAATGCAGGCAAAGTTCCTGAGATAGACTGATTCATTCTTCAGCACAAGGGAGGCAGAATACACTGGGGAGCAATCTGAGCGAGTGCTTGCTCATTTATTTTTGCCTTAACGAAGCAGAGAAAGCTACACAGCCTCCCATAGATGGAGGACAGGAAAATGTGGACCACTGAATAAATATGCTGCATGTAATACTTCGTAGTAACATTCAAACAAAGCAGTCCACTCTGTTAAGGGTAAAATCCTCTCATGCAGCAATCTAAAGGTCTTATTGATAACATTTTTATGCAGTTAAATATTAAAAAAAACATTGAAAATATATCAATTCTAGCATTACAAAATCAATTTCAAAATCTTGAAGAAAAAAAAATTGCGATACCATGGTGATTCAATTATTTTTCTACCCGTATCATTTAATGTGGGGAAAAAAAAACAGATTAATGGCGGAGATTGATGGTAAGTGCCTGGCAACAGCTTGTTGTGAAGTAAATGTAATAGCACGGTGGAGGGAGAATGCGACATCTAGTGACCGAATGTTATCAGTAAGCAACGCTTTTTCGCTGCTTTCGACGCCGTTTACAGCTTGACTCGCACTTTCTGTCACACGGCATACAAAACACACGCTAAAGCAAACATGCCGGGCAACGCGCGGCACAAAAACATCAATCCAGCCAGATCCAACAGCTGCTAATTGAGCAGTAAGTGGAAAGCCAGAGGAGTGGTGGGGGATATTTTTAATTACGCACCACGTCTCCATGGCTACGGAGGCGAGAGGATGGAAGTCACACCATCAGGTTGAGATGGAGATGAAGTGAAATAGAGAGGTGGGGGGGGGGCGCTGCATGGCATTCTCATCGGCTTCTTGCTGCTGAAACGATGTTTACCTGACACAACTCATCCACACCGATCACATTGAGCACAGAAGTCTTAGACTGGTCACAGACTGGTCTTAGATACATTCAGGCCCAGCACCATTTATATGCCACATTACATGTTTGCCAACATGTTTGGTAACAACTATAGCTCTGATGGTCTATTTACTGCTGGCAGAGTGTTGCTCCAGGACTGCTCAATCACGGAAAGTCATGTTTGGTATCACAGCTCACTGTGATGGGATCTGACGCATGGCAGCCTTGTCCTATTTCTGTCCTATTTCTTTTATATATATATATATATATATATATACACACACATATATATATATATATATATAATACACACACACACAATTCTAGTCTCTCTTTCACAATGCCTCCAGATTAGAAGTCAAAAGATGTGCATTGGCAACAAGAGCACAAATCCAGTGAGTTAGTTCACCGGCAGATCCTAATCCTTTAACACCACGACCAAACGTGTGAAATTTGTTGCCGTAAATGTGCTTACCTGTCCTGTCTGCCGTCAGGCTTTCTGAGAGGGGTGGGGTCACGTCTATTTTTTTCTCCCTCTCTAGTACTTATTCGAATCAGAAGAAAAAAGGTGCAGAAGGCAGGTTTGACGTGATCTCTACCCCATATGTGATGAATTTTCAAACTCCTCTTAGCCATAAAATTGAATTGAAGTCTCCAGCGCACCCTCTGCCCCCTACATTTCTCACTCTGAACCTCTCCTCCCTTGAGTTTTATCAATTTGCACAATCTGAGTCCTCCTGTTCGGTTGTGAGTTGGGGCGGGTAGATTATCTATAAGAGAGATTTAGATCAAGAAAAAATGAGTCCGGCTTTACCTAAAATGACCTCAGATATCACTAGTTTACTTTCCAATCCTACAAATTCAAAAACAAGAGAGGACTATTAAATGCAAGCACTACTCTGGAAGCATATGTGCCTCATGAGACATATTCAGATGTGCCCTGCCTTGACAGATCCAGCTCATCTAGCCAGACTCCATCCAGACTTATCCCTATTCAAGACTAGAAGGTCAGTGCAAGGCTAGAACTGCCTTTCACTCGCAGCGGGGCTGAGCACAACTTGCCAGGGTTAGCTCTAATTGCGAGGTCCACAGCACCATATTTTTGCAAAACCCTCTTCGGAGACGTTTCCTCACAAGAAAGGTATTGAAAGGTGCATGTTTGAATTGTATGTACTCTCTGCTCTGGGCACTGAAGTAAAATCGTTTTGACTTCACATACCTGACATCATCACTGCTGCCCGAACAGAGTGAACTCTGGGCTCAGGATGAACAGGATAGGAAAGTGCTTTCCAGCTCAGTGTACAGCACCACAGAAGACTGCAGGTAAGGGGGACGGAACCAGGCAAAATAATAAATAAATGAAGAAATAAATAAATGACTTCATATATTAAAAAAATCTATCATTAAATATTGCAAAAAAATATATAAATGTCGCCATTATTTGATAAAATGTGACAAATTGATATTTCTGTTTTAAGTTGCTTCTTTATTTATTTATCTTTGCATGATTTCCTTTGTATTAATTCTTCGGTTTAATTTTGTCTTTATTCATATATTTACTTTTAACAAAATGTTAAAGTTAGTAACAATAATAATGATATATTTTTGCATTTCTTTTTTGATTGATTTTAGCATTTATTTGTATTCATTATACATTAATTTTTAAATGTATGCTATAATTTATTTATTTATGCACAATTTTCACTTTGCATTTCACCTTTTATTTATCTCCCCAAACTTATTTATTTCTGTATTATTTTCTTCATTCATTTTATTACACATTTCTTTATGCATTTCTGCCTCATTATGCAAATCAGAGGGCTCCTACGTTTAATGACACAGTTATTCATTTGTCGGGTCATTTATTTATTTATTTATTTCAGATTTCGGCAGGTTCCTCCATATGCAGGAGCTATAGAGTTCAAATCACTATTCCCCCTAGATTCATATTTCAGGGTACTCTGAGCTGCCCAGCAGCAGTCCTTCACACACACACACACACACACACACACACACACACACACACACACACACACATATATATAGTGCATATTTTGTGAAATTATGAATGCATTCTTGTGAATTAATAATTCATGCATTCACACATTAATTAAGAGCAGCAATCCATAAGCCCATAAAACACAGAACATGTCAAAGATAACAGTGTTGTGTTTAACAGCCAAAACCCACAGTATTATCCTACTTCTCATTTTAAAAGCAGTTTTAAAGCCAAGTGGCCTAATTAGATTTACATTTGTTCTGTATTAAACAGCAGTGTGTAAACAAATGAAATGTTACAGTTCCACACTACATACTAATTCAGTGTGATGTGCTCAAATTGAAAAAGTGACTGAATGTCAGCGTACAAACAAAATTCAGTGTCTCTTCGATGAACACTACTGTCTCACAGTGTAATGCTCATGGAAAAGCTACTGACATATACTCACAACCAAGATAATATTAAAGCATGGGTTCACATTTTTTCAAGTGTCGCAAAAGAATACTTGCATGTCGGAAATCTCATACTATGCGGTACATACCCAGTATGTGTACTATATCATTCAACTTACTTGTGAAAAAATAGTAGCCAAACTTTTCGGACGCACTGAGCAGCAAATTACATCGTCTGGAGGCGTGAAACCATGGTAACCCATGCTAACCTCGTGTGACCATCTGATGATGTTTGAATTAATTGACAATATATAGTGCAAAATCTTATACTTGGGCGGCAGTAGCTCAGTCTGTAGGGAGTTGGCTTGGGAACCGGAGGGTCACCGGTTCAAGTCCCGACATGGACCAAGAACTGAGTGTGAACTGGTAGCTGGAGAGGTGCCAGTTTACCTCTTGGGCACTGCCGAGGTGCCCCTGAGCAAGGCACCAAACCCCCAACTGCTTGGGCGCTTGTCAGGAGCAGCCCCCTCACTCTACATCTCTCCATTGTTGCATGTATACTGTATGGGTCCTGTATGTGCATGTGTGTGTTAACACAGAGTGAAATTGAATTTCCCCAGTGGGACTAAAAAGGTGATCTTCTTCTTCTTCTTCTTCTTCTAAAATTGAAGCATTAGACATTAGTCATCACTATCGCATTGCAGCATTGTGGTCGTGTCCAACGTTGTGATATTTCAATGGAAATATTGCGTACTTTTGGTTTCATACGAAGGTTTCCGAGATACTAAAAAAATCTCACATACTGTTATAGACATACCGTACAAAAAATGCAACCACTGTAACTGCAAACACAGGCCAAGAAATAGTACCGACCATTACCGCCCAGTAAAAACACAACTTGTCATTTTTATACTTTTTTGAAGGGATTAAACAAATGAGATGCAACAGGTTAATTAGCAAAGTTAGCAATTGGATTTTGTCACCTATGGATAGAGCCAGGCTAGCTGTTCCCATTTCCAGGAATGTATGCTAAGCTAAGCTAGCCAGCTGTTGTTGTCTCTTCACATTTGCCTCACAGGCATGAAATTGGTTTTGATCTTCTCATCTTACTCGGCACAAGCATGTTTCCCAAAATGTCAAACTATTTTTGTTTTTCAACTTTAACTCCTACAGCTTTGACTTGTAGCTAATTTGGGGAAAATAATTTAACATAAGACATGATCTAGCAATTATGGAGGAGAGATTTTAATACAAGGGAACAAATCACTAATTTGTGCACATGAATTTGAAAAAAACAGCACTGATATCTGTGTGGTCCAATAGGTTTGAACTTCTACTGTTCAGTTACATACTGTATATGGTCTCATCTCTCACTGCTGTGTTTGTAAGAATAATTGATCTCTCTTTGTGCATTGTGTGCTGTGTACCGTGTACTTTTAATTTTCTCTCTAACTGTGCTGACCTTGGAAAGTGACTTTCTATCCCTAGGTGCCAATAAACTGCTGTGCCATATACTCCAATTTATTCAATAACTCTAGTTAGTTAGGATCAAAGAATGATAACACACAGTGCAGTCTGTGAGGGGTTGGACAGTATTGTTCTGGCACTGAACTGCAGCACATTGGATCTGAAATGAAACAATGACTGTGGGGTTAAAGTGCTGACTTTCAGCTTTAATTCAGTGGTGTTTACATCCACATCTGATGAACCACAGAGACATGCTAGCCCTTTATATACATGTTCCCCCAGGGTTGAAAAGGGCTACGAGTCCTACACTATTCAGCCTATGTAGTTGTGAACACCTTCAAACAGCTTTAAAGCTGAAAGTCAGCACTTTAACCTTAAAGTCAGTTTCATTTCAAATCCAGTGTGTTGGAGTAAAGCCAAAACAATGAAAAACATGTCAATGCGCTAACACTTACTACACTACACTTGCTTTATAATGCCATTATACTGATCCAAGAATAGAAACATAGCATCTACAGTTCAGTGTATAACAGCAACACAGGTCACATAAATGAAGTGTCTTGTTTAGGAAACATAAATCGGTACCACGACAATATCTTCAACGTTCTCCTCCTCTTCCCACACTCGCTTGTGTCCATGGGAATCAGCAGAAATCCACTAAACTTAGGAGAGAATTTTAATGACATCTTTCACCGGAGAACCTAATGGTAATGGTAAAGACGAGTCCCATGAAAGCAGCAAATAAATCTAATTAGAGGGGAGATGTGCTCATGCGCCTGTAGGGTGAGGATTAGCCAGATGCTGTTATGCAATCCATACTTGTCAGAAACTACAATCTGACTTGTGTTGCCTGGGATATTGAGATGTGCATTAGCACGGAGGAGATTATCATCATGAAGGATGGCAAGCTGTTTCTCTCCACCATTCGCTCATTTAGTCACTTGCACATTGAAATCTTCGACTTGACAAATCACTTCTGTTGCATAAACAAGAGGTGTGTTGAGATGCTCTCCAAAAAAGTTCTGAATGAGGCTTTTCGCCTCAGTACCTCATCAGTTAAGACTTGAATCTCTGGATTGTGTGTGCATCCATGTGTTTACTGTGCTGCTGGTAAAATGACTCAGCTATATGAAACATAGACAATGGGCAACAACAAACAAACTTGTTTCATTCAAATTAGGGATGTCACAACACCAGAAATGTATTAGTTGATACTAACACCAGTTAAATGCCACAATACCAATTCAATACTATGGATGGGTCATGATTTTCAATTTTTCAAATAGTCGTTAAATTATAAAAAATTGAATAGTTCATGCAACTCTTCGTCTCGTCTTAAAAATACACAGTATATTTCCCTTGTATTGACTGTGCGTAAGCGGCGCCGCACCCCTTGTAGTTTCAGCAGGTAGATCAGCTCAACATATCATCATTCAAATCCCACAGAAACAAAATAAAAATCACCTCTCCTAATAGCCTACTGATTTTTACTGAATAGAGCCCGAACACATCGTGATGTAAATGAATGGCACCTCCCGTGTTGAAATGTTTGGTAGCTGGTACAGTCCTTCACATAGCTAACCGCTAACGTTAACTAGCCCTCATCCTGCCAACATGGGTGTAGCATTCCCCTGCATCCCAAACACATTTCCATCGTCCCCGAGACATCGGGACACGATTTGTCTTCAGCCCCGACAGTACCTACAGTACCTGCGTTACTGAAGAAAAATTAGTTCATCACATTGTCAGAGTTTTGGTATCGACTTGGCACAGAAAAGTCAGTTCTGATAGTATCCATAATTAAAATACAGTTTTATATACAGTAGCAATTTGGTGGCATCTAGTGGTGTGGTTGCAGATTGCAAACCAATTAGTATCCTTCTCTCACTCTTCCCTTTCGGAGACTGTTATAACGTGAGCCACTGAGTGGAAAACTATGGCAACATCGTTCACCCCACACAGAGGTCATCATTACCATATTAACACTACTTTGGGAGAAACAGAAGTCAGACGGTGTGCTAGCGGTACTACGATTTTTGCACTCTGCAGCTCAAGTTTCTATGGTGACCTTGAAGTAATGCACAGATGGGAAAAGCTCTTGCTAGAGTCAGAGTTTGGTTTGTCCATTCTGGGCTACTGTAGAAACATGGCGGAGCAACATGGAGGACTCTGAAGAGGAATCGCTCCCTATGAAAATCTCATTCTAAGAGAACGAAAACAAAACTACTCATAGTTTCAGGTGATTATACACAAACGAAAACATAGTTATGAATATCATATTCAATTTTTGTCAATAGATCCCCGAAATGTTACACAGTGTTCCTTTAAAAAGTGATATGTTGTTATTAGAAGTGGCCAAAAGTATGTTTATTTTGGTTTAGAAAATATTTATGTTTTATTACTTTATAATTTGTTTTATTACTTTCAGTATTTACATTAACATATAGTGTAGCTTGTAACTGAATCACTGTAAGTCCGATGAACCAATCACATAACAATTACAGTAAGTCTGGGATTTTAGGGGCTATATTTTATGCCCCAGTTTCAGATAATGAATATAAATATTCATCCCAAAAATATTCACTGCATATTTCCAAATTTCTGCAACTAGAATTCAGCTGCTGTTAATTCAGAATCACTGATAAGTCTATCTGCCAAAACGAAGACATCTTATGAAGCAAAGGTCTCATATCCCTGGATCCTGAATTGTTAGCCATAGCGAGGTTTACCCTCGGGCCGGCATCACTTGGTATAAATATGTTTCGTTTTTTTAAAAGATAGTGAAAATTGCATTTTGGAATGAAATAGTCCAATGGAGAGTGCATCTTAAAAGGCTGGGACTAAACTTTGCTTTTAGAGCATTTCTCAGCCATACCAAATTATAGCCATAACCGTTTCTTCTCTTGTGGTGCAATGCTGAAAAATAATAGAGGAGGGGAGAGCAATGGCAACTCAGTTAATACTCCCACAGCATTTTACTCAGGATAAAATATTGGAAGCTAAAATGGCACCCTAGAGATGCATATACAAATAGCCTGTGAGGGAAAGTTTTTACTCTCTCTCCTTCTCACTTTCCTCCTTTCTCTTTAGTTTCCATTTCTCGCTCTCTCTCTCTTTCACAGTCTCTTGTGTCTTTCAATACCCGTCCTCCTTCATGACTGTACAGCTCACCCTGCATCCTTAAACTCTTTCAGTTCCTCTCTCTGTCTTAGGGCATTGTTAGGCACCGCTCTGTAAACATTCAGAAAGTGGAAACTTTCTGGTGAACATGGTCTTGGCAGTCAAGCATAGCAAAGCAATAGCAAAATAAGCCCTTCCTTTTCCCACAGTGGCGGTCTGCGCTGTCTCTTAGCTGACATGTTCGAATCAATAATTCACATCCAATGAGTGTTGCTGTTTCTACGTGTGTGTGTTTGTGTGTGTGTGTGTGTGTGTGTGTCCACATGCATGGGATTGTTTCTGAGACCAGTATCGGCCATCAGAGAGGCCTCAGTGCTCTGTGTGTCTGACAGATCGACATGTAGGTTTATCAGGTAGATCCTTGGTCTGATATCATTTTCACAGGCAATTAAAGTCAGCAGCAGGTGCTGGATCTCGGCTAATAAGGACTTACATAGTCTATACAAGGTTAATTGACAGGAAAGGAGAGGAAAAAAAAAATACAAAGCTGTTACACGACAAGCGAATGTCTGTGTGTTTCTGCAGGAGTATGATGGCTTATGTACAGCGCATGTTTTTGTATGTGTGTGTGTGTGTGTGTGTGTGCCGCGAGGCTGCCCGCGAACATGTGTTTGTGTGTGTGACAAGGCCACGGACATTAATATTCTCACTGCACAAGCAGGTTTGCCACTGGCACTATTATCTTTGCAGAAAAACAAAATGAACACCGCAATCCGTTTCCAAAATGGCCTCGGCACGGTGCAGCGGATAATCATATAATTTGCAGATTTAATTGGAAATATAAATCCCAATGCACACACCATTACGGGCAGCTTTGATATACACCTTGCCGATTGATGCATGATGACACCTCGCAAATGCGGAGGGTCACCCGTGTCACTTTTAAATATCACGGCACCCTGGGAAACCTGATTGGAGCACCAACAGCACGTTTAAATAGCTGTCCTCGCATATTGCAGAGCGAAATTACCTCTTCAACTGTCTCTTTCTGCTGCAGATTAGATTGGCTATATTTTTTTTCTGTGGTCATTTTCTCCATTTGACAGAGCATGGCACGGCTTGCGTTGTTGTTGCTGTTGTTTGTTTTTTTTGCATTAAATTTCACTAATACAGCAGGCGTGCTGCATTCCAACGTTTCAGTCTTGTACTATATGGGGTGTGTGATAGCGCTATTATATCATTATGATATTTCATCTGGCAGTGGGGGAGCCTGTACAGTGGTCCACCTGAAATGGCTGCAGGCTCCCTGTACATCTCCATACAGTATTGCAGCAGAGTGTAATGCTTTATCAATAAACCACTGGACCGTTTGCTGTTTTCATAATGGAGTCGTGAAAGCACGCTCTGGCTCCTAATTACCGAGGCAAACAGAGCTTGGCAGCAAGTCAGAGGAAAAGTGGAGGAGAAAGGGGTGGGAGGAAGAAAAGGGGAAGGACATGAGAAGAAAAGACCTTAAAAGAACACTGTTTTCCAGTTCACCCCAAACCCAGAGTTAATTATATCTGCTGAAGCAGGAGGAAGGTCTTGTTATGCCCAGTAGACCCACCTCAGAGCTGGTACTAAGATCCCTATCACTGCCTTATGTCTGCAGGTCTGATAAGACAAGTCCGGTTCACATTTGCCCTCTAAACTTTCCCTTCTACGCTGAAGTAACTTTATCAGGGACATAACTAATGTTGATGAAGACTACAATCATCGGTGCAGGGCTACTGCAAAATACTCAAAATCATACAGAAAGCAGACAGCAACAAAAAAATCAAAAGCCAAACTCATCTGCAGGGCATTTGAATCTGCACTAGATACAAAATCAATATAAAAATGAAAGACATCACAAATGAAAGTGGTTTCTGGCAACTGTGGAGACGCCTGCATGTGCATCTCTGCTAACAAGACACAAAAACTGGAATAAAACTTCATCCTTTGTAGGGTTGCCCACTCAGTCAATCAGTCGACTAATCGGTCATTTTGGTCTAGGTCAAATAAGATTTCTTAAGTCAATTAGTCGTTTTTTTTCAAGTGATGCTTCTGTGGGATTCTTTGTGGAGAAACTTTCTGTTTCACAGATCCGTCTTTTAAATCAACTAATTGATTTGTCGACAAAATCAAATGAGTGTTAGTCGACAAAGAACTTCAGCCCAAATCTTTTGAAAGTAAGGTAAGGGGTTTACGCCTCTACAGACAAGCGGTTATGTGCTGCTGTCCTTTGAGCTTTAAGTTGTGCTTTGAGCTAAACGCCAACGTCGGTATGATCACAGTGGAAATGCTACCATGCTGATTAGGGCTGCAAAATTTTGAAAAAATACATAACTGCAATCATTTTGACTGATGTTGCAATTGCGATATGATTTGCGATACTAGAAGGGCACTCAGAGAGCGCAGACCTCCGCCAAGGTGCCCAAGTACGATCACCTCCGTCTCTGTTCAGCTTACTTCATCATCCATGTGTACTTTTGTTTATGCTGAGATCAGCTGTAAGTAGCGGAGCATCATAAAACATTTCTTTCAAACTGGACAGAAACAAAATAAAACTCAACCAAACCGTCATTGTTACATTCCAACAATCACCATGTGTGCTTTGGTCAAACTCAACTCTAATTTTCCATTTTCAAGTTTGATGTGAAACTACGATGACTTTGTTGGATATCTCTGCAATATTTAACTCAAAATGGTATTTTGAAACACATTACACCTTTAACAAATTCTGCAATTTTAACAAATATTACAATTCAACAATAAAATTTTGATGAACTGTGCAGCTCAAATGCTGACGCTAAGTAGGTATAATGTTTACCATGTTCACCATCTTAGTTTAGCATGCTTACATTTGCTAATTAGCACAAAACACAAAGTACAGCTGAGGCTGATGGGAATGTCACAAGTTTTGTAGGTATTTAGTCATAAACCATACTGTAATAATTTAAATCTTAACATGATATTGGCGCGATAGGAAACATTAAGCTCCCAAAGGGATTCAAATTCATCTTAAAGGGAACATGAATGTATAAACCAAAATTTCATGGCAATTTCACCTAAAAGCACTTCAATGTGGACCTCATAGTGAGCTCACAGAGAAGTCAGATAATCACTAAAATCAGTAGGATTCATCATCTGGAGACCATGAATGTCTGTACAAACTTTTAAGGCAATCCATCCAATAGTTGTTGATGTATTTCAATCTGGACCAAAGCGGTGGACCGACCAGCCAACAGACAGACACTGCTACACCCGCCTCCTGGCATGGCTAAAATATATATATATAAATATAGTTTTTTGTTATTTAGCCTTTTAATTACTTCACTCCCACCATGTGTGCCTCCACAGTGCCCCGACATCACTAGCTGTTGCCTACAATGCCAGTGCCGACAGCTCTGCGTAAATGTCACATAGAGGAGAAAGTAAATAAAGAAACAAGCAAGCTTTGAACACATAATTTTAGCTCGTTTGACCAGGAGCTTGGTTACAGAAGAAGGATTTTTTACTGGAAGCAGTGACAATTTTGAGCTGCAGAAAAAGTGGTGTGGATGCATGCGTCTGTCCACGTGGTATTGAGCCTAACAGCAGAGTTTGACAGGTCTTAACCCAGGGCAAGTGGCCAGCTCTAATGACTATTGACAACAACCTGAGCCTCTTTGACTTTCAACCTAATTCACTCTTGGAAAGAGGGAATCACTGCCTTAAGACTGCCAGCAACAAATGAAGTGGGAGAAACAAACATCCAGGTTTCAACTCTGGAGCTATCAGCCTATAGTGTCTTTGTAAAATGCATGCAGTGCTTTTTTTTCCACCCTTAATTTTCCTTTAATTATTCATGTGTCTGAAACAGCCTGGTTATAGGTCACTCTTCAGATATCATTAAGATCCAGCATATTTTGTGGAGGATTTGATAATAGATTCAAAAAAGTCAGGAGGTTGGTCACAAGTGTCTTTTCGGTTATAACTTCAACAGCACCTCTCTTAAAGCCCTCCCGCACTCAGGTGAATATGGACATTGTGTTAAGAGCATATTGATCCAAGAGGCACTAATGACAGCACTTTACCTTATAACAACAATAAAAACTTCAGTACACTTATAAACTAAGGTGTTGGACCAAATGACTGCACAATAACCTCTGATTACAGCCAAAAGTCATTTCTCTCATTACCAACAACAACTCCAGCAAATGACTCTGTTTTCGCCCTTTTTAAATTGCTTTAAAAGTAAAGTTTTTGAAGTTTTATTTACATTAAGCCACACCAACCCATAGCCATATCATCAACATTGTGGGTGTTAAAATGTCATTTTAGATATAATGTGCAAGAACCTGAGTCTCGTCCCTCTTGTTAACATTGAAAAACATCTGCCATAATGAATGTGCTATTTAAGTTTGGTCTGATATCGCCAGACTAAAACGCAAAAGCTAATTAGTCCGTCTGTTAGACAGAAATGCCTCTGGACGCAATTGGACAGACCTATAGCCAATTAGAGCAATGGCACATAGTTAGCGCTGAGCGACCAGCAACCCTGTCGGCCCGGTGTAGATGGCCAATCACAGCACAGTGGTACCAGCCAATCACAGCACAGTAGGGCGGGACTTGGCGCAAAGCAGGTGGGGAAAAAAAACCTAAGTGGTGGAAATATGTAAATGACTATAAAGTGCAGAGATGGGTATATTATGACTTGGTATATTAGACTTTCGTCAAATCCTGTCAGAAGTAACAACATTGTTCTTCTCAAGAAAAAAAAATGTTGAAAGTGCAGCTTACTGCAATAATTGCAATTTTCTGCAGATGGAAAACATATTCATGTGTTTCCACTAAGGGTGTGTACTGGTAAGAATCTGGTGATATGATATGTATCATGATAAAGTGGTAACAATTCAATATACTGTGATACTGTAAGTACGGTAATAAAGTATATATATTAATAAACCATTTTAGAATAGACAAAAATAAAAAGAATTTGCCCCAAATTGCATGTGATTATCATAATGTGGACATGTGTGTAAAGGGGAGACTCGTGGGTACCCAAAGAACCCATTTTCATTCACGTATCTTGAAGTCGGAGATCAATCGACCCCTTTGAATACGGCCATGCCAGTTCTTCCTCACCGAAATTTAGCGGACCGTCTTGATAAGCTAGTACAACACAGTACCAATGGAATCCTTGGGTTTTCTAGTTTCATATGATGCCAAACAAAAAAATCAATACAGCATTTTGAAGAATCGCGATACTCGTGTATCTATATTTTCTTACACCCCTAGTTTCAACAGGAAGAAATTCTTTGTAAAATATGTTAGTCATGGATGTATAAAGAGAATGAGATACAACTATGGAGGCAGTACAGGGTTCAATCCTATGAAAGTGGCTCAGTTGTGCATGAAGTCAATGGTTAGACTTACAGGCCTAGAAGAGTACCCGGACGTTCTGGGTCTCCTGGGTCTTACTGGGCGCTCGTGCGCATGTCCGATATGCGCAGTAGCATCCGCTCAGTCACATGACCAGTCACGGAGTCCCAACGTCACAGCTCGCGCTGTCGTCACGGTCTGGGTCTCCATAGACATAAACAGAGGAAGGAAATCACTCTGGATTCAGCTATTAGCGCATTTTACGACCTGATGATTTAAATAAGAACTATTAGAGTTGATTGACCTAAAAAAAATTAGCCACTGAGCTACAGATGTCTCTTTCTCAATGTAAGTCTATGAGGAAAAGTCATTATGGGTCCAATGGCATCACGTGAAGGACACAGAAGTTGCAGTACCACCGTTGGTCACTACGACCATGTTGGGATCAACGACCAGCGCTCTTCCTGGGGGCTTGATGTCAGCTTGTCACGGGAGTCACAGGATCGGTTTACTGATTAGCTGCGGGTATTCTCTGGCTGCATTGCATCGCTAAAAGTTTAACTTTTCGCAACGATTATTGTCCTCACTTTGCTGTAGAATCAAACAGCCGTAGTTTGCTGAGCTCAGGAACAAGTGAATTCAGTGTAAATGCAGATGATCGTTATATTCATTTAATATTAACACAATGGCAGCTTCGACAAATAAGTTCCACATCAGCTGCAGCCACCTTGGATGTTTTCGAAAATGCCTCAAACAGCGCTCCTCTTTACGGTCTTCCTCTCAAACACGCCCCATATTAGATCCACGGTTGCGATTGGCCCGGCACATCTCAGGCTGCTGGAGCTCTGTCCAAAGTGGAGGGGGACCAGAGCAAATAAAACATGGGCTCGCAGATTCGCCTCATTCCCAGGCGACTGTTTACCATCTTTTCCCCACAACTAAACTCTTCCCACAAAACTACCTCCACAATTTTCCTCAGCTCGAATATTTCATAAGTTTTGCAGAGGAGGGAGGCCATGAAGGAGAAATGGAAAACGGAGGGGGATGCACAGCAGAGATACTGGCACCTTGGATAATTAGGCAGGGGAGGGTGGGGACTGAGACAAGAATAAGAGACCAGCTGATTCACATGCTCACAGAAAGCAGCAGCAGCTAGCAGCCATTTCATGACAAACATCTGAGGAAACCTTTTTCCAGACAGATGAGATCAGAGTTTCTCCTCCTCCGTAGCAAGGCGAAGTGGGGGCTTTACGACAGGCATAATTAAAGCCGTCTCAGACAGAGCACAAAGTTTCCCTTAGTCTTTGAGTGAGCCACAATTCTCTGAAGATCCTCCCTTCAGGCCCAACTCTCAGAACACGGGCATGTTAAAGTAACCTCCTTTTATCGTAATGATCATAACCCATAGCTAATGGAGCACCAAACGCCGGCTAAAATGATTCAAAAATTGGCTTGAATATATTCAATTATAATGATAGAGTTAGCAATGGCAGCGTGGAGGCAATGGTGACTTTCCGGGCCCTAATTATGCTGCGGTCATCAAGATCATTATTTTTCACAAGTGTCTCAGGAGATGGAAAACAGGGCATAATGAGGATCAAATGCACATCTAGAGCATGCAAAGAATCATGATCCATTTACATATTTATGGCACTTTTGAAGGCTCACAGTAAACATGCAGGCTACAGAGGCGTCCAGAGTTTTTAAGATACTCAACACAAAGATTTCATCAGAAGAAAACTGTTTTTTTTTAAAACGATGTATCTCATTTATTTGCTTGGCATTTCACCATCACTATTTAACAAAAAAAAAAACACCCCAAAAGCAAAAAGGGAACTGTGACAAAATTTAAATTAGCTTTCATTTTTACATCTTAGTTGAAATTAGAGCGATATGGATTTGGGGAAGGGGTGTGAATGCAGGAAATGAAAGGCCTTGTTCATGCCAAGGACAAAATCTTCAAGCATTTATTTCCTTTCTGGCAAAGAAAGGAAATAAATGCTTGATGAATTCTCGATTACTGCCTACAACACCGGGGTGATGAAATTGTAACAGGCATGATTATTACAATTATTCAGCAGTCTAGACTCCTGTATGTCGTGTAGCAATTTCTGATAATGTTGGAGTATCATCTTTTTTGGACCCCATGCTTTCATTGCGGAGATGCAAAACTTGATTGCACTATTGGTTTTAGTCAGTGACTTTATGTTTAATCTAATATCTGTTTGATCAGGGAGTTTGTTCCTATCCTGCGACTCGTGTGGATATTACCCAACATAGGGCGTATGTGTGTTTTCTTCAAGGGCCGACACACTGGTGCCGTGATGGAGGATGACAGTTTCCCATTTTTAATTGCCATGGTTCCTGTTGCCTGGAGGGGGGTTGCAGGAAGGGTGCAGACACAAATATTCTCTAATGAGTATTAATCTAATCACTGTCTGATATAAACAAGGCCTCTGTAATGGTGTCAGACCCCCACCACCATCACCACCTAAGTCTGACATTTAGGACGAGGGCATTTGCATTTCCTAAAAAAAAAAAAAAAAAGTCCTGACAAATTGAAGGACATTCTTCAGGCGGGGGGTGGGGGGGTAATGAGTCTTAAAGGAGAAACTTGTCATTTTCTTAATTGTGTAATTGCGTCTCCTTGGGAGCTGACTGTGCCGGGCGCCACTGAGTCGTGTCATACCTACAGTGATGGCAACCAAAGAAAGTACATTTCCCTTCAGAACGTCTGCGTAAATGTTGATAAAGTTACAGATAGAGCTCAAAGAAAATGTGTTTGAAAAAAAATGTTGGCATTGAGGTGAGGAGATTACTTATCTGTTGATGTCATACACGCAATAACAATGAACACCAGTGGGAAATATGGCTTCTTGTGTGCTCACCTTAACAAAAGAAAACAGTGAAAACTGCACCCTTGTCTGTCTTGTTTACCTCGGTAGATTGAGAGGGTTACCTCCAAGGGCAAGGGGACATGAATAATGCCCACCACCTGCACCTGTTTCCTCTGGATGCTGCGGCTTTAATTACCTCAATTAGCATTTGGGAGATTGTTTGTAAGGATCTGTATCTACAGTGATGGAGCATACGCTCGGAGGGGATGCTAACTCATTGGAAAACACAGACAAATCGTCTTCCACCATAACCTTCCGCAGTAGTTGTGACTCTGAGCGCACTTAGAATGAGTTCTGTGCCATGCCAAGATGGAGAGATGGTGATAATGTGCTGACACGTGATTAAATAAGACGCTGTGCCGCTAAAACCTTAGTATGTCATGTGGAAGATGCCGGCACGATGAAAAAGTAAGGAAGAGGGCTGTAATCTCTGATCTGCAGAACAACAAAACAGCGTAATTTATAGATACAAGCTGGCACAAATGTGAACTAATGGAATTCTCAGCCTGTCGCGCTCGCTGTGAGAGTTTATTAGAAGTCTGCAGAGGGTACTGTGCAGGTTTCAGCCTCCTTTTGTTGAGCCTACCCGTCCAAAGTATACTGCACCACGACTCTGTTCCTGCTTCACCCAGTGATCTGTATCGTGCGATTTGTCCCCTTTCATTTCCATAATGGCTTCCTGAGCTCCCTCATGGAAACATATGGAGACCCCTTCTCACTGTATAGGATTTGTCCTGCACTAATGGAGCTGAGATTGGATTCTGGCACTTATGTGTGCCTAGATGATTCCTCCTTTTTAGTTCTGTTCTCCTTCGCCTCATACATAATACATAGGGTTAAAGCAGTATTGCTTTGCAGGAGATCTCATTTATTAACATGGAAGTCTCACAGGGATCAGAAAGCTCAGCATCAAAGTTTGTCTCAGCGCTGCCTCTCATCACCAGGAAGCACTCAGGATTTGCACCAACAGGTGTGAATATTATCAGTATTCAGTCACTGTATTAATTTAGTATTAATCGTCTGACTGTCTTTACCAGAGGAAACACAGCACTGGTCAAATATTCATGTCTGAAATGACTCGTTTCTGTCAGGAGCTTTGGCTAAAAGAATGGAGAGCTGCAGGAACGAGTCCTAAAACCTAAAAATGAGTTAGCATTTAGCACGTCCGGTTCCTTGTCTTAAAGTTAGTGGGGTTTTTTGAATGGGTTTCTATTTAGATGCCAAAAATAAGGTCTTAGGGATTTTAAAGGTAAATAAAATATGTCAGCAATATACCCCTTGTGAAGCTTTTATGTCTTAAAAAGGTGGTTGCTAAAAGTGGCTAAATGAGGCTAAACGTCATCACGCCGACTCGTCCGCCTTCACAGCCTCGTTGTGTTCATGCAACCGTGGTGTAGTTTGTTTATAGCTTTTTACCTCTGCCGATAGCGTTTACACTTTGAAAATCACAGAAGTGGTGCTTATTTGTGGACATTATCTTGTATCATAAACCTTCGTCTGCCACAGAGTTTATTTTCTGCAATAATCCAAAAAACGATGGAAAAATCCCATTGGCTTTTTGTCGAGGGAACCAGTGTGATGCTGACTTCCCATCCCTGCAGCAATCTATGGCGCAACATTATTGGATGGACGGGACAACGAAGCAATCTAACCATAAACAAGTATACATCTGGTGATATTCTGCATTATAATATTTTTTTATTCTCAACAAATCCCATTAAAAGACCAACAATGAACTGATCCTAATAAAAAGGTATAATCTGTGTAGCCCAAGCCCTTCTGTCCCGTAGCACTCCATTGTTGTCCAAAAACTATTAAAAACACATCAGTGAGCCACACCACTGCACTGGGTGGCATGTTGTTTCATTATGATGAACACTGTAGCTTGTTTTGAATCAATCTCACATACACCATGCTGCTATCGTAAATACTCATTAGTGCGCCAAATGTGTATTAATCCACAGCTGAAAGTAGTCCCCAACAAATGCACAATTTACTGCTGTTTGTTTGATTAAAAACTACCCCAGCTGCTTTAGAAGTTTATTGTGTTATAAAAAAAGGTATATTTTAGTGCCATCTTTGGTAGGAATGAAAGGATTTGGGGCTTGAAACTACAGACAGGTAACGGCGCTGTACCGTTTTGACAAATCCCCTCAACTAATGCGCCATAATGACAAATGTCCTGCACAAGTGATGCAACCTAACAGATTTTGCGTAATTTCCAGGTTCACTGCGATTGTTCTTATGACTGATGTTGACCCCAAATTTCACATTTTTAACTTAAAAAAAAATTCGAAAAGGTTAAGTGTGTCTAACGCTTTGTTGGTTTTGGTCTTTTAATGGAAATTGTTGACAATAAGAAAAATATAGAACAATTACAAACTTATCTGAACTGTGCAGCATCAGAAAACAGTCATTCGTTATATTATGTGTTATGTGTTATGTTATCAGAAGTCACTTACAAAGTCCTCCTCATGACGAACAGGATTTATTGTGTAATTGTGAAATTTCAAGATCAAAATCAGTAACAGTAAATTTAAGATTATAAATATAAAGATGAATTGTACATGATGAAGTCCTAAATAAAGTATAAAGTGATTGACAGTGTGCAGGATTTGTTGACTCTTTCACAGTTAGTGTTTTTGTTCAGATGCAGCTGTCTATAACAGTGAGTCTCAAAGTGGGGTCTGAGGACCCCCAGTGGTCCGTGGCACTCTAGGGGGTCCGCGAGATAATTTGCTATAAATTATAAAATTGTGCTGTATCATTAAAAAGTACATATCTACAGATGGGGAGTATTTGTGCCAATAAAACAAGCATATGGTGTCCATTACTCCCACCCACGATGCAGCTTTGGGCCAATAGAAACTGATATGATGGCGAACCTCACGTCAGGAATCAGTTACTTCACTCAAGGCTCAACGAACCGTTCCTGCTGCTGCTTGACTTCTTGGCTAGCTAGCTAGCTAGCTGGGGAGCATGGAAAATATTCAAGTCAGTCCACATCGTCAAGTGGCGCTACGAAAATATGACGACAGTTATATCGAGCGTCAGCGTCGAGAGACCAAAATGCGTCGCGTCTTCAGATGCTGGCGAGCGAAGGCATGAAGCCAGTCAATCTGATTACAAAGTACCCGCGATAGCAGAGCAAAACCAAGTGGTGTTAACATGATTCAAAATGAAATGTGTTTCTGTTTATCAGTGATCAAACAGGTCTTCAGTGTTTAGGTTGAAAGGTGTTGTAATGGCAGCTAAAAGTACAAATGGTAGTAAACATTATGCTTAATCTGTGCTACAATTAAGAGGGGCTCCTTGGAAAATTTCCTCCCTTTTAAGGGGTTCCTCGCCCCAAAATGATTAAGAACCCCTAAAAAAGACTTCATGGAGTTCAAGACCTTCAGAGTTTTGTTAGCTGTTTAATTGTGAAACCTCTCATAGTGCAGCACTCAAGGTAAGGAAGAGCTAAAAATGACTTTGGGATTTTTGCCAGCTTTCCTCTGAGAAGTTTGAGCGGGCCAGTTGGAGCCCTCGACCACATACGATTTAATTTGTAATTAGACGAAGACTCGGACAAAAATTGAATGTTTAACTGAAGCAGAAAATCCCTAACTTCACCCTCGCGTCCTGGAAGTAATGGCCTCCATCTTGTCTATACTTCCACTAACCTGTGTCCAACAGGACGAGGTCTTATAAAACATCCCTTGCCCTCAGTCCGACCTGAACTCGAGGTATAACGAGCCCAGAGCAATTACCTCCTCCTTCCTCTCTCTCTATACCTCTCTCCCTCGCTCGCTTGCTCGCTCTCCTCAAGAGGGAGGCACATCTCCATAAGTTATTTCATTATCTCACCAGCTCTGCTTTCTCCTTCTCCGTTTTGTTTTTCTATCTCCCTGTGTGTATTGCTTCCTTTGGGAGGTCACACAGAAGGGTATGGGATTATCTACTAAATAGAGGGCATTCCAGAAATGATTTTTCCTTATTTGTTTGATATAATAATCTGAGCTGCCACACATCCACTCCATTTATAGACTATTTGCTAAATGAGTTTTAGTCATTGCTCTTTAATTTATGACGTAGAAATACTGTACCCTTGATTTCCTTCTTTGCTTGTTTTATTTATGGCTGTATTAACACTGCTATCACGCGTCAGAAGACTTCATTTGCTGCTACGAATTAATTTAATTCAAGGTTGCAGAACAGGTGAACACCTGCTAAAAGAATGAGTGAACACCGGCTGTGCAATAGTCAAGAGCCAAAGAGTGAAATGGTCAATGACACAACTGGAGTTTTGCACAAACTATTCATTAAATCCTCACAGGGCTCCAGATATTTGGCTTCTTTGTTATTTTACAGCAAAATAATCCGCAGGACTCTTCAGTGAGAGATGGTTTAATGACTTTTGAGTGTCATTAGGATGCAAAGAGGAGAAATTGCTGGGAACCGTTGAGTGTGAGGAGCTACACAGAATCATCTTTTGATTGTATTATAATGTAGCGTAGGCAGTTGTGTTGTAATTAGCAGTACTTTGTAATCTGGGGTAGTCTCTTGATGCAGCCTCGTAGCGGGCATTAACCAACAGTTACAGAGGTGTTGCGATAAAAAATATTTATGCAGTTAAAGCTTAACTCTTTGTTACTGCTTAAACAGAAGTTAGGCACTAATTAAGCTTTTATTTATAGTGACTCATGATTGTGATTTGCCCGTTCTACATGTATTAAGACGTGTTCGTAGCTTTGATCGCACAAGTTTGATTATCACCGTAGAGTCCGATGACCCCATGAGGCGGCTTGTGGCCCTCTGTGGGTTTTTTTTTTTTTTTTTTTTTAAGCGGGTTTGAGAGTGTGTGTGCATACAGTATGACTGTGAGCGTTTGAAAGTGTGTGTTCCCGCATGTCTCCCGCTCTCTCCTGGCCTGACTCTGTAGTGCTTTGATTTGAGCGCGGTGATCCAGCTAAGACTCGGAGCAAATACACGGATTAGGCCGCAGCGGTGCAGATAACACTCTGATCAAAGTGGCCCCGCTGCTCCGACAGGCACAGAGAGGAAAATATGTTAAAGGAAGAGGCGCTGCACCCACACACACACAGCAAGAGTCACACTTTTTTTTTTTTTTTATCTCCACTAACAGACAGACAGACAGACGGGGGGAGATTGTCCTGCTTTATTTTCCTATTTTCCGACGGCTGTGCTGTTGATAGCTCTGCAGAAAATTCGCTCCAATCAGCGCAGGCATGGGTCCATCTTCACGGTCGCTGGGACCAATAAGAAAATGCTCTTCTTCTCTAATGGGGCACGCTCACTCATCCTCCCTCTGTTTATTGCTTACTGTCTTTATTCTACAGTCCTGTCATTCTTCAGTTATGACCAGCAGATCTGTACACCAGTGCTATGGTCAAAAAGGGTCACACATTATATTATCATTAAAAGTGTCTCGTCTCTGCTACCATAGATTGTATATAAGAAGTGGACGTAGTCACCGTGACGTCATCCTTTGGTTTGTGGACTGATGTTTGAAGCCTCAAGTTTGGCATTTTGGCTGGTCTTTGCAACCAGAAGTGAAACGAGATGGCGGAGCTAAGTACAGTACAACCGAACGCTGAGTAAGACATTTTTAGGCAACCAAAAACGTTATAGTTAATTTCATTAACTGAAAACATAGTGCAAAAGAGGTAAAGTTTTAAGATGAAAACGCAGACTACGCACAGACTGGGCACTGCCATGGTAGCAACCTGTAGCCGCCCCTAAAGCATACCCTGCTCTACGGTCTATCTGACTCTAAATGGGACCATAATTTACTAAATGAACATCATGCTGCATTGACAAAGACTTGAAACTAGCAATTAAGACCATAAACTCACATAAAACTCATATTTACTGAGGTAATAAATCAAGTGAGAAGTACACTCATTTTTTCATAGACTTCTATGCAATCTGACTCGCCCCCTGCTGGATATTAGAAAGAATGCAAGTTTAAAGCACTTCAGCATTGGCTTCACTTTTCAGACCCACTGATTATACACCACAGTTTTTATTATAATTATACAAAAATGTCACTTTTTTGCTACACTTATCTACATGGTGGCTGTCGACGAACTGTGCTTGATTAACATCTCCCAGATACCTTCCCGTTGGGTTCTCATTTGTGAACAACTCCCACCATTATAGGCCTTTTTCAAATGTCAAATAGTCAGTAGTGGAAAGTAATTAAGTACAATTACTTGTGCTTTACTTAATTAATCTTTCCATCTACTCCACTACATCTCACAGGGAAATGTTGTACTTTTTACTGCACTACATTTATCTGAAAATTAAAGCCACTTCTAACATTACAATGATACAGTCAACAATGGCTTGTTTTCAGCCTTGGCTCTGTTGACATTGAGCCAGCACACATAATACCAAGACCCTGAAATGTAGCAGCTAAATGGGATTCAGCCATCATTCATTTATTCATTATTTTATACCTGTGTTTTTCTTACTGTGACATGAAAATGTTGTCTGTGAAAAAAGGCCTATTGTTCTTATCAGCCCATAGTTTGATGGCATCACGCAGCATACAGCACAGCAGTCCCACCCAGCCTCCATCTGACTAGGTTCCCATCAGCCAGGTAACCCATAACACCTGACCAAACGCTGACTGATGACTATAAACTCGGGACGCTGATTTAAAAAAATGTTCTTAACTGACAACGAACCGAGTCAACACTTCACCGTCCAGGAGCGTTAGCAGCCACGGTGCTGCGCAGTGTCTCGGACATACAGCCACTTTCCCAGTAAAAGTCTCCACCACACATTTAGTTTAGTTTAGCAGGTTGTCAGCTGTGTCTCTGCCCTGTATAACAACACTCGGTCTACCCAGATTGTCAGATTGTCTGATAAACACTGTTTGTGTTTGTGCTACGTTAGAGGCTGCTAGCTGCTAGCATTGCCGGTGGGTTTGTGCCCACTGCAGCATGACTTCAGCGAGTTTCTCACAGACCGGATGTGGGGCGATGATGAGTGTGGGTTTGTTGGTGGCGTTATAGCTGTGAATGTAGCTGTAGTACACAGCGTGTGCAGTATATTTATCGGTGAATAAATGCTATGAGGCTACAAGCTACAATTCCTCAGCTGGAAGTCTCGAGCCAACTTCCTGTATCTGCTCCGGCTCTCTCTTAAGGTGGACCAGCTTTTCTCCTGTGTAGTCTGAGTGTGTCTAATGAATGACTCATTGTTTAACAGAGATCCTAGTTGTAGGGTTGAAAGACAGTTAATGTGTCTGCATGTCCAAATAGACAACACACGTCAAAAGCTATTTTTTCATCATTGGATCATCACCTAAGTTAGACAATATGTAACTCACAGCCATGTCAAAATGCTGATACACGCTCTTATTACAAGTTGCTAACTGTTATTACTGTGATTATCTTATTTATTGGGCTGCTTACAAAGAAAATTACAGCCAGTTTGGAATGCTGTAGTCAGGATTTTGACTTGAAAAATGCTTGTAGTACTGCACTGGCTTTTTACTGATTTGTGCTGTTTATTTTCATGTTGTCTGCTTAATCCTGTGTGAGACACAAGGGCTGCGTCACTGCATGACAGGTACAATGCAATTCAAGTTATTTGTTTCTCATTACATCAGTAATGCGATGACTGAAGTTGTTATATATTATTTATTTTGTTACTGTGCTCATTATTGTACTTTTCTGTTGCACACAAAAGTGGCAGTTGTGTCCTCCCTTACCTTGAGAAGTGGGATGCCTGGGTCACTAAATGGCTTGTAAAAATGTAAATACCAGCCATTTTGAAAACCTAGTGCTCGCCCAAGTCCACCGAAAGGAAAATGTCTATCATAACTGTAAATTTCCACTCCGATCTGTACATAAATATGGATGATAATTAAAGTAATGACTTACAATATTTCTGAAATTTAAATTGTACTTTCTCACGCAACTCATTAATGCAATTCTGAGTGCCACCATCTAACCATATACCGCATTTCAGTTCATTACATTCACACTCACTCCTGCTGCCATGCAGCGATACAGTACCAATCACCATAGTAACTCCTGAAGGAGTCTTGCTGCAGTCCGGACTTTAAGGGTTGAAGTGCTCTCCCTCCGTCAGCAGCAGCTCATTACTTATCCATGAAGGACTGTTAACCACACTGAAATGGAATCAGATCTATTCACAACAATGGTTTTAATTAGATCTGTGTGTGTGTCGGGGTGTACGCTAAGGTGTCTGTTTGTATGTGTGCTTGTCAGTGGGCAGCGGCAACCTTGAAACCCGGGAATCCCATGTGAACGTGATGGTGCGCTTCGTGTGTTTATCACCTAAGACTAATTGATTAATGTGTTTCACCGCTGATGTCGTCTAGAAAACAAATGGCCTTCCCTGCGCTCACACACACACACACTTTCTCAGACACACACGTCGCTGAACTTTATGTAATTAACGCCTGAATGGACCATGTTTTTCAGATGCGCCAGTGCTGATGTGGAAAATAAGAGGGGATTAATGCGGCCCTCTGTTAATTCCACAGCCTGCTCCAACACAAGAGGCTGACCCGATATAGACGGTGAAGCCTATGCAGTTAATAGGGTAATTAATACTTAAGTCTTCTTAACACTGTACCATTTTCCATGGTAGCGTGACGCTACACCTTTTGCCCACGAAGGGTGTCCGGGGATTTTGGTACAAATCTCCTCTTAACCATCCAATTAAAAAGCTCATCTACACTTACACTGCATTTTTCTGTTTCTGTGTGGCACTTGTTTGGAGAAGTGCTACAACAATCAAGTTTATTATCATTATTTTACTTCACTCACTCCATTAGGGCAGCGCAATTAATCAAATATTAATCTCAAGTTTGGCTTCCCATAGTTAAATGAACGCGATGCCATACTGATGTTTAAAAAGCTCCGCTCATAGAAAACTCTGCTGCTTAAATCAAGCTCTACCTAAACTATCAGCTAGAGATGCTCCGTCAATCAGCAGCCGTTTGAAGCCTGCTGTTTTTCTCATATATCTGCATATATTAACACACGTGTTCCGCCGCCACATGATGGTTTTACGTCAGCAACGTCACACACACACACACACACACACACACACACACACACACACACACACACACACACACACACACACACACACACACACACACACACACACACACACACACACACACACACACACACACACAATGTCGCCGGTGCGGAGGTTCTTCAGAGGGAGTGGAGAAGACTTAAAGCTGCAATTTGTCACAATTGTAAGTCCAAAATAAGACGTAGAGAAACAACCTTAAAAACATTTGGAACAACCAACTTTATCACCGTCACTTATTGTATTGCAATTCATTCCCACGATGCTGCTCAGAGTGACCATAGTGACCGGATCGTCTGCCGACAGCACGGAGCTGAAGAGCTGGTGGTGCGTTCAAGCTCAGTAAAATCAACCATTGCACCATGGTAGATAATGCGGTCAAATGCAATCTTGTCAAGTGTAGTTTTTGGAGAGAAACTTGGATAAATCCAGTTGTTTGAAAGAAATGATTTCACAGCAATATGAAATAGATAACGAATTATGCGACGTGTTTAACTCCTAACACTAGCTCTAAGCAGCTTATAATATATAATTTTTTTTTACATTTTTAATCTTATTGCTATATTTGCTTTTAATCTAAGCAAATATTTAAATAGAAATACAGTCATTTATTGTGTAATCACTTAAATTGTGTGTTTTTATGCAATACGGGATGGATGCTATAGCAAAGTAAAAGAGATTTTGACCGCTGTAATGAAGCGCAACATGGAAGTGAAAGCAGCACTGTTTATTTAAATGTGATATTGCAATAAAAAAAAAATGTCCCTAAAATCTGTCTCGATATTGATCGCAATAATGATCACTTTGGCCACAATTGTGCAGCCATACGCTCCATCATATAACTCATTTTCAGAGGTGAAAGTGTCTGTAAACGTTGTCTAAGATGAATTAAAGCTGTAAAGTATTTCACATCAACACCGCCGCACATCATACTTCATCATAGTCTGATGTCCAGTCAGTCTTATCTTTGAGCAACGCAAAGAGTGACATGTCAAGGACTTAAAAAAAAAAAAAAAAAAAGAAGCTAAAAGTCTCCCCGTTGGCCGAGGAAGGATCAGAGGGATGGATGACAAAGGAAACGGGGAGTGGAGAAGAGAGAGGAAGAGTAGCAGGGAGGGAAGGTGAGAGAGAGAGTGTGGTGTGATTTCCTGTGCGACAGAGCCCCACAGCAGACGTGGGAGGAATAGCAGGTAACCAGGCTGTGGAGCAAGGAAACATTTCTGTATTGTCACATCACTTGATCCAGTGAGGCTCCCTGAAAAGACATTTTTTTTGTCTCCAGTTCCTTGTTTCAGGTCTTTTGTCTGAAGAATAGCAGGCAAACAGTTCAGCAGGTAAATGATTTTCTGACTCGAGGGAATCAAATGATCAAGCACTGACGCTGCCTGCTGGGGTTCCTCTGTTGAGACCAGTATAGGTGCTACAGCTGGGCCAACACTTAATGCTAAATTATGAATCAGCGCTAAGCATCAACAAACTGCTCATCAATGGGAATAAAGCCACAGGGATGGGAGAAAAACATCATTTCACTATTGTCTTCTAAAGGAAGCAGAGGAGGCTGCTGGGTAATAAAGCCTTTTCATAATACTTTAAATCCCATTTGGTTTAAAGTGTTAGCAGCTCTCTTGATGACTTGTCTTTTTGGCTGTTTTTACACTCTTTTCAATTCCCTCAATGTAGCACAAACTGAACGTCCTTGCTCGCATACAGTCTCTATTTAAAAGTAATCATGAATATTGTATTGTGTATTGTTCTTTTGTTTCTAATCCCCACAGGTGGATGGTTAAATATTCACGGCAGCATCATGTCAAACTCACAGATACATTTTAGGGATTTGCCAATGTGCAGCTGTACCTTTTATATTTCATATTCAGTCTTATTGGATTTAGAACGGTCTGAATGTAATATGATACATGTGATGTAAGATCATATGATTTCATTGAATCATGCAGCAACTTTCATTTTTCTTCTACTGTACATTTATCTTTGGTTCCCTGTAGGGATGTATCAGTCCCAATCAATCACATGAGAAATAAATCAATTACTATATAAGAGTATTTAGAATGGCATCCATAATTTGATGACCATGACAGTGTTTTGTGTCATTTAAGAAAAATAAAAGTTCAAATACTTTAAGACTTTAATTCTCGACTCTTTGCTGATGTCTTGCTGTGACTGTACTAAACACTTCTGTTGGTCACTGTAGGATGGAAGCAGGCAGCAGGCGAGGAGGAGACTCGACGGACCAGCAAAACCAGAGATGATGTGAACGGCAGGTAAAGCCGAAGGCGTAAAGAGGAAACTTTTCACTAGCCTTGCTTGTGTATTGTAAAGAAGAAGGTAAACAGTGAAGAAACACAACAATCCTTGGAAACATTCCAGTACCCATACAACCATACTAGTCTGCAGAGGAGGACTCAGTATGTCCCAATACAAAAGCAGTATGCCAAAAATACCATGATGTCCTACTGCACCTGGTCGCATTTTGCAGTATTCTGACCCACAATCAGCAGATATAAGAGCAAGAGGGTCAAAGTTCACGGCACAATATTACAACAGAGAGGTATGTCATAACTGCAATAGTTTGTACGGGCAGCTGCAGCATGCTATGAAAGCAAAGTATGTAGTACGTAGCTATTATCCATTTTCACACTGCCTGTTAAAGACGGGAATGTTGTGCACTCACACACACACACACACACACACACACACAAGCACTCACCCAGACTATACTATACCCCCTCAAACCATTGTAATCTGATCCCCTGCTGAGACTCTTGATGAACGTACACACATGCACTATATTTCTTTCTACAACTGACCAATGTGCAATTTGCAATATTCACAATACATATTTTATTTTTGTATCGTATATATTTTATTTCTATATATTTATTTTTTGTACATATTTGTTTTTTTACAGTACTACGTCACTTTATAAATATTTGTCACTTAACTATACACCCAGTTTTTCCACTTTTTCTTGTAGGATAAACCAGCACATCAGAATTTCACCTGAATATACACAGTCTATATATCTTGAATGACAGTAAAGTCTGTTAATGTCTATGTCTTATTCCACCTCGCTGTTCTGTATGAATGGTACAGAGAGGAGTGGTGAACAGAGTTATGTGTGAAAGGGACAGCCGGCATGGTGGGACTACACACACACACACACACACACTAGACACAACACAGTAGTTTTATTGCCTAGACCTAAATCCGACCATTTCACAATGTTAACCACGTGTAAACCTTCTGCATCAAGATAAACGGCAAAATATGATGAGTAGAGATGAGGTCCCGATGCTAAATTTGTGATATTTTCTGACTACAGTTCAAAAAAAGTAAATATAGTTCCACACCTGCATTTTACTTTTTTTGTTACTGTTTCTTACAGTAAACCAATAAAGCAAATGAGCACAAAGGGAAAGCCCGTCTTCATCACATACAAGCAGCAGCCACATCGCATCAGTGTACTAACATGAACTGGTGAATAGCTCCAGCCTTAATAGGGTGACTTTTCACCTTCAGATGAATATTATGACACCGGTATGGCCTATTCACACCAGATAATATTGTTCCTTTCACATTTGTGCTTCAGAAGCTACAAAAAAAAAAAGCAATCTAGTGAACATCCGATATCTAACTGACCTAAACAAAGTGTGCTGTCTGTTGAAGGTAACATCCAAATTGGTGCAGCTCATAATTAAAATCAACTGACATGACCGCAGACTTCAGTGACATGATGCGTCCATTCAATCTAAGACTATAAAAGCGCTGAAAGGTCAGCGAGGTCCACAAAGCGGCCGCGGTACTCGCAGACTGAGCTACATACTCAGTATCTTCGGAACAAGAGCATTTTCAACCTTTAAATATGACACGTCCAGGGAAAAGCCTATGAGACAAGTGTGACCACTCTCAATTGTGTGCCTCCTCTAAATGTGATGACTACACACAACGCCGCGGCACAATAGTAAGTGGCATAGCCGGGTCCAAATAATCAGCTGAATGAATGCATTTTTCAGAAACCATTATACGGATGTGGCGATGCGCGCACAACAAACGTACCCCACAACAAACGGAGGCATCTGGAGGAGGGAAAAAAAAGTTCCTTTCACTGAGCTGGCATGATAAGAGCGTCTGTATTTCCACTCCCTTTATCACTTCCCGTCCCAGACAATGGATTGAATTTCAAAAGCCAATAAACAAGGGAGATGTCCATTCTGCATGGCAGTTATCACAAGCCAGCGTCCCACTCTCATTTGCTCACCCTCCCCTCCCTCCTTCTTTTCCTTCCCCCCTCCCTTTTTTCTGAAATGAGCAGGAAAAGAGAGATGGAAATTAAAAGTGGGGAGGGAGAGTTGGGAGAGAAGAAAAGGAGCAGAGGAGATGAGACGCCTTCATGCTCTGGCTCTCCTTTCATTGGACTGATAAAGGAAAGCATCAAGGCCAGGAGTGGATGTGTTTTTTTCTGTTAACTGAATGAGGCTTTTGAGGGTGATAGTGAGGAGCCGCTCCCCTGAGAGATGTTTGGAGGAACGGGGAGTGGTGAGCCAACATAATAAATATTCTTATCTGTTATTGTCATTGTAATGGGACAGGGCAGAGGGAGGGAGGATGCGACAGCGGATAGCTCTGTCGGTGCCAAGGGACCTGACTGTGTTGACATGCAGAGGAGAGAAAATCAAAGGAGAGACGGAGAGTGAGAGAGGAAGGAGAGAGCGGGAAAGATTTTAAGCCAGAGGGAGTTTGCGTGCGATTATTAATGGGTCGTCCTGGTGGGAAAGAGGATATAAACAAGAAAAGGTGACAATGAGGCTTTTTTCCCGCAGCCTATTGCTTTACTGTATCACTCAATGCCAGGTGTTCTCGACAGGAGGGAGGGAGTGTGGTTAAGTTCGGAGGCAGATCATAAATGGCCAATTATGTCAGTTTTCGCACAACATCACTTTGATTGAGGAAACATCAGTTGTACGACTGTGTGGAGGCCTTAGAGTTCTGTCACGCTGGCATTTTTAACAGCAAGTGTAACATCAAAATCAGTTCACGGCTACAAACAGTGGATTCCCTCAAGAAGGACATTTGCGAGGAGCATTTAGTTCGACTTTGATACACAAGTTCATGCCGTTGAGCGCTAACCTTTGAGAAATAGGAGACACAGAGAGTCCAAAATAGAGGAAATTATCATATTAGCTGTGTCACACCATCCGATTTTATATGATCAAGCTCTGCGCTGGATTATAAACAAACTCCGCAAAAGAGATGAAGTATGGGATGAGAGAGTGGGATGGATGGTCCAAGTCCGTTCCCTTGAATTAGTGGTGTTATCAACTGGTTTGCAATTAAGCAACACAATACCAGAAACCACTGGTGCCTTCAAATGAAACTCGTGAGCTTGTGTTTGCAACATGGGAAGTTGTGTACATGATATGCTTGGCGTTTATGTGGTTAAGTCATTAGGACACAGCTGCTCAGCAATGGCAATAACGTTATTGTCGGCATCTAGAAGACACAGGGGCGAACAATTTACCAAGCTAGCAAGCAAGCAACCTAATGCAGGAAATGAAAATGTGTAATGACAGAGGAAAAAGATGAGGCCGTTGTAAATATATGTTAATATATATACATGACTAAAATTACAAAATATTAACTTATTATGCAGTGAAAAATGAACTTCCATGGGCTCTGACAACACCAACAATCATGTCACAACTCTTCTTATAACCACGGTTTGAAAGCACCACATGTCACCAACAACACTGGTTCCCAATGTGGGGGTCCTGACCCCCACTAGGGGTCGCCAAAGCTTCGTGGAGGAGGTCAAAAGGCCTTCTTGATTTTAAGAGGCGTACGACCACTTTTTTGACCTACATCTCAGCATTTCATTCATTTTTGTCAAGAAAACTACATGTTTTTTTTTTGTTTTTAAAGTTTGGATTATTATTTAAGATATAAACAGGATAAGAGCACAGTGAAGACCTGAACAAAAGTTATATTCACAGTCTTATCTCTGTGCTTAACAGCCTGTATTAGAAAAGCAACCAAAGAACTAGTAGAGCAACGGCCAAGTGTCAGGGAGACAGAAAAACAATGGATTTGTCCACAAAGAAACCTCAGATGTATGATTAATTAAAAAATTAAAATACACAATACAAAGCATTGTATCAAAAATTCCTAAAAATAAGAGGAAAATTCATCTCTGCTTCAATATTCACAAGAAATAATCTGCTCAAAATTCAACCAAATCACATTTCATTGCAAACTACGTTCACTATTTGGGTTCATTGTACAGTTGTTCTGTGACGTTATAGTTATGCACTGAATATAATATGAATTATCCATGAAATATGTCCCTTAGTCAGGGGTTGTCAGTTTACTCAATGATAGAAAAGGGGTCCCTTAAGAAAAAAGGTTGGAAAAAAACTGTACTAAAAGGTTTAGGCAACAAAAGCAGCATGGTTAAGGTCAGGAAAAGACTATGGTTTATGTCACTAAAAACTTTAAGATATAAAGTATTAACAGAAGTAAGAAATGTCGATAATTTACGTGTTTGGCAAGTTGCAAAAATGTTGATACCGAATGCATCAATACATGTATCTATAATTTGGTTCATGCCAAATATAGCGCCCCATGATCACTGGCAACAATTTTTTACGTCCAGTGTCAAAGATTTTTATTACATTCTACAATATATGTGGATGGCAAGTAATAATACAGTTAAGGTTAGGGAAAGACTATCTGTACAGTAAACACAAAGCTAGTCCCAACAGCCAGTTAGCTTAGCATAGAGACTGGAAAAAGACGTTATAATGCTATATCTCTGAGTCAACTGAAAAGAGTGGTCCGCTCATTTTTTTTCTACATAACGTTCAAATGAACTGTTGAACACCTGAGGAGGTTTCCTCTAAGGAGCAATAAGGAGGCAGTAGGTGAGTCAGGGGGCTTATGTATTGAACACCCATCCATCTACATACCACGACGGGTGCTGCCCAGTTTCTGCTGCCCGAGAAAGACCCTGCTGATGGCCCCCTAATGGAGCGTCATTTCGCACACATCTCGTCCCCTTCATATATTATCTTCCAATATATTGATTCATCATTCGTACACACCACCCTCTCCCCCTGTTAAATGGTCAGCTGTGGACAGTTAATGTGAGTTATCATGGCAGGGTTCCACCTATAGGCTCCACACACTATGGTCTCCAATGCCCAGTGGACAATTACAGTGTCCAGTGTGCAACAATGTATTTTCAGCTAAATGGACTTGCTGTAACATATCACTTTCAGCCATGGGACTTACATATACATTCTCTTAACAAGTTCTTGATGTATGTGATGTATATTCCATTTAAAGCACGCTCTAACTCTCTTCTTTATAGACAAGACGTCACACGGCGCTTTTAAAACATGAAATAGCCAATGCTCTGCAGGCCCAATGCACTGACACGCCAAAACTCTCAGGGACTGCCTTGCTTTCACTCGCTCATCTTCTGTGGGGGGGGGGGGGGGGCTCTCTGTGTCTGTGTGTGTGTGTGTGTGTGTGTGTGTGTGTGTGTGTGTGTGTGTGTGTGTGCTGTCATGCAGAGAAAACTTGCATGGCTGCTTTTAGGGATGCTAATTTTGACAAATTTTCTTAACCGATAACCGACCCTCGTTAGATGACCAACAACATTTGTGCCTCACATGCAGCAGTAGTATATGAGCACTGCAGTGCACTGTCAGGAGCAGCCACAGTGCTGCGTTCACTGTCCCCAGTTCACCGTCCGGGAATGTTAGCAGCCACGGTGCTGTGTGTAATGTTGCGGACTTGCAGCCACTGTCCTTTAGCAGGTTGTCAGCTGTGTGTCTGCCCGGATTAACGATAGCAATGGTCTGACAAACAGTGTGTGTTTGTGCTACATTAGCAGCTACTAGCGTTGCCTGTAGCTTCGTGCCTACTGTAGCGCAACTTCAATAGACCACGTGTGCGGTGGCAGGAAGTGTGAACGTAGCTGCAGCAGACAGTGTGTGTACAGTTTATGTGTCAATGAATAAATGCTACGAGGCTACAAGCTTCAACTCCTCAGCTGGAAGTCCCGAGCCAACTTCCTGTATCTGTCTCTCTCTTAAGGTGGACCAGCATTTCTCCCTAAACTGACGAGCCACTCCTTTGCATTTTTCTCAGAGTTTTAATCATTTATTCTTTTAACTGTTTAACCGATAGCATTAATCGGTTAAAATGCTTAATGTCGGTTATCGATTAAACTGTAAATTATTAACATCCCTAGTTGCTTTACTTTGTATGTGTTTGGATCAGTAATGTGCTGTGAAATCTTTGCTGTGCAGGCAGTGACCTATCAATATGGCACGTGGATATTATCTATCCATGCATAATGTCGACAAGTCTACATTAGTAAGACAGACATATATCACAGTTAAAGCTCAGACGGTGCACCATAAGCAAAAACCATGAAATCTTGGTGTCAGCGCACCAGCAACCTAACATCACAGAAAATCACACACATCACAGAAAGCCCATAAAACAGTTTTAAACAAGTTAAAAAGAAATAAATTATACATTTTAGGGCTGTACCGCAAGCTTCTATTGAGGTTTTCAAATAAAGCTTCTAATGTCATCACCCTAAACAAATGGGAAAAATATGATATTGTGTTATTGTGGTGATATAGATGTAATTTATGGTGAGTGTTGCTTTGTGTGCAGCAAGCCAGAGAACAAGCAGTTCTTGGCTGCAGTGAAAATGTTTTTGAAAGGCTAAATGCCAACAAATATGAAATAAAAAAGTTATGAGTGAAGCTTAAAACTATTTGATACTGTACAGTATACTGCATATATACGTTTATATACAGTACACACACACATACAAAAAAATTTAAAGGAAGCACTTACTTTATTTGCAGTGTAAGTCCGTGCACCTATGCCTCTGGACATGGATGTCAATGCCTTTACTGTAAGTCCTCCTCGTTGGGTGTATTCCTCAGTTTCAGAAGTTTCTCAGTTTCACTGGAAATATGAGCCAAGGATGAACGTCGTTTCTGTTCCTTTCTGTTACAGCTGCTGAAGGTCTTTATGTGCTTTAATGCTGAAAGGGTCCTCTCCACAGATGTAGTGGCATCAGCTTCGAAGGTTCTGCGGCCTCAGGTACAGCCTCCTGCAGATCTTTGTCTGTAAAAACATAATCGTTTGTACAGGCGTCATTCTTTGGACTGACTGTGAACAGTATAATCTAGGAGAGTAACAATATGTTTTTAGAACAATACAATACGTATCACTTTCCCAGGTTATGATACGATTCAAGGATTATACTTGGCTCGTCAAGAGCGATATGACACCATTCAATGACTTGAAATCAACACAGTAACTTACTTTTTTTTTTTTTCAAAAATTCAATCAGTGTGACTGAAATAAATAGCTGGATACTGGAAAGTGCAGGTCAGGATTCCTCAAAATTTTTCTTGTGAGGGAATAAGGACTAAAAAAATTATAGATATAAACAGGTAAACACAATTATTAATGGCAAATGAATACACAGTTTATTTAAAAATAATCAAAAGTGCAATTAAGGACCCGCTGCTTCAGCTCTCAGGCTACAAGACAATGCAATAATTACCAAAAAATAAACAAACTTCTATTCAACTTAAATGAACCAGGGTTTAACCTGCTGCTTCTGTAGCAAGCAAAACGTAGAGCAATAACGTTCAACAAAATGTGAAATGCAATCAAATTCTTTTCAGGTGGAATGAATAGCGGTTTAACCTAGCCATCGTGCGTGGGCACGTTCATGTGTGAGTAAAATGGACACGACAATCATGACACAGGGCTATCCTCCTCAGTTAGGGAGTCCTGGAGAGAGTTTTCTTTCAGAGGAAACTTATTGTTGTCTGAGACTACGTACATTATTTTTCGACTTCAGTTTTGAACCCAAACAATATCCATCACCTCATTGCTCACCACAGCCACAGGCCATTATAATTAAAATGTGGATTTCAGACGACATTCTGACCAGGATGGAGACACTGAGTGAAAGACTGACAGGAACAAACTGTCCCGAGGGAGATATAAGAGGAGCGAACTGCCTGTTGATGTGCAGAAGGAACTGTGTAGAATAATTAATCAAAATGACACGTTTGAGCCGCACGTCCATGTGTGCATTTGCACAAAACGTAACCTGTGGATCTGTTGCGTCTGTGCGTAATTGCGGCTAGACAGCATCACTCTAGTTAAAGACTGAAGGGGGGTGCGTTGTGTTGGCTCTTGGTATACTTATCTCGTGCGCACAAATTAATTAGAGGGACCAAACATGATAAAAGTCAATGTAAGCATATTATTGGTTTTATTTTAAGTGTAGTGAAAACCAGGACATCTGAGTGTTTACAGATATTTGTCAGGACTCGGGACACCCAGCTGGAAACCAGGATGGTCCCTTTCAAACCAGGACGTCTGGTCACCGTAGTTTAAGCACTTACTTCTGTTCTCATTTTCAATATAAACAGTAGCGCAATAATATTGGTGTCTCAGTAGGTGTGTGGAAAGATTGGCTGTGTTGCTGTTGTATTTTATCTGGCCTTATCTGGCAAGCGATTTATAAGATACTATAAGATGAACCTTTATTAATCCCCGGAGGGAAATTATCTCCCTTTTAACAAAAGCCAAAATGTTTCCACAAGCTGAACCTCAAACACAGCTTGAAAATCTCTTGCTCGTCAGGCTCTTCCCTCGTATCAGCCATGCTTCGTTTTGTTGTCATCTTTCTGAGATCAGCTGCTGGAGCATGTCAGTGACGTCACACACAGGGAGAGAGAAACTAGTAAGTAACGTTTAACATTTCTTTACTATTAAAAGTGCAAAAGTTCTAAAAAAATATGTGCACATAAATTTGTGCTTAAATACAAGGTGTAAATTCTTTGTATCAATTCAATCCATTTACCTTGCAAATAAATTTTAGATTGATATTCATCCCTGTGAAGGACAACTTGCTAAGTACCTATCAATGCAGTTGGATCATAGCAATACAAATCCATACATCGATGTAGAAGATAAACTGTTACACCCTTAGTGTAATCTGTAGACTGTATATAAAGATGGTTCATGCATTTCCACTCCTTCCCACGGTACCGAAGTAAAACCACGATATCCCAGATATGGGAGCTGCCACGTTGAGATTTTGACGTCATTTAAAGCCGGAGTGATGGTGGGGTGTCAGCGAGAGAGAGACTCACGGTCAGTCATGTTGTCTCACCCCTTTTGATAGCATTAAATAATTAATTAACACCAAAACCTAACCAGAAAAACACTTGAACAAACAGCATGATAAGACCTACCTAAAATGAGAGAACCATTTTTATTTGACATTTGCTTTGACTATATATATATATATATATATATATATATATATATATATATATATATATATATAAACACTGACATAGAAAAAAACAACAAAGCTGGACAAATACAGACAAATACAGGTGAGGACTAGGCAACAGGACTTATGTACACATGTAGTGAAATACTAGGTGTATTTTTCACTACATGAGTGTCTGTCTATTCCTCACCTGTACTTGTCCAGCTTTGTTGTTCCTAGCTGTGTTATCCATTTCTGTGTAACTACACTGACAGAGATGCACAAAACCGGAGTCCAATTCCTTGTACATATGTAGGCAAATAAACCTGATTCTGATTAGTGACAATGAGATAGTATTAGCCAGTAAAACATGCGCCTAAACAGTACTGCTCAAAAACATTTGAGTTTCCTCTCTTTACTTCTATACTCCAACATAACACCGGTACAGACAGTTGAGGAGCTTAAATGTGCGGCTAACTTGTCATCTTTTTCCGCAAACATATGCAACAGTTCAACATAATTTCAACAATTTGCGGAGCTAGTCACTGCTCTCATCGTTTCATTGAAAAAGCTAGCTCTTGCTTGTCAAGGTAACAGGTCACATCGACGAGGCTTTTTAATATTCGCCGGTTTTTCTTTACCTTTGCATGGTGCGCGTCGACACGAAGCTTCTCATCCAAGGCCACCAGTCTGGCTTCAGCAGAGCTCTCGGTCTGTTGTTCAGGTGGCATTAAAACCCCTTTTATCCCCACGCTGCCGCTGCTGGATGAAAAGCGTAGGAATGGAAAACAGCTCGTAGACTGGCGCAGCCATATGGCTAGTCTTTATTTTCGTACCACTGTTTGAAAAGTCCGTGTTTTTGCCCTTTCTACTGCACTCTGTGGCGCCACTCGCTTAGTGTTAGCTTATCATTACCGACCACAGCTCTTTTTTCTTCATTAGACAGTGTTGAAAATCTTTTAAAATAGGAAATATCCACGCAGGCCGCGACTTTTAGCGAGCCGCTTCGTGCTACTAATACCGAGCGAAGTGCGTCGAGAAGCGCCGATAAGCGACAGGAAGTGGATGTCACGTGACAAGAGCCAGGGTCGATGATTGGCTGCGGTAGGACGTGTTCGAAGGTCAATTGACCCGGAAGTAGTCTACGTGAAGGACAGGTGCTTAAACGCGTACTTTTTTATATCTTTTAGTATAGGGTACACAGGAGTATCCTCCACTAAAAGTAAGGAGCAAATAACGTCCCATAATCCCTTGCGGCAGCAGCAGTTAAAGCGACGCACCATTCGGCCATTGAAAACAAACCATATGCCTGATTTTACAGCAGTCATATACTAATATTCATGTTTATATGAGTGGGCAATGACAGCCATTTTGTTTCATTTTATATTTATTTGTTTGTTTCAAATGTGTACAAAATTTGTAAAAAAATATATATAAATAACAAGAATAACAACATGAATGGTAAACATAAAGCTAACTGTTCATAAACAAATATGCCACAAACAACATAAATAAATATTACATGTCATCACACCCCTTTTCGATAACTCAAACAATAAACTTAATATTCATAAGGAAGTAAATGAAGTAATATTTTTCACTGGGTTGTCTACATTTAAGATATTCTTTTATTGGTCCTAGGGCGGGGACATTTATATGTACTGTGTGTATATATATATATATATATATATATATATATATATATATATATATACGTATATATATAGTATATAGTATATATATACATATATATATTCATATATATATATATATATACGTATATATATATATTCATATATATATACGTATATATATATATAGGGCTGCACGGTGGTGTAGTGGTTAGCGCTGTCGCCTCACAGCAAGAGGGTCACAGGTTCGATTCCAGCTTGAGGCTCTTCTGTGTGGAGCTTGCATGCTCTCCCCGTGTAAGCGTGGGTTTTCTCCGGGTACTCCGGCTTCCTCCCACCATCCACCACCATCCAAATATATATATATATATATGGATTGAACTCAAATGATTGCACATAGGACATATTTATTTTGGAATAGATTGTCTTTTCCTAAGTCCCTTTGAGTCCTCTCTGTTAAAAGAGATTTCTTGAGTTAAGATTTTCCTCATCCAATGAGAGGGTCGTACTGGAAAGCACTGGAGAGTGTCGTATGCTGCACAGATTGTGAAGCCCCCTGAGGCAAATTTGCAACTGGGCTATTGACTTTACTTGATCTTACTTGACCTCATGACATTTTCCATTGAGGTCAAGGAAAAGTGGTAAGGAGAAGACATTAGGACATAATGACCGTTGGTCATTCAACAGAGTGAGAACCAACTATGCACGTGCAAATCCATGTAAACGCTGGCTTACAGTATGAGCCAAAGCTGCAGACCGGCACAGATAGGCTTACAATCCAAATCACATACTTTTTCTTTTTAACTTTTAATAATTACTGCAGCTTCCTTTACAAAGTATGTACTGTTGCATGCAGTATGCATACAATAAACACTGACACTGACATAACATTGGGCCTTGAACTTTGACCCTCTTACTTATATATCCACTACACAGAGGATTGTGGGTCAGAATAGCCAGAAAAGCATGCTGCAAAATGTGACGTGATCTAGCACATTGTGGTATTTGATATTTGATATAATATGTATTGGGACACTAAATTCTTGCACTCAGCATGGTATTTTTAGGAGTGAGCAGCGAAAGCAGCATTCTCTACTATTCTGACTAGTTTAACTGGAGTATGTGTAATCCTGGGACAAATTATGAATAACTGCCATCTGAATTATGTGATTAATTGTGTGATATATGAAGAAATGATAAGAAAGACATTTCTTTTAACTTTGGTGAGGCACTGCCCACCCTGACGGCACATTGCTGGTTTGGATGTACTTTCATACGCGCATATGTTGCTTTAAAGATTGTATTAAAAGTCCACCAACGTTATTGATTTTGAGTCAAAGCTTGGCAAAGAATATATACAAACCCATGCACAAACACACAAGCAAACACGGACATGTAGTGTTCTCTATCTTATTGTGATCTCCTTGTATATTAGGCAAGCTGGCTGCCAGGCTGCATGCTCAGTCTGATCAATTATTTAAGCTACCTTGAGCTCTCTGGGTTTTCCCAGGATTTATTAGGTCCAGCTGCTGGAAGTTTGGCACAGTGAAAAACATGATGCATGAAGAGAGAGAGAGAGAGAGAGAGAGAGAGAGAGAGAGAGAGAGAATACCACAGAGACTCATCAGCCATGTGCCACTTAATGCAAAGCAGGGAAACGTGAGAAGTGTAACATCTGAGTTTCAAAGCAGCGAATGGGATGATGTCTTTGCTTCTCAGAGGACAGCACGCTGCTGGTGGGAAAGATGGGGGAGTTGAGTGCCCATTTCTGTTGTGTAGGACAAATGACATGATAGCAAATTGTGCCTTAGATGTGTTGCCTTTAACTGTAAAAAAAAAAAAAAAAGAGATATGGGAAAGAGACAGTGTGTGTGTGTGTGTGTGTGTGTGTGTGTGTGTGTGTGTGTTTGCTTGAGCTCAGCATCCAAGAGTGCATGTATGCACACTCTACAGTATTTAGCATTTGTGTGTGTGCAGAGTTTTCTCCTGTGCAGTGGCAGCCTGCAGCAGTAATGAATGGGGCCTGGGGATAGCTGAGAGGATGGGAGGTGGCAGATCATAAATAATCATTTATCCCGCCGTTTCCCCTGCCTCGCTGCCTGACAGACCACTGGGTACAGGCAGGGGGAAGCCAGCAGCGCGAGCCGAGACGCAGCTGCACCGGCCGCGACGCACATGTGGCCTCAATGCTCTGGGGCAGATTTTCTTCACAGCAGGTCTATCTCACTGATGCGCCAGTGAAATGAGCAAAACTGTAATATTGTGAAGATACAGGATGAGTTGTGATCTGTGCAAAAACAAAGAACAAGGAAAAGCCAAGCAGACAAACATAAAAGAAGAGAGAAGGGTATTAAGTAATGAAAAAGGTAAATGAAAATCAAAAGCTGCGCCTGTATTGTTATGTGTGTTATTTATCTTAAAATCAATAGCCACCTTACCCATTAACTTTTAATGTGTACTTCCAATTGGATCCTGAAATTAAACTGTGCTGGAAGGAAGTCAGCAGCACCTAATGGCAGAGCCCTGGGGGAAAATTCACTCATAAACATAGGTTTGCTGTTCCCGCAGAGGAGGAGTATTGGCTTATGAGTGGCAAAAAATTCCTTCTGAACACAGGGATGATAAACTGAAGATCTATGATGCACTTATGACCATTGTCAAAAAGCTTAGTGCTATTAGTCAAGTGACATGAAGCATCCGCAATCATTCACAGTAGTGTAGCTTATTGAAGAGCTTGTGTATCACATCAGGAAGGAGATGCAGAGAAAGAGACATGTACTCTCAGTACTCAAACAAAAAAAAGAAGTGTTCTTCAAGTTCATTTTACAAAGTAAACTTAGAGCAGCAGTGGGTAGAAATGGAGCAGATATAATTTAAAAAATATATACTTTTATATAACAGTCACTTTATCCTGAAAGTTCTGCATGAGAGACGGAAATGTGAAAAAAAAATCATGTGTCTTCTGGGGCTTCCGGTGTCCTCCTGATGGCATCTGAAAGATTTCACAGACCAGGGTAATGCAACCAATCAGAGTCACGTGTCAATCATTCGCAAACTCTGATCAAATGGTGAAACTAGGCAGCGCTGATCAAATATGAATCAATATTCTGTTACTGTAATGTCTATTTCTCACCTCTAATGTGAAACATCTTGTAGTTACTGTTTAGCTGTAAAATGAGAAAGTTTGTGTTGAGATCTGCTGATGAAATACCAAGCACCGCCCACCAGGCAGAGCACAGCCAATAGCAACGATCAATAGGAACACTCTCTGAAATGACCTGCGATTGGTCAAAGTCTTCCATCACGGGCTAGATTTTATTTAAAGCCTGAAAACAGCCAAGAGAAGGTGCAGAAATCTAGTTTTCTCTTAAAACACTTGAATTACAATATGCTGAAAGGTTATTATGGAGTTTTTGCCCCATGATGCCAAAAACATTCTTCCTACTGCAGCTTTAAGTATAGCTTAAGGGTATATACTTGTAGCCCACTTTGTAGTTTATGAAAGTACACTTTAAAGCATACTCTCAGTAAACTACTAGTTTAATAGCTTTTACTGTAAGTATACTTGTAAGTTGTCTTTAAGTGAACTTAT